>JAZGTH010000001.1:55000-530000 GCA_036877525.1 Chromobotia macracanthus
TTTGTTTTGAACAGTTTGAGCAGCTGACCTCTGATCAGTTCAGTCTCATCTTACAGTCTGAGCAGCACATTTAAGCACTGATGAATCTGTCACAAAATAACTTCTTAGTAAAGCTGCATTTTATTAAAAGAACAGACCAGTTATTATTTTTTGAAAAAAATCTGTGCGTTTATCTGAGGAATAAAAGTCATATGCACAGTAATATAATGAGGGAGAGTAAATACTGAACTGTTCATTTAAAAAGTCTATCAGACTGACTGCCACGCCTTTCACGTGCAGGTCATGTACATATGTACATTAGGTCTTAACAGCACATTTACTTCTAAAAGTCAAAGTGACGGTGGAAAACGCTTTGGTGCACCATTAGCTCTCAGGTGGTACCTGAAGTCCTGCTGGGTCCAGTGTCGTTTGCAGATGGGCTCATGGTACTCCAGCTCCTCAAACAGAACCGGACTGGTGGTGTTGGAGCTGTCATGGGAATGTGCTGATCCTAATGGACTCTGTCGGGCCTGAGTGCTGGAGAGCAAACAGACAAGTCGCCCTCCGGCCTGCTCTCGCACACACACCAGCTCCGGCAGTCTGTATAAATCACTCACCACCAACTTATGTCCAAACCTGCAGAAGACACTCAATTCAGAGACAAACTATCACTAAGCTAAGGGTTTGTTTAAGGTTAGTCTAGTCATTAGAATTCACATTAATGTCCTTATTTACATAGTCAGAAAAATGTGACCCAGAAACATATTTTGAGTTGGGTTAGGTGTTGACTAGACTTAGACTAAAAAAGAAACATTATTATGCCTTCTTAAACCCTCTGAGAAATATCAACATCATAAATCCTTGTTATCGAGAAGATGCTGTTATTGTTGTACATTTATGCAAACATACAATAATTAAAAACAGAAGCCTGTAAGACCACAGTTACATGGCTGTGTGTGTTACAGACTTACTTTCTCTCGTAGGTTTCTGTGAATTTGTAGAGCGGGAGGCAGTTTGCAGGTGCATCCTGCAGGACACTGATGATCTGTGAACTGAGACAAACACAATAAAACAAACAGGAAGAGGTCAGTGGTCATGTGATCATCACAGTATAAATGGCATACCTGAGGCAGGTGAGCGACTTGTTATTGGACCCAGTGAGTAGTGACACGTGAATCCTTTTGTTGCCGATTTTGTAGCGGTGCAGCAGACTGACGGCACCAATGGCCTGCTGCAGTGAACTCATGCATACCCGTGCCTTCAGCTGATAGTCAGTGTGTGGACTGAGATCTACACTCTTCACCTGCTCTCTCACACACGCACAGACAGGTACAGACACACAGGCACACACACACACGATTATTGAGGTCTTTAATGAGCTTGTGTTTTGAATTCTCACAAGACAGCGACTCACTCTGCCATGTTTAGCAAATGCATCTCGCAGTATTTGTTGTAGGTCTTTGCGGGACATCCTGTAGTCAAGGTTAGTGACCTGCACATCAGCGCCCTCAGAGAATGGCTCGGATGACCCCTCAGCACAGCTGCTGGGAGACGAGAGCCCGGACACACAGGGAGAGGCACTTCTGCAGAGATGGAATGACAACAGAATGAGACAATAGAGAGAGTTTTTAAGCAAATGCTTGAGTGATCATGCTGCTGTCTCACCGTGATGACCATGAGCTCTGAGAAAGAATCATGGGACTGAAGCTGCGCTGCAAACTGAGTTTACTGAAAGCTGATGGAGTGCTGATCTGAAATGACTGGCCAGGAGAGTCTCGCCTTACACACAGAGACACACACAGGCAGACACGCACCAAGAGTCACTGAGCACAGATTAACTTAACAGCAGTTGATCATGTCTGAACATCTTGCGTTGAGAGTTGATTTTTATCTTCATATTTATGTATCTGGCTTAAAAGACCATCAATCTATCCAAACACCAAACTTTTATAATCTACTATTTACATCAACACATTTTCTACAAAAGCGCATTTAAGTAAGTGATATTTACAACCGAACACTGACAGCTAAATCATCATATGCAGAGTGATACCTGCGCCCGCGCTGCAGCAGATCCGCAGGTTTACCGGCTGCAGACACGCTGTGACTCTGAGGCGAGGCAGATGCAGGACGAGCCATACTGCACACAGCCTGCAACAAACACAAACTGTTGACGTCACAACGCACAGCTAAGCACATCTTTACGGCTCACGGCTGACCCACGCTGAGACTTATGGGAAAGAGTGGAGTATGACTGGGGAACAGATGAAGACAGAGGGGGAAGAGTCACTGCAGCGGTTAGATTGCATCTAAGCGTATGCCACGTACAGACAGCAGCTAGGCTCACGAGCAGCACAAGCAGGTCAAGCGAGCAGCACACAGCACTGCATGAAAACAGCAGGAGAATATGAAGCGAGCGATTGGAGGATGATGGGGAGGAGGCGGGCAGAAGCAGGTACACAGCTGACCTGGGGAAGGGGTTTCATCACAGGGCTGCATGAGGAGGCGTGGCCTGCTTTCCTGGGACTATACAGGCGCTCTGGTACGTGGTTCCCAGCGTCCTGGCCCCCCTGCCAGGATCGAGATACCCGTCGCGGGCGACGGGGCGACCGTGGCTTCTCTACAGGTAGGAAGACTGATGGTGAGGAAGAGGCCGGAGGCTGGCGCTCTTCCTCCTCTGGCCCATCAGGGGAGTACGACACTGTGATACGGTGGCCCAGGACATCTTCATTTTCCATGCGCTTGCGAGCGCGCTCAGCTGCATCCGCACTGGTGAATCGGAGCACGGCACAGCTGCCAGACACACCCAGCACCTTCCCACCACAGTTATTGGAGAGGCGCTGCAGACGGTTTGTGACGACTTTGGTGTCGCGATGAGCAGGAAGGTGATGCACAAACAGAAGGCTGAAACTGGGCTGAGGAGCAGAGACACAAACAGCACTCTGGGATTTCTGAGGTCGTGCTGGAGTTCAGATGGGCCATTTACTGTTTACTGTCTTCAGCAAGATGCCAAAGCAGCTGCTGCTAGTTTTCACAGGAGAAGGCAGTGTGGTAATAGTAAGCCGGTAATGGAACACAAACTACAGAGCTTGTCAGTACAGCTCTGGCTTGTTTCCTCACCAATTCAGTGTTGAAATAACCCAAAAAAAAAAACAGTACAGAACACAGACACACTGTTGTGGGTGGGGCTGACCTGTGATTTGACGATTATCCCAGGCGGAAGGTCCGACACAAACTCTTCGAAGCGGACACACAGGTGCGCATGCTGCAGCAGAGCAGATGAGGCCTGGCTCTTATGAACCAGAATCACCTTGAAACCGTGACGATGCCTCAGGTCACTCAACTCGCTGGCAAAGTTCACGTCCGCTACATAAACGATACAGCAAAGGTTTGACAGACATCACCAGATATATATTTGTATCATTACTCCATCTGTTCTGCTTCCTCCTCATGACCTCACTGAGTTTTTGATTACCTTACAGAGGTTATTAAAACAGCTCAGAAAATCAGCGGCATACAGCAGTAGAGGGCGTCTACACTACACACTGCCTCAGAAAGACAAAGCACATCATGACCTCAGTTACTCTGAACAGACACTGTTCTGTTGACCACCCTCTGGACTCTAAACACACACTGCAGGATTTTGGAATTGTTTGTCCCACACACACAAATGTATGTCAATAATGATAAACTGACATTAATTTGTCTCACAATTTTTTTGTATACCAAGCAGTGTAGTCTGTTGTATTCCTTTCTATAGTCTGTAGAGAAGCATTTAGTAAACTTTACCTTTGGATTTTCTACACAAAACATGCACATGTAACAATAAATGACTTACTGCATTAAAGTTTCAACAAATGCACTTTTTGCACTTGAAGTGATTGTGTGTAATATCCCATCAACAGATCTAAAAGATTTGACTGCACATTCGTAAAGACGTACATGAAACAACGATGACAGTGGCAGGCGCGGAATGTGTCTCAGCAAATCGCCGCAGACTCTGTCGCAGTTTGTCATCTGCTGCGTTTTTGGCTGTAGCGTTAATGTGGGCGACCGTCACCTGCGAAGAAGAAATTAATCCTTCGTTAACATTGTCCTGCAGAATTAAACCACATGTAATGTCTATAACAGAAACTCAAAGAATGGTACCTGGCAGTTGTTAAGTTCCTGGATGACGGCTTTGTTCTCTTTGTTGATGTCACACACACAGATAAACTCTGCCTCCCTATGTCCATGAAAGAACCGCTCACGGAGTCTCTGCACCACAGTCGCTGCGGAGCGCCCGCTGGGTACTGCACAATTCTCAATGTCCCAGAAAACTCCCACAGGGGGCAGTGCATCCTGAACACAGCTCTCTGAAGAACCTGCAGTGTCAGATGGAGATGCCACACTCATTAAGAAGAAACACGACAGAGACCATAAACTTTTTGACTTTTTGTTGGTTAATATGACCAGCCGCTTATAATGAACTACAACAACAAAAGCTCTTCAAAAAGCACCACATTTAAACTTGTGATACAGGCCAGTGTGTTCATGGTATGTGTATTGACCATATATCTGGATGCTTTTGTTGAAGGGCCCACTCAGCAGACCCTCAGAGGCCCCGCAGCCATTACACATTGACGCAGGGACAGGTGGGGGAATCTTTGGCCAAATCTTCTCTGAGTCAACATTTAAATTCTGAAATGAACAGAGATGCGTGTCAGATTTCACTACAAAACTTCACAAGACTCTTCAAAATGTTTTACCACATTCAGGCATCCCTTTCTCTCTCTCTCCCTTTCTATCAGCTTGAATTTTATTGTGAAATGAAGGATGTGCTCCAAGAATTAGGACAACCTGACTGGCAGTCAAACAGAAGTGTGACAGTGAGATTGCCCGACCAACCTTTCTCCAGCAGTTGTGAAAACATTGAGAACCCTTCACACACAGCGGAGTGCATTCCGCATTGATGTGCAGCGTGTCTGAGCAGAGGTGAGTGGGTGAGGAGGGGTCACCATGTGAAAATGGGTGCTGCTGCACTCTGGGGTCTCGGCAACAGTGACAGACGCCTGTGAGTTTGGACTGAGAAGGACAGACATGCAGCTGCCTTTGACTGGAGCAGCAGGGAATGTGGCAGCAGGTCACTGCAGCGGGCGACTCAAAGCTTCCAGGCTTCTGCAGTGCTGCACCAGGGCCCCACTGGGCAAGTGAGGAGTGAGGGGCAGTGTGAATGTCTGCCTGTGAGTGAGAGAGATACAGAGGAAAACCTCCACCCGTGTTAACATCAGACTTGCTGGAGTCCTGCTGCACGTGGACACTCGCTTCACAGCAGGAACACACGCTTACTGGGAGACTGGCTGGCTGCGGGGGGCGGGGCTCCTGCAGAGGGCGGAGATGGTGGTGGGGCAATGGGAGGGGCTGTGGGGTGGTGCTGTGGAGAGGAGGAGGAGGGACATCCTTCAGCTCCAGGACCGGCTTACAGACCGCCATGAAATTGTTCTTGAGACAAAACAGAGTTTGTGACCAGTGTTAATACAGAGTATGACCTAGAAAAACTTTCACAATACAATTGATCAATGTAATACAAAAAAATATCTACTCTAAATCTATTCAAAAAAACATGTGAAACACTCTACATACTTATAAACAACCGCAATGAAACAACAATCCTGCTGAACTACGTCAGAAATGACAGACACAGCTATGATTACACCGATCCTACAGCTCCAAGGTTAAGATCCAGTTCACTAGTTCTCGCCTTTATCACTGAAATTACTTTGTTAAACAAAAACATTGAGAGTTCCACCTCTCAGATGGCGCACACACACGTTGCCAGGCCTAACTCAGGTCATACGATTCTTCAAAAAAACAAACATCAACAGCCTGTATAACGACCTCTCACATGATGTCTGTACACTTACTGTCAACCAGTAAGTGTAAAAACACCACGCCTGCTGAGGACCTCACCAGCGTGACATCACCACGCCTGCTGAGCACCTCACCAGCGTGACATCACCACGCCTGCTGAGCACCTCACCAGCGTGACATCACCACGCCTGCTGAGGACCTCACCAGCGTGACATCACCACGCCTGCTGAGCACCTCACCAGCGTGACATCACCACGCCTGCTGAGCACCTCACCAGCGTGACATCACCACGCCTGCTGAGCACCTCACCAGCGTGACATCACCACGCCTGCTGAGCACCTCACCAGCGTGACATCACCACGCCTGCTGAGCACCTCACCAGCGTGACATCACCACGCCTGCTGAGCACCTCACCAGCGTGACATCACCACGCCTGCTGAGCACCTCACCAGCGTGACATCACCACGCCTGCTGAGCACCTCACCAGCGTGACATCACCACGCCTGCTGAGCACCTCACCAGCGTGACATCACCACGCCTGCTGAGCACCTCACCAGCGTGACATCACCACGCCTGCTGAGCACCTCACCAGCGTGACATCACCACGCCTGCTGAGGACCTCACCAGCGTGACATCACCACGCCTGCTGAGGACCTCACCAGCGTGACATCACCACGCCTGCTGAGGACCTCACCAGCGTGACATCACCACGCCTGCTGAGGACCTCACCAGCGTGACATCACCACGCTGCTGACCTGCGTGAAGGACCTCACCAGCGTGACATCACCACGCCTGCTGAGGACCTCACCAGCGTGACATCACCACGCCTGCTGAGGACCTCACCAGCGTGACATCACCACGCCTTCTGAAGGTCTCAACTGCCTGATATGACAACACCTGCTAAAGAGCTCACCTGCATGACAGAGGAACAAACACATCTGACATCTAATCCGAGTGGCTGTATTAAACTTCAGCAGGCAAAATATCATGAAATCCTTATTGACTGAAATCTTTCGCAAACTCATTTACACGAGTGAAAACAAACACAACCGGCAGCCAATCAGTCAAATTACAGCTAATGACTCACACGAGATTCTTATAAAGACGATTGTTTTGTATTTCTTTATGATATCAACAGTGTTTCGCTCACCCATCATCAATCGCTGTTTTAGTGCCATAGAAACATTAAAAGACAAACAGCATATCACATAGTTTATCTAATTTAATGAAACATTTTAACTGCAGCTCACCGTCTCCAGCCGACAGCGGTATCTCCCTGGAAACCACACTTCCGGCTGAAAAGTGCCGTAAACCGGAGGCGGATGTCGTAAAACCAGTGTCCAGCGGAAGTTACGATAACGTCAGACTTTTAAATGAAACGGCATACACAAATATATCTATTTTTAACAGAAATGCGGTTTCCTCACATCTTAGCATTCTTCAAGGGAATCAGCATTTTACAAAATAGTTTAAATAATGATTATACCTGTTTACGTCTTTGTAAAACACGCTCAAATTCATGCTCTAATGCAGGAACGTAACACGCCAATAAATGAGCTCTTCAGGTTCGAGATGCATTTATAAAATTCACGAACAGGTTGTGTGTTTATTAAGGGATGAAACAAAAACCCCAAACAACAGTCGTAATTCAGCTCACACACTCACACAGGTCTCATCACCACTGTATAAACTTTCAACTTAACACGCTTCTAATGGTTAAATATACACGTATGGAGACAAAAACGTAAAGACGACAGTTAAAAGCTAGATCTAATTAATGTAATTTATGAAAAAGCTCAGTGATACATAATTCACCTGATGCTCAAAAATTGACTAAAATATTTGTTAGCATATATCTATACCATGACTCATTTCAATAGTGCCAATATTTTCAACAAATTTGTATCTAACAATATCCATGTTCTCTTATCATTGATGTGATTCACAGCAGCTAGCAAATTACACAGCCACCACTGACTGATAAAAACCATATAATCATGATAGGTCCCACATCAAAATAAAACAGGATTTAGAAACACTGTCTCACATCTGTTTTCTGCACTACAGAGACATCTTTCAGGGCTACAAAATAACTGAAAGAGATTCATTGAATACAAGGAATGTCAGCATATGCAGTAATATTCTCCTGTACAACAACAGTTCTATTGAGTCCCTTGACAATTTATCTTGCTACAACACAGACATTGTATAGCACAACCCACATGATGACCTTCCCACAGAGGCTGACAAGTAGAGGAGGAGCAGAGATGTCTGGGGAGGTTGAAAAACAGAACAACAGAAGCTTTGGAGGAGCTTTTCCTGTAAAAGGCGTGTAGAGGTAGTAGTTCATAACATTCTAGATCAATAAATGTCAAGGGTGCAAATATTTATGATGACGCTTTATAATGACATTCTGATATCTACTGAGCAGTAACATGATTTCAAAAGTCAGTAATTGTCCTCTGCAGTGTTACTTGTACTGAAGAGTAGCTGTCCTCTACATCATAAGCAGATTCATCACAGAGAGTCACTTTCCATCAACATACATGGAAGAAGATCTAGGCCCTCACACGCTCACTCACACTAATTCACACCCTTTTTGATGAAGATGCTCGGGACAAACTTCAATGAATCTGAGGGGTTTAAACTGCCCTGTGACTGTGATTTTATACTCTTTCACCATTATGGATCCTCTGATGTCGCTTCAGTTCCCCAGAACGGAAGAAATTCTTCCCACACTGTGTGCAGTGGAACGGTCTCTCGCCGGTGTGAATGCTCTGGTGACCCTTCAGACGCTCCAGCCTGGAGAAACTTTTGTCGCACTGGTTGCAGTGGTAGGGTTTCTCTCCTGTGTGGATTCTCCTGTGCTCCTTCAGGTGTCCAGACTCAGAGAAGCTCTTTCCGCACTGGAAGCACTGGTAGGGTCTCTCGCCCGTGTGGGTTCTGTAATGCCTCTTCAGATCACCGGATCTGAAGAAACTTTTCTCGCACAGGGTGCAGCGGTGGGGTCTCTCTCCTGTGTGAATGCGCTGGTGTCCCCTCAAATGTCCAGAATCAGAGAAGGTTTTTCCGCACTGGAGGCATTTGTACGGTCGCTCGCCACTGTGGATTCTCAGGTGTCGTTTGAGGTCTCCCGATCTGTAGAAGCGCTTGCCGCACTGAGGACATTGGTAAGGCCGCTCACCCGTGTGCATCCTCTCGTGCTGTTTCAAGTGCCCAGAGTCCGAGAAATTCTTGCCACACTGCAGACAGTGGTAAGGCCTCTCACCCGTGTGAATTCTCTCGTGCCGTTTCAGGTCTCCTGATGTTGGGAAATTCTTACCGCACTGAAAACAAGGGAATGGTCTTTCTCCGCTGTGTATTCTCTGATGTCTCTTGATATCGTTAATTCTGAAGTATTTCCCGCACTCCTGGCAGTGGTAAGGTCTGTCTGCAGAGGGACAGCTGTTTGCTTTGGCTGAGTTTGTGACAGACACGTTTTTAGGATTCACAACACCACAACAAGCTGTAAGACACTCTCCAGTCTGCTGCTGAAGATGCTGAGCTGGTCATAAAAGAACAATAGAATGCAGGAGTCATCAAAGCAAGATGAGTGTACATGTAAAACCCTCTTCAAAGATAAAGATTTAATTGATTCTCACACAAACCATACATACCAACATGATTTATAGCTGATTCTATTAATGTAGGCACTTTGCAGTTTAAAACTTTTTTTTAATATGACTTAATCTACATGACTTAATATGACAGAATCTACAATGTCAACAGGGGCAAAACTTATAAACTCCTAAAAGGACTTAAACAGCAATTAATAAATCCACATACATCTCTATAGCATGAAAAAACTGCTCATAAAACACAGTGTCATGCATTTTTAGCAGGGGTGGAAAGCATGTCCCACAATACAATGTTATTTTGGAAACATCTTTTAGCATTTCTTAATATGGAAAGTATTGTGATATCATATTGTGTTGTATAGCAATATATTACCAATTTTAAGGCATCCCCAAAGAAAGTAAAACTTTGTCCACATGCAATGTCACAAATCTTGCAAGGACCTGACAAGCTGGACTGTTTGTTACAATCTAAGCCAATTTAACTAAATACAATCATGAGCGAATTATATATATTTAAAAACTTAACAAGGACATATCAGTAAAATGAAAAAGCAATTCATTTGATTGGTTATTGCAAAAACGTATTTTAAATACCATATTTATTGCATATGTATATGATTATATTTAAAAAGATAAAATATTGAAACGTGTATCGTGATAGTTTGCCCTATAGATTTTCATAAACCTCTCATTTGTAGTGATGCAGGACGTATTGAGAGTGAAAATGTGGTGGATGATGAAACCCGTCAGGGAATCTAATAATACTCACCGAAATGAAAGAAGTCCTCCACGCTTTCGTCCTCCTCTTTGACTTTTACTCCGATCGGTCGCCCGTAGTGCTGAAACGGGCCTGTGGGCAGAAATTTAGCGCTAGAAGAGAGAGCCTGGGGCAGTTTAGAGTTTGATGTGAGAGGCTGGGGCAGTTTAGAGTTTGATGAGGGAGCCTGGGGCAGTTTGGTCCCGAAGTCCTAAAACAGAGCGAGAAGATCAAACGGCTCTGACAGACAGAGAAGAATACTACACCACAATTATGTCTGATGGTGAATGAAATCAGATGTTGATCATCACACCAGATTTACATCCATTCACGCAAACGCCTCGGCGCGTGCGGGCATAAACATCAGATTACACAGATGATTTTTCTCCTTTAATCGCGATAACGGAACGATTACAACGACTCAACACTCACCAGATCCATCCTACTCGTCCATTTGTTAAAATGTGCAACGAAATTCATCAGAGAATCAGGAGAGCGAGCAGTAATTTGATATTCACCGGAACTCGCTCCTGCTTCCCGTGAGCAGTACAAACGTCAGCGACCCCTACAGCCCTGGAGGACGAACACGAACACACACACACACACACACACACACACACACACACACACACACACACACACACACACACACACACACACACACACACACTTATGTCTCTAAAAAGAGATTATGTTTACTGGGTCTGTCTCTAAAGAGAGATTACGTTCAGAGTCGTAACTCTGAGTCGTATCTCTAAAGTGAGATTATATTCAAGTCAAGTCAAGAGAGTTTATTGTCATTTCAACCATATACAAGTACATAGTGAAACGAAACGTTTCTCCAGGAACTAGGTGCTACATAAAAACACAGAGCAACACAGAACT
Source organism: Chromobotia macracanthus (assembly GCA_036877525.1). Classification (NCBI taxonomy): domain Eukaryota; kingdom Metazoa; phylum Chordata; class Actinopteri; order Cypriniformes; family Botiidae; genus Chromobotia; species Chromobotia macracanthus. The sequence goes on from JAZGTH010000001.1 coordinate 66,089, forward strand.
ACTAGGCTACATAATTTATACATAAAGTGCAAACGTGCAGACAGCACAAGACAGTACAATGACTTCTGGGACAGACAATGGATGTAGTATGTCCCAGTGCAGCACCAAACCAGCACACAGTCCTGATCCAGAGTGATCCTGGTGAAATAGAGATATAAGTGTTAACATAAGTGTAGACAATGACTATGTGCATTATAAGTTTTTCAGCAGCCAAAAGTATTTAACAGCAGCAAAAAGTATTTAATATATGCAAAATGCATGGTGGAGGAGACAGTTGTGTGTGTATGAGTGTGTGTGTTCCTTTCAGCTCCAGTTCTGTGTATTGAGGAGTCTGACAGCATGAGGGAAGAAACTATTGCATAGCCTGGTCGTGAGGGCCCGAATGCTTCGGAACTGTTTACCAGATGGCAGGAGCGTAAAGAGTGTGTGAGAGGGGTGTGGGGGGTCATCCACAATGCTGGTGGCTTTGCGGATGCAGTGTGAGGTGTAGATGTCTGTGGTGGCTGCAATATATGTAAACCTACCAACATTATTATAAGCGATCTTTCTGTCTGGAGCCTCCAACACAAAACATAACCAGATATTCCTCTCTGGAGCCTTCAACATAAAACATGACCAGATCTTTCTGTCTATAGCCTTCAACACAGAACATCACCTGATCTTCCTGTCTAGAGCCTTCAACACAGAACATCAACTGATCTTCCTGTCTAGAGCTTTTAACGCAGAACATCACCTGATCTTCCTGTCTAGAGCCTTCAACACAGAACAATACCTGATCTTCCTGTCTGGAGCCTTCAACATAAAACATGACCAGATCTTCCTGTCTAGAGCCCTCAACACAGAACATCACCTGATCTTCCTGTCTAGAGCCTTCAACACAGAACATCACCTGATCTTCCTGTCTAGAGCCTTCAACACAGAACATCACCTGATATTCCTGTCTGGAGTCTTCAACACAGAACATCACCTGATCTTCCTGTCTGGAGTCTTCAACACAGAACATCACCTGATCTTCCAGTCTGGAGTCTTCAACACAGAACATCTTCAGATCTTCCTGTCTGGAGCCTTCAACACAAAGCATCGTCTGAATTTCCAGTCTAGAGCCTTCAACACAGAACATCACCTGATTTTCCTGTCTATCTGCTTAACACAAGACATAACAGAAACTGCACCTTGCTGGCTTGAATCAAGAGGAGATCCCTCAGGTAATCTTGAGAGGAGGTGTGTCTAAAAATATCAGAAAACCACTGGGCACCACTGGCCCTATCACTGTTACATCAAGACACATACAGGCCTACCTGTTATCCCTTCCTGATTGTGCCACAGTATCTGCATGGACATCCCAGGCTGGATGAAAAACACCAGCTCAATCCAATTAAGGCAGCTGACCTGATTCCCAGAATTTTTACGTCTAAATGACAACATATATTTTTGCCCTTCCAACCCACTAGAAGAAATGTGAAAGTTTAGCCAAAGCTGTACACACACACACACCGACACACACACATTGATGTTTACTTATCTATCTAAATTGGGACATTTTACAATAGAAAACTTTATTTACTATTTTTATAGCGTTTTCACAAGTGAGCATGATTTGTCAGGTTTTGCTGACCTTTTGGGTACAAATTTGTAAATTAAACTTGCGCACACACATTTCTGTAGCCTGGTGTCGTACCGTCATTTGGTCACATTATACACAAATCTTTCAGATGTTTGAATTAACACAGTATTATCAGGAATACAGCTTGTATCATACAAGCAGCAGACCCACATATGAAGGAAATCTGGTTTGGTGAGTTACCGCAAACTGTTATAATTTAAATTCTCGTCAAACTTTTACTTTCTAGTATAAATTTCAGGCACACATGACTGTAAAGAGAATGGAAGAACCCATGACTGTTTGTGTGAATCTCTCTTCTCAAGTGCATGAATGTCTTTGTCCGCAGCGGCGCTCCGTACATGAACATTAACCGAATGAACGGAACCGAACGCGGGACTCGCGCGGCGCTGCTCGGTGATTACAGCCGCCGCGAGCTCCGTCATTAGCTCACGCGTCTCCGCTCATTGTGACGCTGCGGGTAAGTCTGTGTGCACGCACGGCGCGTTTTATTGTAGTGATATCGGCATCACGATATCATGATATCGGCCGTGTATCATGTTTGGTCATTTGTCAAACTGTTTTCCAGCGCAGTATGTAAATATGAGCCAGTGTAATGTTGCGGATGCTCGGGCACGGTACCGGATCCAGATGTTCCGCCCTCGCGCAGCGCCCTTTCGAAAAGCTCGAGCTGGACGACATTTTCTTTTGCTGTAAACTGTTTCATTCACTGTTGTCATGCATTCATCGCGTGTTTAAATGTTTCCTTTAGGCCAGAATATGAGTCAGTCAGCTGTGATGTAGAAATCATTGATGATTTACAGACTGCTGCTTCTACTGCAGATATACTCCATCAAATATTTACTACATCAAACATTTACTCCATGAAATATTTATTCCATCACATTTACTCCATCAGACATTTACTCATTTACACGCAAACTTGGTTCCTAAAATTCAAAGGTAGTCATACGGATGTCAACCCCAGAGCCCTCGTTAGCAGGGACGCCATGTCCAGGGCCCTCACCCGGCCCAGGGCCATCTCCTGGGGCTGTTCTGGGTTCAGGGCTGTCCCCTGGATCCTCACACAGTATGATGGGTCCCAGCCCCGGGCCTCCAACTTCAACAGGACACACTTTTCCTCAGCAAGGATCTGCAGGATACAACCAGGAGAACCTACACCAGACGCATAAGGTTCAAAATCTCAATGTGAGGAAATGGGTTGTGGTAGAACAGAGCTGAAATTTGTGTTTATATATTTGTAATCAGAGAGCACTCAGTCACTCTGTAAATCTTTGTGTTTGACCTAAAGTTGGTGGAGGAGAACCTTCCAGAAGATGTTCGCTTCACCCAGATGAAGGTTGTTCCAATGCGGACCGGATACAGTGTGATGGTGCGTCCTGGCAGCCCGTTGGACCAGCACTCTCAAGGTTCTTATGACATACTTGTGACATCTATCCTATGTTTTCTGTAAAGCTGCTTTGGGAAAATGGCCGTAGAAATGAGTTTATTAGATTCAACAACTTTGACATCAACAACAAAAATGTTCTCTTTCGTTTTAAAGGCTATTCATTTAGTTAAAATCAAAATGCATAATTGTATGGTTAGTTATTATTTGCATTTAGCATCATCCTTTTAGAATAGACTCGTTAGTCACCAGCAATGAAGCTGATTTCCTTGAAACCGATTTGTCCTCCTGCTTCACTTCTCTTGCAGGTTATCCCTCGCCGCTGGGCACTGCAGAGCACGTGTCTAGTCCTGTATCTTCCAGTGGGCCCCCGTCCGGTCCTCACCTGCCCACCTCAGGTTCTGCCTCACTGGAAGGTCCAGACACTCAACCCATACCGCAGCAGAACCGCCCGGGAACCCAAAGCGGCACCTCTGGCTCTTGCAACAGCACGGGCCCATCTGCCACCCCAACCCCCTTCAACCAGAGTCAGCTGCACCAGCTGCGGGCTCAGATCATGGCCTATAAGATGCTGGCTCGCGGACAGCCTCTCCCAGACCATCTGCAGATGGCAGTGCAAGGCAAGCGGCCCATGCAGCAGGGGCAGTCTTTGTCGACTTTGCCCCCTGGTGGTGGAGGCAGTGCCAGCTTCACCCGAGGGCATGGTGAGAGAGTGTATATATGTGTATATTACTGTTCAGGGTTGTGCCGACTGTAGTCAACGAGTCACTGATGGGAATTTTAGCAGTTTGAAACATTACACCCTCCTGCAAACACACTGTTGTCTGATAAATGACTTCGTTATTCATATTAATTTAAGTTATTCATTTAAAATAAAAATCGGAATTTGAATTATGAAATTATGAATTATGAAATTAAACAAAATTGAATAGAATATCCTCATTATTTAACACAGGAGATACTAAAGATATTTTAGTTGGTTCTGAATGATCTTGAACATTTTTCACCACTGCAATCAGCTGTGATATAAGTAAAGTATGTTAGCTTGTTTGGGTTGTTCTGCAGGGATGATGGGACCCAGCATGCCCCCACCTGGACCCTCTGGTGTCCCATCCAGTGTTCAGGGTCACAATCACAACGGACCCCCAAAACCATGGCCCGAAGGTGAAGACACGTCTGCTAAACACAGCTATTACACCTTTATTATTGGCATCGGCAGAGGTCAAATAAAAATTTTTGCAGCTAACATTATAAATGGACCTCGCAGAGGATAATTAAAACCAATAGAATAAAGCTGTAAACATCTGCAAAGATGTTTTGTGATTGACAGGTCCTCTGGTTAATGACAGGTTTTGTGTTTGACAGGTCCTCTGGTTAATGACAGATTTTGTGATTGACAGGTCCTCTGGTAATGACAGGTTTTGTGTTTGACGTGTTTTGTGATTGACAGGTCCTCTGGTTAATGACAGGTTTTGTGTTTGACGTGTTTTGTGTTTGACAGGTCCTCTGGTAATGACAGGTTTTGTGTTTGACAGGTCCTCTGGTAATGACAGGTTTTGTGTTTGACGTGTTTTGTGTTTGACAGGTCCTCTGGTAATGACAGGTCCTCTGGTTAATGACAGGTTTTGTGTTTGACAGGTCCTCTGGTTAATGACAGGTTTTGTGATTGACAGGTCCTCTGGTTAATGACAGGTTTTGTGTTTGACAGGTCCTCTGGTTAATGACAGGTTTTGTGATTGACAGGTCCTCTGGTTAATGACAGGTTTTGTGATTGACAGGTCCTCTGGTTAATGACAGGTTTTGTGATTGACAGGTCCTCTGGTTAATGACAGGTTTTGTGTTTGACAGTACCTCTGGTTAATGACAGGTTTTGTGTTTGACGTGTTTTGTGATTGACAGGTCCTCTGGGTAATGACAGGTTTTGTGTTTGACGTGTTTTGTGATTGACAGGTCCTCTGGTTAATTACAGGTTTTGTGTTTGACGTGTTTTGTGATTGACAGGTCCTCTGGGTAATGACAGGTTTTGTGATTGACAGGTCCTCTGGTTAATGACAGGTTTTGTGTTTGACAGGTCCTCTGGTTAATGACAGGTTTTGTGATTGACAGGTCCTCTGGTTAATGACAGGTTTTGTGTTTGACAGGTCCTCTGGTTAATGACAGGTTTTGTGATTGACAGGTCCTCTGGGTAATAACAGGTTTTGTGATTGACAGGTCCTCTGGTTAATGACAGGTTTTGTGATTGACAGGTCCTCTGGTTAATGACAGGTTTGACGTGTTTTGACGTGTTTTGTGTTTGACAGGTCTTCTGGTTTGACGTCTTTGACGTGTTTTGTGTTTGACAGGTCCTCTGGTTAATGACAGGTTTTGTGTTTGACAGGTCCTCTGGTTATTGACAGGTTTTGTGATTGACAGGTCCTCTGGTTATTGACAGGTTTTGTGATTGACAGGTCGTCTGGTTAATGACAGGTTTTGTGATTGACAGGTCGTCTGGTTAATGACAGGTTTTGTGTTTGACAGGTCCTCTTGGTAATGACAGGTTTTGTGTTTGACAGGTCCTCTGGTTAATTACAGGTTTTCTGTTTGACAGGTCCTCTGGTTAATGACAGGTTTTGTGATTGACAGGTCCTCTGGTTAATGACAGGTTTTGTGTTTGACAGGTCCTCTGGTTAATGACAGATTTTGTGTTTGACAGGTCCTCTGGTTAATGACAGGTTTTGTGTTTGACAGGTCCTCTGGTTAATGACAGGTTTTGTGATTGACAGGTCCTCTGGTTAATGACAGGTTTTGTGTTTGACAGTACCTCTGGTTAATGACAGGTTTTGTGTTTGACAGGTCCTCTGGTTAATGACAGGTTTTGTGTTTGACGTGTTTTGTGATTGACAGGTCCTCTGGGTAATGACAGGTTTTGTGTTTGACGTGTTTTGTGATTGACAGGTCCACTGGTTAATGACAGGTTTTGTGATTGACAGGTCCTCTGGTTAATGACAGGTTTTGTGTTTGACAGGTCCTCTGGTTAATGACAGGTTTTGTGTTTGACAGGTCCTCTGGTTAATGACAGGTTTTGTGTTTGACAGGTCCTCTGGGTAATGACAGGTTTTGAGATTGACAGGTCCTCTGGTTAATGACAGGTTTGACGTGTTTTGACGTGTTTTGTGTTTGACAGGTCCTCTGGTTTGACGTGTTTGACGTGTTTTGTGTTTGACAGGTCCTCTGGTTAATGACAGGTTTTGTGTTTGACAGGTCCTCTGGTTATTGACAGGTTTTGTGTTTCACAGGTCCTCTGGTTAATGACAGGTTTTGTGTTTGATGTGTTTTGTGATTGACAGGTCCTCTGGTTAATGACAGGTTTTGTGTTTGACAGGTCCTCTGGTTATTGACAGGTTTTGTGATTGACAGGTCGTCTGGTTAATGACAGGTTTTGTGATTGACAGGTCCTCTGGTTAATGACAGGTTTTGTGATTGACAGGTCCTCTGGTTAATGACAGGTTTTGTGTTTGACAGGTCCTCTGGTTAATGACAGGTTTTGTGATTGACAGGTCCTCTGGTTAATGACAGGTTTTGTGATTGACAGGTCCTCTGGTAATGACAGGTTTTGTGTTTGACAGGTCCTCTGGTTAATGACAGGTTTTGTGTTTGACAGGTCCTCTGGTTAATGACAGGTTTTGTGATTGACAGGTCCTCTGGTTAATGACAGGTTTTGTGATTGACAAGTCCTCTGGTTAATGACAGGTTTTGTGTTTGACAGGTCCTCTGGTTAATGACAGGTTTTGTGATTGACAGGTCCTCTGGTTAATGACAGGTTTTGTGTTTGACGTGTTTTGTGTTTGACAGGTCCTCTGGTTAATGACAGGTTTTGTGTTTGACGTGTTTTGTGTTTGACAGGTCCTCTGGTTAATGACAGGTTTTGTGTTTGACGTGTTTTGTGATTGACAGGTCCTCTGGTTAATGACAGGTTTTGTGTTTGACGTGTTTTGTGATTGACAGGTCCTCTGGTTTATGACAGGTTTTGTGCTTGACAGGTCCTCTGGTTTATGACAGGTTTTGTGCTTGACGTGTTTTGTGATTGACAGGTCCTCTGGTTTATGACAGGTTTTGTGCTTGACGGGTCCTCTGGTTAATGACAGGTTTTGTGTTTGACGTGTTTTGTGATTGACAGGTCCTCTGGTTTATGACAGGTTTTGTGCTTGACAGGTCCTCTGGTTAATGACAGGTTTTGTGTTTGACAGGTCCTCTGGTTAATGACAGGTTTTGTGCTTGACAGGTCCTCTGGTTAATGACAGGTTTTGTGCTTGACGTGTTTTGTGTTTGACAGGTCCTCTGGTTAATGACAGGTTTTGTGTTTGACAGGTCCTCTGGTTAATGACAGGTTTTGTGTTTGACAGGTCCTCTGGTTAATGACAGGTTTTGTGTTTGACAGGTCCTCTGGTTAATGACAGGTTTTGTATTTGGCGTGTTTTGTGATTGACAGGTCCTCTGGTTAATGACAGGTTTTGTGTTTGACAGGTCCTCTGGTTAATGACAGGTTTTGTGTTTGACGGGTCCTCTGGTTAATGACAGGTTTTGTGATTGACAGGTCCTCTGGTAATGACAGGTTTTGTGTTTGACGTGTTTTGTGATTGACAGGTCCTCTGGTTAATGACAGGTTTTGTGTTTGACAGGTCCTCTGGTAATGACAGGTTTTGTGTTTGACGTGTTTTGTGATTGACAGGTCCTCTGGTTTATGACAGGTTTTGTGCTTGACAGGTCCTCTGGTTAATGACAGGTTTTGTGTTTGACAGGTCCTCTGGTTAATGACAGGTTTTGTGTTTGACGTGTTTTGTGATTGACAGGTCCTCTGGTTTATGACAGGTTTTGTGCTTGACGTGTTTTGTGTTTGACAGGTCCTCTGCTTAATGACAGGTTTTGTGTTTGACAGGTCCTCTGGTTAATGACAGGTTTTGTGTTTGACAGGTCCTCTGGTTAATGACAGGTTTTGTGTTTGACAGGTCCTCTGGTTAATGACAGGTTTTGTATTTGACGTGTTTTGTGATTGACAGGTCCTCTGGTTAATGACAGGTTTTGTGATTGACAGGTCCTCTGGTTAATGACAGGTTTTGTGTTTGACAGGTCCTCTGGTTAATGACAGGTTTTGTGATTGACAGGTCCTCTGGTTAATGACGTGTTTTGTGATTGACAGGTCCTCTGGTTAATGACAGGTTTTGTGTTTGACGTGTTTTGTGATTGACAGGTCCTCTGGTTAATGACAGGTTTTGTATTTGACAGGTCCTCTGGTTAATGACAGGTTTTGTGCTTGACGTGGTTTGTGTTTGACAGGTCCTCTGGTTAATGACAGGTTTTTTGTTTGACAGGTCCTCTGGTTAATGACAGGTTTTGTGATTGACAGGTCCTCTGGTTAATGACAGGTTTTGTGTTTGACAGGTCCTCTGGTTAATGACAGGTTTTGTGATTGACAGGTCCTCTGGTTAATGACAGGTTTTGTGTTTGACAGGTCCTCTGGTTAATGACAGGTTTTGTGTTTGACGTGTTTTGTGATTGACAGGTCCTCTGGTTAATGACAGGTTTTGTGTTTGACAGGTCCTCTGGTTAATGACAGGTTTTGTGTTTGACAGGTCCTTTGGTTAATGACAGGTTTTGTGATTGACAGGTCCTTTGGTTAATAACAGGTTTTGTGTTTAACAGGTCCTCTGGTTAATGACAGGTTTTGTGTTTGACGTGTTTTGTGATTGACAGGTCCTCTGGTTAATCACAGGTTTTGTGTTTGACAGGTCCTCTGGTTAATGACAGGTTTTGTGCTTGACGTGTTTTGTGATTGACATGTCCTCTGGTTAATGACAGGTTTTGTGCTTGACGTGTTTTGTGATTGACAGGTCCTCTGGTTAATGACAGGTTTTGTGTTTGACAGGTCCTCTGGTTAATGACAGGTTTTGTGATTGACAGGTCCTCTGGTAATGACAGGTTTTGTGTTTGACGTGTTTTGTGATTGACAGGTCCTCTGGTTAATCACAGGTTTTGTGCTTGACGTGTTTTGTGATTGACAGGTCCTCTGGTTAATGACAGGTTTTGTGATTGACAGGTCCTCTGGTAATGACAGGTTTTGTGTTTGACGTGTTTTGTGATTGACAGGTCCTCTGGTTAATCACAGGTTTTGTGTTTGACAGGTCCTCTGGTTAATGACAGGTTTTGTGCTTGACGTGTTTTGTGATTGACAGGTCCTCTGGTTAATGACAGGTTTTGTGCTTGACTGGTTTTGTGTTTGACAGGTCCTCTGGTTAATGACAGGTTTTGTGATTGACAGGTCCTCTGGTTAATGACAGGTTTTGTGTTTGACAGGTCCTCTGGTTAATGACAGGTTTTGTGTTTGACGTGTTTTGTGATTGACAGGTCCTCTGGTTAATGACAGGTTTTGTGTTTGACAGGTCCTCTGGTTAATGACAGGTTTTGTGTTTGACAGGTCCTTTGGTTAATGACAGGTTTTGTGATTGACAGGTCCTTTGGTTAATAACAGGTTTTGTGTTTAACAGGTCCTCTGGTTAATGACAGGTTTTGTGTTTGACGTGTTTTGTGATTGACAGGTCCTCTGGTTAATCACAGGTTTTGTGTTTGACAGGTCCTCTGGTTAATGACAGGTTTTGTGCTTGACGTGTTTTGTGATTGACATGTCCTCTGGTTAATGACAGGTTTTGTGCTTGACGTGTTTTGTGATTGACAGGTCCTCTGGTTAATGACAGGTTTTGTGTTTGACAGGTCCTCTGGTTAATGACAGGTTTTGTGATTGACAGGTCCTCTGGTAATGACAGGTTTTGTGTTTGACGTGTTTTGTGATTGACAGGTCCTCTGGTTAATCACAGGTTTTGTGCTTGACGTGTTTTGTGATTGACAGGTCCTCTGGTTAATGACAGGTTTTGTGATTGACAGGTCCTCTGGTAATGACAGGTTTTGTGTTTGACGTGTTTTGTGATTGACAGGTCCTCTGGTTAATCACAGGTTTTGTGTTTGACAGGTCCTCTGGTTAATGACAGGTTTTGTGCTTGACGTGTTTTGTGATTGACAGGTCCTCTGGTTAATGACAGGTTTTGTGCTTGACTGGTTTTGTGATTGACAGGTCCTCTGGTTAATGACAGGTTTTGTGCTTGATGTGTTTTGTGATTGACAGGTCCTCTGGTTAATGACAGGTTTTGTGCTTGACGTGTTTTGTGATTGACAGGTCCTCTGGTTATTGACAGGTCGTCTGGTTAATGACAGGTTTTGTGTTTGACAGGTCCTCTTGTTAATGACAGGTTTTGTGTTTGACAGGTCCTCTGGTTAATGACGTGTTTTGTGATTGACAGGTCCTCTGGTTAATGACAGGTTTTGTGCTAGACGTGTTTTGTGATTGACAGGTCCTCTGGTTAATGACAGGTTTTGTGTTTGACAGGTCCTCTGGTTAATGACAGGTTTTGTGTTTGACAGGTCCTCTGGTTAATGACAGGTTTTGTGTTTGACAGGTCCTCTGGTTAATGACAGGTTTTGTGTTTGACAGGTCCTCTGGTTAATGACAGCTTTTGTGTTTGACGTGTTTTGTGATTGACAGGTCCTCTGGTTAATGACAGATTTTGTGTTTGACAGGTCCTCTGGTAATGACAGGTTTTGTGTTTGACGTGTTTTGTGATTGACAGGTCCTCTGGTAATGACAGGTCCTCTGGTTAATGACAGGTTTTGTATTTGACAGGTCCTCTGGTTAATGACAGGTTTTGTGCTTGACGTGTTTTGTGTTTGACAGGTCCTCTGGTTATTGACAGGTCCTCTGGTTAATGACAGGTTTTTTGTTTGACAGGTCCTCTGGTTCATGACAGGTTTGTGATTGACAGGTCCTCTGGTTAATGACAGGTTTTGTGTTTGACAGGTCCTCTGGTTAATGACAGGTTTTGTGATTGACAGGTCCTCTGGTTAATGACAGGTTTTGTGTTTGACAGGTCCTCTGGTAGTGACAGGTTTTGTGTTTGACAGGTCCTTTGGTTAATGACAGGTTTTGTGTTTGACAGGTCCTCTGGTTAATGACAGGTTTTGTGATTGACAGGTCCTCTGGTTAATGACAGGTTTTGTGTTTGACGTGTTTTGTGTTTGACAGGTCCTCTGGTTAATGACAGGTTTTGTGTTTGACGTGTTTTGTTTTTGACAGGTCCTCTGGTTAATGACAGGTTTTGTGTTTGACAGGTCCTCTGGTTAATGACAGGTTTTGTGATTGACAGGTCCTCTGGTAATGACAGGTTTTGTGTTTGACGTGTTTTGTGATTGACAGGTCCTCTGGTTAATGACAGGTTTTGTGTTTGACAGGTCCTCTGGTTAATGACAGGTTTTGTGTTTGACGTGTTTTGTGATTGACAGATCCTCTGGTTAATGACAGGTTTTGTGTTTGACAGGTCCTCTGGTTAATGACAGGTTTTGTGTTTGACAGGTCCTCTGGTTAATGACAGGTTTTGTGTTTGACAGGTCCTCTGGTTAATGACAGGTTTTGTGTTTGACAGGTCCTCTGGTTAATGACAGGTTTTGTGTTTGACAGGTCCTCTGGTTAATGACAGGTTTTGTGTTTGACGTGTTTTGTGATTGACAGATCCTCTGGTTAATCACAGGTTTTGTGTTTGACAGGTCCTCTGCTTAATGACAGGTTTTGTGCTTGACTTGTTTTGTGATTGACAGGTCCTCTGGTTAATGACAGGTTTTGTGATTGACAGGTCCTCTGGTAATGACAGGTTTTGTGTTTGACGTGTTTTGTGATTGACAGGTCCTCTGGTTAATCACAGGTTTTGTGTTTGACAGGTCCTCTGGTTAATGACAGGTTTTGTGCTTGACGTGTTTTGTGATTGACAGGTCCTCTGGTTAATGACAGGTTTTGTGCTTGATGTGTTTTGTGATTGACAGGTCCTCTGGTTATTGACAGGTCGTCTGGTTAATGACAGGTTTTGTGTTTGACAGGTCCTCTTGTTAATGACAGGTTTTGTGTTTGACAGGTCCTCTGGTTAATGACGTGTTTTGTGATTGACAGGTCCTCTGGTTAATGACAGGTTTTGTGCTAGACGTGTTTTGTGATTGACAGGTCCTCTGGTTAATGACAGGTTTTGTGTTTGACAGGTCCTCTGGTTAATGACAGGTTTTGTGTTTGACAGGTCCTCTGGTTAATGACAGGTTTTGTGTTTGACAGGTCCTCTGGTAATGACAGGTTTTGTGTTTGACAGGTCCTCTGGTTAATGACAGGTTTTGTGTTTGACAGGTCCTCTGGTTAATGACAGGTTTTGTGTTTGACAGGTCCTCTGGTTAATGACAGGTTTTGTGTTTGACGTGTTTTGTGATTGACAGGTCCTCTGGTTAATGACAGATTTTGTGTTTGACAGGTCCTCTGGTAATGACAGGTCCTCTGGTTAATGACAGGTTTTGTATTTAACAGGTCCTCTGGTTAATGACAGGTTTTGTGCTTGACGTGTTTTGTGTTTGACAGGTCCTCTGGTTAATGACAGGTTTTTTGTTTGACAGGTCCTCTGGTTAATGACAGGTTTGTGATTGACAGGTCCTCTGGTTAATGACAGGTTTTGTGTTTGACAGGTCCTCTGGTAATGACAGGTTTTGTGTTTGACAGGTCCTTTGGTTAATGACAGGTTTTGTGATTGACAGATCCTTTGGTTAATGACAGGTTTTGTGTTTGACAGGTCCTCTGGTTAATGACAGGTTTTGTGATTGACAGGTCCTCTGGTTAATGACAGGTTTTGTGTTTGACGTGTTTTGTGATTGACAGGTCCTCTGGTTAATGACAGGTTTTGTGTTTGACAGGTCCTCTTGTTAATGACAGGTTTTGTGTTTGACAGGTCCTCTGGTTAATGACGTGTTTTGTGATTGACAGGTCCTCTGGTTAATGACAGGTTTTGTGCTAGACGTGTTTTGTGATTGACAGGTCCTCTGGTTAATGACAGGTTTTGTGTTTGACAGGTCCTCTGGTTAATGACAGGTTTTGTGTTTGACAGGTCCTCTGGTTAATGACAGGTTTTGTGTTTGACAGGTCCTCTGGTTAATGACAGCTTTTGTGTTTGACAGGTCCTCTGGTTAATGACAGGTTTTGTGTTTGACAGGTCCTCTGGTTAATGACAGGTTTTGTGTTTGACAGGTCCTCTGGTTAATGACAGGTTTTGTGTTTGACAGGTCCTCTGGTTAATGACAGGTTTTGTGTTTGACGTGTTTTGTGATTGACAGGTCCTCTGGTTAATGATAGATTTTGTGTTTGACAGGTCCTCTGGTAATGACAGGTTTTGTGTTTGACGTGTTTTGTGATTGACAGGTCCTCTGGTAATGACAGGTCCTCTGGTTAATGACAGGTTTTGTATTTGACAGGTCCTCTGGTTAATGACAGGTTTTGTGCTTGACGTGTTTTGTGTTTGACAGGTCCTCTGGTTAATTACAGGTTTTTTGTTTGACAGGTCCTCTGGTTAATGACAGGTTTGTGATTGACAGGTCCTCTGGTTAATGACAGGTTTTGTGTTTGACAGGTCCTCTGGTTAATGACAGGTTTTGTGATTGACAGGTCCTCTGGTTAATGACAGGTTTTGTGTTTGACAGGTCCTCTGGTAGTGACAGGTTTTGTGTTTGACAGGTCCTTTGGTTAATGACAGGTTTTGTGTTTGACAGGTCCTCTGGTTAATGACAGGTTTTGTGATTGACAGGTCCTCTGGTTAATGACAGGTTTTGTGTTTGACGTGTTTTGTGTTTGACAGGTCCTCTGGTTAATGACAGGTTTTGTGTTTGACGTGTTTTGTTTTTGACAGGTCCTCTGGTTAATGACAGGTTTTGTGTTTGACAGGTCCTCTGGTTAATGACAGGTTTTGTGATTGACAGGTCCTCTGGTAATGACAGGTTTTGTGTTTGACGTGTTTTGTGATTGACAGGTCCTCTGGTTAATGACAGGTTTTGTGTTTGACAGGTCCTCTGGTTAATGACAGGTTTTGTGTTTGACGTGTTTTGTGATTGACAGGTCCTCTGGTTAATGACAGGTTTTGTGTTTGACAGGTCCTCTGGTTAATGACAGGTTTTGTGTTTGACAGGTCCTCTGGTTAATGACAGGTTTTGTGTTTGACAGGTCCTCTGGTTAATGACAGGTTTTGTGTTTGACGTGTTTTGTGATTGACAGATCCTCTGGTTAATCACAGGTTTTGTGTTTGACAGGTCCTCTGGTTAATGACAGGTTTTGTGCTTGACTTGTTTTGTGATTGACAGGTCCTCTGGTTAATGACAGGTTTTGTGATTGACAGGTCCTCTGGTAATGACAGGTTTTGTGTTTGACGTGTTTTGTGATTGACAGGTCCTCTGGTTAATCACAGGTTTTGTGTTTGACAGGTCCTCTGGTTAATGACAGGTTTTGTGCTTGACGTGTTTTGTGATTGACAGGTCCTCTGGTTAATGACAGGTTTTGTGCTTACGTGTTTCGTGATTGACAGGTCCTCTGGTTAATGACAGGTTTTGTGCTTGACGTGTTTCGTGATTGACAGGTCCTCTGGTTAATGACAGGTCGTCTGGTTAATGACAGGTTTTGTGTTTGACAGGTCCTCTTGTTAATGACAGGTTTTGTGTTTGACAGGTCCTCTGGTTAATGACGTGTTTTGTGATTGACAGGTCCTCTGGTTAATGACAGGTTTTGTGCTAGCGTGTTTTGTAATTGACAGGTCCTCTGGTTAATGACAGTTTTTGTGTTTGACAGGTCCTCTGGTTAATGACAGGTTTTGTGTTTGACAGGTCCTCTGGTTAATGACAGGTTTTGTGTTTGACAGGTCCTCTGGTTAATGACAGGTTTTGTGTTTGACAGGTCCTCTGGTTAATGACAGGTTTTGTGTTTGACAGGTCCTCTGGTTAATGACAGGTTTTGTGTTTGACAGGTCCTCTGGTTAATGACAGGTTTTGTGTTTGACAGGTCCTCTGGTTAATGACAGGTTTTGTATTTGACAGGTCCTCTGGTTAATGACAGGTTTTGTGTTTGACGTGTTTTGTGTTTGACAGGTCCTCTGGTTAATGACAGGTTTTGTGTTTGACGTGTTTTGTTTTTGACAGGTCCTCTGGTTAATGACAGGTTTTGTGATTGACAGGTCCTCTGGTTAATGACAGGTTTTGTGTTTGACAGGTCCTCTGGTAGTGACAGGTTTTGTGTTTGACAGGTCCTTTGGTTAATGACAGGTTTTGTGTTTGACAGGTCCTCTGGTTAATGACAGGTTTTGTGATTGACAGGTCCTCTGGTTAATGACAGGTTTTGTGTTTGACGTGTTTTGTGTTTGACAGGTCCTCTGGTTAATGACAGGTTTTGTGTTTGACGTGTTTTGTTTTTGACAGGTCCTCTGGTTAATGACAGGTTTTGTGTTTGACAGGTCCTCTGGTTAATGACAGGTTTTGTGATTGACAGGTCCTCTGGTAATGACAGGTTTTGTGTTTGACGTGTTTTGTGATTGACAGGTCCTCTGGTTAATGACAGGTTTTGTGTTTGACAGGTCCTCTGGTTAATGACAGGTTTTGTGTTTGACGTGTTTTGTGATTGACAGGTCCTCTGGTTAATGACAGGTTTTGTGTTTGACAGGTCCTCTGGTTAATGACAGGTTTTGTGTTTGACAGGTCCTCTGGTTAATGACAGGTTTTGTGTTTGACAGGTCCTCTGGTTAATGACAGGTTTTGTGTTTGACGTGTTTTGTGATTGACAGATCCTCTGGTTAATCACAGGTTTTGTGTTTGACAGGTCCTCTGGTTAATGACAGGTTTTGTGCTTGACTTGTTTTGTGATTGACAGGTCCTCTGGTTAATGACAGGTTTTGTGATTGACAGGTCCTCTGGTAATGACAGGTTTTGTGTTTGACGTGTTTTGTGATTGACAGGTCCTCTGGTTAATCACAGGTTTTGTGTTTGACAGGTCCTCTGGTTAATGACAGGTTTTGTGCTTGACGTGTTTTGTGATTGACAGGTCCTCTGGTTAATGACAGGTTTTGTGCTTGACGTGTTTCGTGATTGACAGGTCCTCTGGTTAATGACAGGTTTTGTGCTTGACGTGTTTCGTGATTGACAGGTCCTCTGGTTAATGACAGGTCGTCTGGTTAATGACAGGTTTTGTGTTTGACAGGTCCTCTTGTTAATGACAGGTTTTGTGTTTGACAGGTCCTCTGGTTAATGACGTGTTTTGTGATTGACAGGTCCTCTGGTTAATGACAGGTTTTGTGCTAGACGTGTTTTGTAATTGACAGGTCCTCTGGTTAATGACAGTTTTTGTGTTTGACAGGTCCTCTGGTTAATGACAGGTTTTGTGTTTGACAGGTCCTCTGGTTAATGACAGGTTTTGTGTTTGACAGGTCCTCTGGTTAATGACAGGTTTTGTGTTTGACAGGTCCTCTGGTTAATGACAGGTTTTGTGTTTGACAGGTCCTCTGGTTAATGACAGGTTTTGTGTTTGACAGGTCCTCTGGTTAATGACAGGTTTTGTGTTTGACAGGTCCTCTGGTTAATGACAGGTTTTGTATTTGACAGGTCCTCTGGTTAATGACAGGTTTTGTGCTTGACGTGTTTTGTGTTTGACAGGTCCTCTGGTTAATGACAGGTTTTTTGTTTGACAGGTCCTCTGGTTAATGACAGGTTTGTGATTGACAGGTCCTCTGGTTAATGACAGGTTTTGTGTTTGACAGGTCCTCTGGTAATGACAGGTTTTGTGTTTGACAGGTCCTTTGGTTAATGACAGGTTTTGTGATTGACAGATCCTTTGGTTAATGACAGGTTTTGTGTTTGACAGGTCCTCTGGTTAATGACAGGTTTTGTGTTTGACAG
Organism: Chromobotia macracanthus; assembly: GCA_036877525.1. Taxonomy (NCBI): domain Eukaryota; kingdom Metazoa; phylum Chordata; class Actinopteri; order Cypriniformes; family Botiidae; genus Chromobotia; species Chromobotia macracanthus. The sequence goes on from JAZGTH010000001.1 coordinate 82,906, forward strand.
GTCCTCTGGTTAATGACAGGTTTTGTGATTGACAGGTCCTCTGGTTAATGACAGGTTTTGTGTTTGACGTGTTTTGTGTTTGACAGGTCCTCTGGTTAATGACAGGTTTTGTGTTTGACAGGTCCTCTGGTTAATGACAGGTTTTGTGATTGACAGGTCCTCTGGTAATGACAGGTTTTGTGTTTGACGTGTTTTGTGATTGAAAGGTCCTCTGGTTAATGACAGGTTTTGTGTTTAACAGGTCCTCTGGTTAATGACAGGTTTTGTGTTTGACAGGTCCTCTGATTAATGACAGGTTTTGTGTTTGACGTGTTTTGTGATTGACAGGTCCTCTGGTTAATGACAGGTTTTGTGTTTAACAGGTCCTCTGGTTAATGACAGGTTTTGTGTTTGACAGGTCCTCTGGTTAATGACAGGTTTTTTGTTTGACAGGTCCTCTGGTTAATGACAGGTTTGTGATTGACAGGTCCTCTGGTTAATGACAGGTTTTGTGTTTGACAGGTCCTCTGGTAATGACAGGTTTTGTGTTTGACAGGTCCTTTGGTTAATGACAGGTTTTGTGATTGACAGATCCTTTGGTTAATGACAGGTTTTGTGTTTGACAGGTCCTCTGGTTAATGACAGGTTTTGTGATTGACAGGTCCTCTGGTTAATGACAGGTTTTGTGTTTGACGTGTTTTGTGTTTGACAGGTCCTCTGGTTAATGACAGGTTTTGTGTTTGACAGGTCCTCTGGTTAATGACAGGTTTTGTGATTGACAGGTCCTCTGGTAATGACAGGTTTTGTGTTTGACGTGTTTTGTGATTGACAGGTCCTCTGGTTAATCACAGGTTTTGTGTTTGACAGGTCCTCTGATTAATGACAGGTTTTGTGTTTGACGTGTTTTGTGATTGACAGGTCCTCTGGTTAATGACAGGTTTTGTGTTTAACAGGTCCTCTGGTTAATGACAGGTTTTGTGTTTGACAGGTCCTCTGGTTAATGACAGGTTTTGTGTTTGACGTGTTTTGTGATTGACAGGTCCTCTGGTTAATGACAGGTTTTGTGTTTGACAGGTCCTCTGGTAATGACGGGTTTTGTGTTTGATGTGTTTTGTGATTGACAGGTCCTCTGGTAATGACAGGTCCTCTGGTTAATGACAGGTTTTGTATTTGACAGGTCCTCTGGTTAATGACAGGTTTTGTGCTTGACGTGTTTTGTGTTTGACAGGTCCTCTGGTTAATGACAGGTTTTTTGTTTGACAGGTCCTCTGGTTAATGACAGGTTTGTGATTGACAGGTCCTCTGGTTAATGACAGGTTTTGTGTTTGACAGGTCCTCTGGTTAATGACAGGTTTTGTGATTGACAGGTCCTCTGGTTAATGACAGGTTTTGTGATTGACAGGTCCTCTGGTAATGACAGGTTTTGTGTTTGACGTGTTTTGTGATTGACAGGTCCTCTGGTTAATGACAGGTTTTGTGTTTGACAGGTCCTCTGGTTAATGACAGGTTTTGTGTTTGACGTGTTTTGTGATTGACAGGTCCTCTGGTTAATGACAGGTTTTATGTTTGACAGGTCCTCTGGTTAATGACAGGTTTTGTGTTTGACAGGTCCTCTGGTTAATGACAGGTTTTGTGTTTGACGTGTTTTGTGATTGACAGGTCCTCTGGTTAATGACAGGTTTTGTGTTTGACAGGTCCTCTGGTAATGACAGGTTTTGTGTTTGACAGGTCCTCTGGTTAATGACAGGTTTTGTGTTTGACGTGTTTTGTGATTGACAGGTCCTCTGGTTAATGACAGGTCCTCTGGTTAATGACAGGTTTTGTGTTTGACAGGTCCTCTGGTAATGACAGGTTTTGTGTTTGACGTGTTTTGTGATTGACAGGTCCTCTGGTTAATGACAGGTCCTCTGGTTAATGACAGGTTTTGTGATTGACAGGTCCTCTGGTTAATGACAGGTTTTGTGTTTGACAGGTCCTCTGGTAATGACAGGTTTTGTGTTTGACGTGTTTTGTGATTGACAGGTCCTCTGGTTAATGACAGGTTTTGTGTTTGACAGGTCCTCTGGTAATGACAGGTTTTGTGTTTGACAGGTCCTCTGGTTAATGACAGGTTTTGTGTTTGACAGGTCCTCTGGTTAATGACAGGTTTTGTGTTTGACGTGTTTTGTGATTGACAGGTCCTCTGGTTAATGACAGGTCCTCTGGTTAATGACAGGTTTTGTGTTTGACAGGTCCTCTGGTAATGACAGGTTTTGTGTTTGACGTGTTTTGTGATTGACAGGTCCTCTGGTTAATGACAGGTCCTCTGGTTAATGACAGGTTTTGTGATTGACAGGTCCTCTGGTTAATGACAGGTTTTGTGTTTGACAGGTCCTCTGGTAATGACAGGTTTTGTGTTTGACGTGTTTTGTGATTGACAGGTCCTCTGGTTAATGACAGGTTTTGTGTTTGACAGGTCCTCTGGTAATGACAGGTTTTGTGTTTGACAGGTCCTCTGGTAATGACAGGTTTTGTGTTTGACGTGTTTTGTGATTGACAGGTCCTCTGGTTAATGACAGGTTTTGTGTTTGACAGGTCCTCTGGTTAATGACAGGTTTTGTGCTTGACGTGTTTTGTGATTGACAGGTCCTCTGGTTAATGACAGGTTTTGTGCTTGACGTGTTTTGTGTTTGACAGGTCCTCTGGTTAATGACAGGTTTTGTGATTGACAGGTCCTCTGGTTAATGACAGGTTTTGTGTTTGACAGGTCCTCTGGTTAATGACAGGTTTTGTGTTTGACATGTTTTGTGATTGACAGGTCCTCTGATTAATGCAGCCACTCCCTCAAATGGCCCTCAGAAGCTGATACCCCCGCAGCACACCGGACGCCCGTCCCCTGCCCCCCCTTCTGTGCCACCAGCTGCCTCCCCAGTCTTGCCTCCACAAACCCAGTCACCAGGGCACCTGGCTCACCCATCTCAGCCCACAACCATGGTACCTCTGCACCAGAAACAGAACCGAATCACGCCTGTTCACAAGCCCTGCGGTCTGGACCCTGTTGAAATACTTCAGGAGAGAGAGTACAGGTGAGGACCCCAGAGACCCACAGCAGTTGTTTCTCTTTCAGAGCTGTTTTGATGTAGCTGTTATTTTCAGAAAATACTGCCACATGTTTCACAGTGATTTAACACAGATCTACTACTCATGTAATTACAAGGACACATTATTTCAGTATATGAAATCCATATTTACTGTGATGGGTTGTAAGTGAATAAGTCATGGCCCTTCAATGACTGTCTTGGATTCTGCGCTGATAGTTTGGATGATAGTTTGGATTAGGTAGGAAAATATTGTTTCTTTAGCAGCAGCCTCTGCAAATGGTAGAAAAAACACTGTCATTTATAGGCACAAAGAGTGTCATTCCCTGTGAATGACCCCTGAATGTCACAGACAGTAATGAAGCGCCACTCTACTACGTGAATGACATGCTTTATTCTCTCTAGTCTTTATCTGCTTGTGCTGTGATGTCACTGCAGGCTTGAAGCTCGTATTGCCCATCGGATTCAGGAGCTGGAGAATCTTCCTGCCTCCCTGGCTGGTGATTTGTGTACCAAAGCAAATATTGAGATAAAAGCTCTTCGACTGCTCAACTTCCAGAGACAGGTGATGAACCTGACAGATCAATAGCCAATGAAATGCTTGTGTGAACAGCAAACAAATACGAAACACTATTTCTGAATGCATATTCAGTCTCAGTGTTGTAGTTCATGTCCCTGTGGTGTCATAGCAAAAGTAAGTGGCTGATGTTTCCATTTACGTCTTTGACAGCTGCGGCAGGAGGTCGTGGTCTGCATGAGGCGGGATACGGCCTTGGAAACATCACTTGATGCTAAAGCCTACAAGCGCAGTAAGAGACAGTCCTTACGTGAAGCCCGAATCACTGAGAAACTGGAGAAGCAGCAAAAGATTGAGCAGGAACGAAAGCGCAGACAGAAACATCAGGTAAGCAGCCCGACCACATTCATATCAGCAATGCAGTGAATCCAAACCTAATTCATATCTGGAAATTAAGAGCGAATCTTGATCTGGAAACATTTATAACAAAAGGTCAGGTGTCTGTGTAGGGTCTACTGTATTTTTTGTGTGCATGTACGTGCTTCTGATCTACTTTGTGTGTTTGTGTGTCTGAGGTATTTTGTTTGTGTGTGTGATCTATTTTGTGTGTGTGCATCTGATCTATTCTGTTTGTGTCTGTGTATGTTATATATTCTGTATGTATGTCTGATCTACTGTGTGTGTAAGTTTTTCTGTTTGTGTGTGATATATTTTGTATGTGTATGTTATATATTCTGTGTATGTCTGATCTACTGTGTGTGTGAGGTATTCTGTTTGTGTGTGTGATCTATTCTATGTGTGTGCGTCTGATCTATTCTGTTTGTGTGTGATCTATGTTTTGTGTGTTTATGTTATATATTCTCTGTATGTCTGATACACTGTGTGTGTGTATGTCTGAGGTATTCTGTTTGTGTGGGATCTATTTTGTGTGTGTGCGTCTCATCTATTCTGTTTGTGTGGGTGTATGATATCTCTTTTGTGTGTGTATGTCTGATCTGCTGTGTGTGTCTGAGGTATTCTGTTTGTGTGTGTGATCTATTCTGTGTGTGTGTTTCTCCGATCCACTCTGTGTCTGATTTATTGTTTCTGGTTCAGGAGTATCTCAACAGCATCCTGCAGCACGCAAAGGACTTCAAGGAATATCATCGTTCCATTACCGCAAAGATCCAGAAACTGACCAAAGCTGTGGCCACATACCACGCCAACACAGAGCGAGAGCAGAAGAAGGAGAATGAAAGAATTGAGAAAGAGAGAATGAGAAGGCTGATGGTTTGTAAACATATGCGCACTCACAGACGTATACTTGTTCACACAGACTTAAACACTTACACAGGCTCAGACTTGCACACAGATTCCCACTCACAGACTCGGTCTCACAGACTCTCACACACAGACTCTCACACACAGACTCACACATTCAGACTCACACACTCGGCTCACGTAAGCTGCATCTAGGTCCAAAGTTGCCACTGCACACCAGTGTTTGCTTGCCAGTTTCACACAAATCTTGCTCATTACAGACAGATTCACTGGACTCATTCCAGATATCCATATCTTTTTAAAATATTCCCACTGAAATTAGAAATGCAAAATAACAAGAAGCCTCGGAAAAAAGACTCACACTCACAGACTCACAAACTCAGACTCACACACGTAGACCACATACTCAGACTCACACACTCAAGCTTACAGACACAGACTCACACACAGGGCAGAGATGAGTTGTGACTTGTTTTTCTCCTGCAGGCTGAAGATGAGGAGGGTTACCGGAAGCTTATCGATCAGAAGAAGGACAAACGTCTGGCGTATCTTCTCCAGCAGACTGATGAGTATGTGGCTAACCTGACAGAGCTTGTGCGTGCTCATAAAGCTGTACAGGCCCTGAAAGAGAAGAAGAAGAAGAAGAAGAAAAAGAAGAAGCAGGAGAATGGTGATGGACAGACAGGAGCTCTGGGACCAGATGGAGAGGTTGGTGAACTTTGATTGTGTGTTACTGTGTGGGTTTCAGTGGTAGTGTTGAGAAGATCGGCTATGATGACAGCTAGAGTCACTTCTGGACTTTTAGATATTTGTGCAGTATATACACCCTAACCTGTATGCAAACAGAGTATGACCTCAGATGACCTCGATTTGACTCTCCAAGTGATGTCCAGCAAGATTTTACCTCCTTCTTGACTCATTATTTCATTAGACTTTAATGAAATCATAAGTGCAAAATACAGCATCTCTTTATTTCCAAGATAATAACTGAATTAAACATGGTATTAGATGGGGTCATGTGACTATTTGAAATTATAACCTTGCACACTGCACATTACACTCATTTGCACATACTATATTAGTGTATATAGTATTGGTATTTTTTTGACATATTGTATTAGTTGCTTTGGTGATAATTATGATGTGATAATAATGTTTAAAGCCCCTGGACGAGACCAGTCAGATGAGTGATCTTCCAGTGAAGGTGATCCACGTGGACAGTGGGAAGATTCTGACTGGGCTGGATGCTCCTAAAGCTGGACAGCTGGACACCTGGTTAGAGATGAATCCAGGGTAAGACCTCAACATCCCCCATCAGACAACTGTCTAATATCTGACATGACTGACTGATGATTTCAATGTTTCTTAGCTATGAAGTCGCTCCTCGATCAGACAGTGAAGATTCTGGATCAGAGGAAGACGAGGTGATTTACTAGTTTTACAAACACAGTTTATTTGCATGCGCTCTGAGCTTGTTTAGTGCCTGAATTTCTTTATTGCTTTGCTCACTTTTGTAAGCTGCTTTGGATAAAAGTGACTGTTAAATGCCTAAATGGAAATACTGAAATCCTGGTGCAATTTTGCGCCATTTCCTAGATGCAAGCTATTTGTTATGAAATGCCACTTGCAAAAGTGTCATGACAATTTTTTATTAAAGATGTTTTTCAACAGGAAGAGGAAGAAGAACCTCCTCAGCTGCTGCCCTCCCAAACTCCTGCAGAGGAGAAGAAGAAGATTTCAGACCCAGACAGTGAAGATGTGTCTGAAGTAGACGCTCGTCACATTATCGAGTGAGAACAAATGTCACCTCTACAGCTGAAGTTACTGTGACTGTCAGATACAGCTCAACGGTGTAATACAAGCAAGTATGTGTTTTGCAGGCATGCTAAACAGGATGTGGACGATGAGTACGGCAGCGCTGTGTTTGCCCGCGGCTTACAGTCCTATTACACTGTGGCACATGCTGTTACTGAGAGGGTAGACAAACAATCATCTCTCCTGGTCAACGGTCAACTCAAACAGTACCAGGTCAAAATAACCAACATTCACCTTGAACAGATGTGATGTGCTGAGCAGCTGGTGCTGGTCCAGTTCATCTCAGCTGTTCAGGTTCAGATGCGATGTGCTGAGCAGCTGGTGCTGGTCCAGTTCATCTCAGCTGTTCAGGTTCAGATGCGATGTGCCGAGCAGCTGGTGCTGGTCCAGTTCATCTCAGCTGTTCAGGTTCATATGCGATGTGCCGAGCAGCTGGTGCTGGTCCAGGTCTGAGATTTGAATTGAAGTTCCATGTTGTTCCTGATCAGGGGATATAAAGTCAGATTATCAGTATATATGGACAGAAGATAAATAATAAAATGTATTTTACACAATTATTACTTTTAGAGGTGACAAACTTACTAGCCATAATAACATCAAAATGGGCAAAAATTGTAAGTCTAGCCCTGCTATCTGTACACTTACTCTTCCACAAAAACTTGACACAAACCTTATAGATTTCATGTGATCTTTTCGTCATATATCATATTCATTTCTGTTTATTATTAGCAGTTATCCAAGGTTTAGAGCTGTAGACTGTTTCTTTCTTTCTTAAGCTATTTGATATATTAAGAATAATATCAGAATATTTGATGTTTTAAATATTTGAAATTTGAAGTAACAGATAACCAACACCTTTGACAGACTAATGTTTCCTGATAAAATCATCCATTTTTTTCTCCTTTTGAATATCTTGTTTCACTTAAGTCTAATTCCAGAAGTAAACTAGTTTTAAACGCTGTTTAATTTTGACTTTTCAGAGTCTAAGATGATATTTATCATGTGGCACTAAACACAACATTTTGTTTGCTTTGACTTGAATCCTAGTGCTTGCTTTGAGTGTTTGTTTTAAATACTTATTTTGGAATGTTGTGCTGCAGATTAAAGGTTTGGAGTGGCTGGTGTCTCTTTATAATAATAATCTAAACGGGATCCTGGCAGATGAAATGGGTTTGGGGAAAACGATTCAAACCATCGCGCTGATAACATACCTGATGGAGTACAAGCGTCTGAATGGGCCGTACCTCATCATCGTGCCACTCTCGTCAGTGCTGCATTTACATCCTCTCTTATCCTCTAATATGGTCAGTGCGTGTCTGTTTTGATGACGTCTGTGTTTTTGTGTGCAGGACTCTTTCTAACTGGGTCTATGAGTTTGATAAATGGGCTCCTTCTGTTGTTAAAGTCTCATACAAGGTAAGTAGATCTAATATTCACACCTGGTGTGGTGGTCTTACGGGTCATGATGAGAGTGGTCATATTTGAGTGTTTTGAGTATTTTGAGTCTTGTTTGTTATGGGGTCATTCAGGGATCTCCTGCTGCTAGAAGAGCTTTCGTACCGCAGCTGCGGAGCGGCAAGTTCAACGTGCTGCTCACCACGTATGAATACATCATCAAAGACAAACAGGTTCTGGCCAAGGTAAATTGGTCCACAGTCAGCTTGTTTTGGGCCACATGTAGACAAAGATGCATTAATGTTGTGCTGTGATGGTTTGGCTCTAATGTGAGTGGTGCAGTTAATGCGGCCGCTGGCTTACGTGCTGATGTCACCTGCTACAGATTCGCTGGAAGTACATGATAGTGGATGAAGGGCATCGTATGAAGAACCATCACTGTAAGCTGACGCAGGTGTTGAACACTCATTATCTGGCCCCCCGGCGTGTGCTGCTGACCGGGACACCTCTGCAGAATAAACTGCCTGAGCTCTGGGCGCTGCTCAACTTCCTGCTGCCCACCATCTTCAAAAGCTGTAGCACGTTTGAGCAGTGGTTCAACGCGCCCTTCGCCATGACCGGAGAGAAGGTCTGGGTTTCAGCATCTTTTGCTTTGTTGTTATTGTTTTTAAAAGGGGTGGGATCAGATAAATACTCCTGTGGTTCATTTTTAAAATGTAGCCCTTGTAAAAACAGAAGGGCCGTGTCTAAGACATCAGTATGTGTGTCTCTCAGGTGGATCTGAATGAGGAGGAAACCATCCTGATCATCCGCCGATTACATAAGGTGCTCCGCCCATTCCTGTTACGCAGACTGAAGAAGGAGGTGGAGGCACAACTGCCAGAAAAGGTGTGTGTGTGCAGGAGTGTGTATGTATGTTTTAAACAGAAAAAGAGTTTCTGCTGATGTCATGTGCTCACAGGTGGAGTATGTGATCAAGTGTGACATGTCAGCCCTGCAGAGGGTTTTGTATCAACACATGCAGGCTAAAGGAGTTCTGCTCACCGACGGCTCTGAGAAAGATAAGAAGGTGATGTCATGCACCTGTTCAATCACATTATCAAAGTCCATTGCTGCACATTGTGTGAAGAGTTAGTGTATGTTTATTAATGTACTTATATATTAGTTTCATAACCCCATTCTACCTTCTATGGCTATATCCATGGAGAAAAGTATATAGTAATGTCCACAGTATTATTGTTGTGTGTTTATAAATGTTGTGTGTGTGAGTTTATAAATGTTGTGTGTTTCAGGGTAAAGGCGGCACAAAGACTTTGATGAACACCATCATGCAGTTGAGAAAGATCTGTAATCATCCATACATGTTTCAGCAGATCGAGGTTTGTAAATCTCGAGTAATATTCTCATCTGCTTTATGTGTTTAGTTCTGGGGTTTATCCTCACAGGGTTAGATCTCATTTCTGTAGGTTACAGAAGAGCCCTAGTGCTACTGAGGGTGTTTATTCAGTCTGTTCACTTGATGTCACCCAGCATGTTCATAGTTACTGTGAGGTTTGTCTTGTGAGTGAATGTGACACCTGCTATTTTTACAGGAATCATTCTCAGAGCATTTGGGTTTCTCAGGCGGTATAGTTCAAGGGTGAGCACAAATTAAATCACATATTTTACGTAACACACCAGCGTTTAATTGCGTCAAACTTTGAGTAACCTCTGATCTGCAGGCCTGACTTATATAGAGCCTCAGGAAAGTTTGAGGTGCTGGATCGTATTTTGCCCAAATTACGAGCGTCCAATCACAAAGTACTGCTTTTCTGCCAGATGACATCATTGATGACCATAATGGAAGATTATTTTGCTTATCGCAACTTCAAATACCTCCGTCTGGATGGTGAGTTTGTTTGTCTTTTCTCTTTTAATTAGTGTTGTTTACTTAGTCTAGCATCTCTGTCTAGATACTACAACCCTCCAACCCAAAGAATTAATCTTCAGAGAGAAACTCATCCTGCACTGTTTGTGCTGCTGATATGAAAGAATGAATGGCAGGGGACAGAGACCCTGTGTGGGGTACCACAGGTCCCTAGGGGCCTCAGCCAAATCTAAACACCACAATATTATATTTTAATAACAGACTTATCAGGCTACACTCTCATCATGGCAACCAATTTTTCAGAATCTGTCTAGTCGTAGCATTGATATTTCAACTGTTTTTAACATACATGTGAATGTATGTTCTGTGTGTTTTAGGTACAACTAAAGCAGAGGATCGTGGGATGCTGCTAAAGACCTTTAATGATCCAGCCTCTCAGTATTTTATATTCTTGTTAAGCACCAGGGCAGGCGGACTGGGCCTCAACCTGCAGAGTGCTGATACTGTCATCATATTTGACAGCGACTGGAATCCTCACCAGGTGACAATCACTCGCCATCAGTAGTATCTCAGTTGATCTTATCTGAACCTTTCAGATCTCCTTTGTCTATGTTAGTTAGAGCACCAAGTTGGATTACTAACGGACTGCTGAGCATGTTGATGTTGTGCATCTGTAGGACCTGCAGGCGCAGGACCGAGCACACCGAATCGGACAGCAGAACGAGGTCCGTGTTCTTCGTCTTTGTACCGTGAACAGTGTTGAGGAGAAGATACTAGCAGCTGCTAAATACAAGCTGAATGTAGATCAGAAGGTTATCCAGGCTGGCATGTTTGACCAGAAATCTTCGAGTCATGAGCGCCGAGCCTTTTTACAAGCAATCCTTGAACATGAGGAGCAGGATGAGGTCAGGATGAGCATCACATGATCCTGTTTCTTTCAGAATATGGAACTTGATTATGTTCATGTAAATATGGGCATAGATCTTTCCTGTCTCTTCTGTAACACTGATGCTCTTCTGAGATAGTCTTCATCTGTTTTCAGGAGGAAGACGAGGTGCCGGATGACGAAACAGTGAATCAAATGATCGCTCGCAGTGAAGAGGAGTTTGACCAGTTCATGGTTTTATTTCACTTCTTTCTCACCTAATATAGTTTATTAAAGTTCACTTGTAAATTCAGATCAAGTCTAAATGTCTCTCTGTTTCCGGTTTGCTCTGTGTAGCGTATGGATTTGGATCGGCGACGAGAGGAAGCTCGAAATCCAAAGCGGAAACCTCGTTTGATGGAGGAAGATGAGCTGCCCACCTGGATCATGAAGGATGATGCTGAGGTGGAAAGACTCACCTGTGAGGAAGAGGAGGAGAAGATGTTCGGCCGTGGCTCCCGGCAGAGAAAAGAAGTGGATTACAGCGATTCCCTCACTGAGAAACAGTGGCTGAAGGTCAGACACTATCACGCCTGTTAAGAGTGACTCTCATCCACAAGGGGCTTGTTTTTTGATTGTAGCTTCTTCATCTCTCAGGCCATTGAAGATGGGACCCTGGAGGAGATTGAAGAAGAGGTACGTCACAAAAAAACTACTCGGAGAAGGAGGCGTGATCGGGATGCTGATGCCGTTCCTTCTACCTCGGGAGGGAGAGAGAGAGACAATGACAGCAAACGGCAGAAAAAACGAGGTCGTCCACCAGCAGAGAAACTCTTGCCCAACCCTCCATCCCTCATAAAAAAGATGAAAAAGATTGTGGATGCCGTTATTAAATATAAGGAGAAGTGAGTGTCAACCTCATTTATTTACCTAATGACATGTCTAAGAAGGTTTTATTCTTTACAGATTTATTTTGAAGTGGGTTGATTACAGACTGATTGGACACATGTTATACTGTGATCAGTAGATGTTTTATGATGTGTGGACAGGAAGATCTGATGATGTTCTGTGTTGAAGGCTCCAGACAGGAAGATCAGGTGATGTTCTGTGTTGAAGGCTCTAGACAGAAAGATATGGTGGTGTTCTGTGTGCTTTAAACAAGTCCAGCAAAATGAGGGTGGATGATCAGCAGGTGTACCACAAGACAGCCAGCTTCTATGAAACATCTGCTTTTGAAGCTTCATTGTTTGTCACCCAGCAGGTTTTTTGTGCATAAAATAAAAAACACTTGTTCTTCTCCAAGAACCAGAGAATGAGATTTTAAGGGGTTATCCAGGCCTGCCCAACCCCAACTCCTAATTATAATGTAGGAGATAATGTTGGAGAAATAGTTTGTAGAGAAGACTGAAGATCACAGTGCAGGTGAAACAGGAAACATAATGTATGGAATTTTCATAATCAGTGTTGCTATTCATGATTGCTGTTGATGTTTATGATCTGTTTATGATTCATTATCAGTGTTAATGTTCATGATGTTCATGATCGGTGTTGATGTTCATGATGTTCATGATCGGTGTTGATGTTCATGATGTTCATGATCGGTGTTGATGTTCATGATGTTCATGATCAGTATTGACATTCATGATCGGTGTTGATGTTCACCATCACTGTTGATGTTCATAATCGTTGTTGATGTTCATGATCGTTGTTGATGTTCATGATGTTTATGATCGGTGTTGACGTTCATGATGTTCATGATCGGTGTTGATGTTCATGATGTTCATGATCGGCGTTGACATTCATGATCAGTTCTGACGTTCATGATCAGTGCTGATGTTCATGATCGGTGTTGATGTACATGATGTTTGTGATCAGCATTGATGTTTATGATCAGTGTTGATGTTTATGATGTTCATGATTGGTGTTGATGTTTATGATCGGTGTTGATGTTCATGATCGGTGTTGATGTTCATGATGTTTGTGATTAGCATTGATGTTTATGATCAGTGTTGATGTTTATGATGTTCATGACCAGTGTTGATGTTTATGATCGGGGTTGATGTTCATGATCGGTGTTGATGTTCATGATGTTTGTGATCAGCATTGATGTTTATGATCAGTGTTGATGTTTATGATGTTCATGATTGGTGTTGATGTTCATGATCAGTGTTGATGTTTATGATCGGTGTTGATGTTCATGATCGGTGTTGATGTTCATGATGTTTGTGATCAGCATTGATGTTCATGATTAGTGTTGATGTTTATGATTTTCATGATCAGTGTTGATGTTCATGATCGGTGTTGATGTATTGCAATGTGTATTTGTAATTGCCTGATTTATGTGTTGCATTCATTAATTCCCATTCTTAGGAGCCAGTATTTAAGTAATTTGATTTGATGTTCACATGTGGTGTGACGTATATATGTATTTTTGAACCTGAGTAAAACTCATTATTTGGTTATTACACAACAATCAGTGTTGATGTTCATGATCAGTGTTGATGTTCTTGTTTCCAAACATTGCAGTAACGGCCGTCAGTTAAGTGAGGTCTTCATTCAACTGCCATCAAGAAAGGAGCTTCCAGAGTACTACGAGCTCATCCGTAAACCTGTTGACTTCAAGAAGATCAAGGTGTATCAGTCTGCACACACACACCAGTACATCACTGGGGACACATTATGTTTCATTCTGAGATACTGTAATGATATTCACTCTAACCCTCACACAAACCTGTTGACATTATTTGATCTAGCCAAAGCTGTACACACTCCCCCCCCCCCTCTTTCTCTCACACAATCATGTATTTCAGCATCATGACAACTGAATTCACTGATGTCACTGTACAGATCATCCGTTAATGTGGCTTCAACAGCAGCAGATGGTTGAACTTGTCTGTGTTTGTTGTGGCTCTTCAGGAACGCATCCGCAGTCATAGGTACCGCTGCCTGAACGACCTGGAGAGAGACGTGATGCTGTTGTGTCAAAACGCACAAACCTTCAACTTGGAAGGTTCACTGGTTAGATACACAAACAATACACCTATTCTGGTTTCAGTTAAAGCTAATTTTAGTCGCTGTGGATGGACCCAAATTCTTTTACTATAAGAAGCTGTTGAATTTTCAGATTGATAACCACTTTATTTTAATCTTGAGGAAACCTACTGTAACCCATACAATGTATATATGTGTGTGCCACTCTCACATAATGTGTGTGTGTCTGTGTGTGTGTGATTTGTTTGCGTGCCAGATCTACGAGGACTCTATTGTGCTGCAGTCAGTCTTCACCAGCCTACGTCAGAAGATCGAGAGAGAAGAAGAGAGTGATGGAGAGGAAAGTGAGGAAGATGATGAAGACGAAGGTTCAGATTCAGAGAGTCAGTCACACTCTGTTTTTCATTAATGTTGGTTTCACTGACCCTTCAAAATGACATGTCATAAAATCAGGGCTCGAACTGAGGGGGCATGCAGGGAATGGAGCCCCCCTTCTAGAAAACAATGACAAAAGGCCTCCCCCTGTAAAATCACCATCCCCCCTTACCATCCCCTTTAGATTACATTATAATACTACAGTTCTCTACTTATGATAATTTACATACTATAAATACCGGCAATTGGCCAATTAGATTTTTTAGATTGGCCAATTTTTCATGCTTTTTAACATGAGAATGGTTCAAGTGCATCTTTTGACAGAGAGAAAAGAAGAACAGAAGGTATGAGGTTTATTTGATTAGTGTTTAAAGACATTCCTCTAATATAACATTATGTATGTGTACTGTATGCTCGATTGCGTTCCATTCAGAAATGATCATCCTATTTTTTCATCTTTACTGTCCACTGTAAGAGCTCTGAAGTGCTGAGAAGGGGGGAACTCAAAAAATGGTCATTATAAACTCATTTATTAAAGCGATGATCTCAGTGAAGCTGTGGTGAACAGTGAGTTTAGAACAGCTAATGGGTGTTGTTAAGGGTGATGGTTAAGCTGTTTGTTGCAATGCTCCTAAAGAAATCCATTCCCTCAGGGATATTTGTTCCCCTTAGGGATACCTTTACTTAAGGGTTTTCATGCAACCGGGCCCTAATCTTCAGTTCATCACATTTCCGTGTTACCCGCTGCCCCCAAAACCACCAAAATGCAGTCGATTGTGAGTGACAACACTTTTTCCAATACAAACGCCCCATAGTATAGCCCCACCCCTGACACTGATTGACAGGTTTGTGTGCAAGGTATCAGAAACGCAAATGCAAAGAGAATTGCAATTGCTTTCGAGTTTTGGCAGACTCGATACACAATGCCGAGGAAATAAAATAGTAAACGAGTAATTGCTATTGCAATTTAAATATGACCAGGTCGTAACTCGTAAGACATGAGAAATGCAATTGCAAATGGACTTTACATCTTCATTCAGACTTTGGCAGACATTGCACATTAGTGTAAACAAAAATGCAACCACAACTTTTACACCTATCAATAGAAAACACAATTGCAAATGCCAAATTGTCTGGAAAAACACACCATATGTGTGTGTGAAATACTCGACCACTCCATCCCCTTAAAAGTTTTACAATTCGACCACTGCATAATATAAAAATATTATTTTAATTTAATAAATACATATTTGTATCCTCAATTAGAATGCGATGAATCATTTTTTACTTTGCCATATTCTGTGATTATGTATTTGGTGTAAATGTTCAGTGAAAAAATTTACATTTAATAAACACCAGACATAAACTCCTAACCTAACACAAACACCATGTACAACCTTCAGTGTTTGTGAAATGTGGCTTTGTGTTTACTGGGGAAAAGGTTCGGATCAGATCTGAGGCAGGAAGATGTTTTGTCTGCCTTTCAGGATGAGAAGAAGCTCATTGGCAATGGTTAATCAGGTCAGATGTTTTCTGCTCGGATCGGTAACAGTAATCGGCTGGTGGAACTCCAATGACTATGTGGGTGTTTCTTTAATAAAAAATGTTTTGTTTTGTGTGTGTATGAGACAGGTCGGTCAGTGAAGGTGAAGATTAAATTGAATCGTAAGGACAGAAGTGCAGAGCGCGGCCGAGGACGCAGGAGAACTGCAAGAACACGTGCCAAACCTGTCGTTAGCGACGACGATACAGATGAGGAGCAGGAGGATGTGAGACACACAAAGACACTCACACAGATAGAAAGATGCACACACCTTTCTGTAATTGACTCCATGTTGCTTGTGTTGTTGGTTTTGTTCAGGATCGATCCAACAGCGCCAGTGAAGATGAGCAAGGATGAAGAATTTGGTCCATAGTCAGTCTTCAACACCATCAAAGATCTGAAACAAAACTAACCCAAAATACCACACCTGAAACCCAAATATAATTCTAAATTCACATATTTATCATCTAACATTTGAAAAGAAAGGATTTTTCTGACTATATTAACATTTGTGTCTGTAGATGTTTGATCTGGTAGTGATGCTGAGAGTTCACAAGTGAAGAAGCTGCATTTAGATGTATTGTTTCTGTGACACTGAATATTAGACTGTAGTGTTTTAGGAAAACAACATTTGTGATCATCTGTTAAACCATTGAGTAAAATTGCAGTGTAACTGAAGTGTGGTACTAACAGAACGCATGTTCAGTGTGTAGCAGTTATAATGTAAACAGCCTGAGATTTGTTTGCTGTGACAGATGCGGCATGTTCACTAGCGTGTGTTATATATGTTATAGATTAGCAGTGTCTGCTGACGTTTATCAGGTGTATTAAAACTGATCTGCTCCACGTCGTGTTATTTCTAGCAGCTTTAAAATCGCATGTGCAGTAAGTGTAGCGAATGTGGGTTTGTATCTGGGGCTTATATTTAATTCATTAGATACCCCAATAAACATTAAAGCTTTTCTCTGTGTTTGTTTATATTTTCTCTAGATATTTTCTTACAGTGTCAAAGAGTCGACGGCGTGATGATTTGCTGTGTAATTCAGACTAATCACCTGCAGGTGGCAGCACGACTATTCTAGATAGACTTCAGAAGTCCAAGCAGGCCATTGGCCAGAGAAAGTATGGCACAAAATTACATCATTGTAATATAGCAGCATAATATATTTCTTAAAATATTTGATCTGGAATAATATAAAAGTGACCTTTATTATTATCAGTTACACTGAATGATTATTAAATTTGATCTAGAGGCAGGACTGGACAAACTCTGGACAAACAACATACTGTATACAACAGAGTGTAACTGCACAAACACACACACACACAGATCTGTGCCTTCTGTACAAGTCATCTCATAATAACACAAGTGGCCCTGATAACAGGAAGAAATTTTTAATTTTGCCCATTATAACTGCTTATAACTGCCTCACAATCAATGCAGGGAATCTTGGGAAATCTCATATAGCCAATGTTGTATAGCTGTAATAATTTACACTTCCTCATCACACTGTTCTGTATTACAGCTTTTGAATTTGACTAGTAAAAGATGAAGCCAAAGCTTCATGATCTCCTGCGAGGAGCAGAGGAGGTCTGAGGAAAGGCTCAACTGTAACCAAATCAGGAGGTCTGAGGTCTTTGTGTGTTTGTTTGTCATCTGTGAGTTTTGCTAAGTCTCATTCCTGATGTCACCCAACAGATATTTCAAGATTCCACTCATAGCAAACTGAGATCACAAATCTCTCAGAACATTCTGCTTCACATTCCTGCACTCTGTAGTTCTCACAGTGAAAACTGAGGTTGAGAAACATAAGCTGCATATGAGCATGTTTTTAAATAAGTTCAGAGGTGACTCTAAATATGCAGAGACAATATCTCCATCTTTCATTGCAAATTTCTCGTTTCAGAAAGGCTGTTTCATCAAAGGTTCTGGTTGCCAAATAATTCAAACTGTTATTGCACAAGACAACAAAGCTGAGATGTCTGCAGATCATCTGACAAACTCATTCTCAGTCTTTAGTTTTATAGAGTCCAAACCAATGATCAGGAACAGGTGTCCCTTATTTTTTGTCAGAAACCCATTCGCTCACCACCATTATCTCATTATTTTCTCGGATATGCATTAATTGTGGTGAGGCACAACTGGTTATATTTAAAAAAAAAAAACAGGATAAAATCATTCTATTCGTTTTCTTGCCAAAAGTGTCTAATAAGCAACATCAAAACAACCTGTGCTTAATATACAAAATCAACTGCCAGTTCAACATGACCTGAGCTTTCACAACCGTCAGTCCAAAGTGACCAAAAGTATGAGTACTAGAGTATGAGAATACATAAGAATACATATGAATATACTGTTCGTAAAATACAAATATACTATTTGTAATATAAACAGCCCATGTGATATTCTACATAAGCCAGTTACACATCATCAATCCATCTGTGCATCATCTCTGGTGATATTCAGCAGCTGCCGTCACTACAATCTGCCTGTGGTCTTCAGAAATTTCATTTTACTGCATCTACAAACACAATGCAAATAATTTTCCATTTAGTTCAGCCTGACACTTTCTGCTGTACAAATAAATAATGTGTTTATATCTGTGGAGTCCTAACCATCCTCTGGACACTTAAAAAAACTGGGGAGTTCTGTACATTATTCTGCTATATATGTTGAAATTACTTTAGACATGAAACTAGCTCTTACAAGCAATTATACAGTATAGCACTAATTATACCAAACCACAATGCTGCATTACAGAGTAATAAGATATTACAGATATCTGTTTGTCGTAGATGTCCCATTTGTGTACTAGTGTATATGATTTGGCTAATCTATGGCTGATCCTTATTTCTGGCAAATATTATTGTTTTCAGTTTGATATCCGAGTTTCAGTCAGCATGCAGGAAGTGCCCAAACTATCAGTATTAAGTGCATATACACCCTGGGCCAATTTCAATAAGGAGGTTCAACCAACCAACTGAGTCAAAACATGAATTCTGAATTGATTCATCCTGAGAACTCTGAGCTTTCTGTTTAAGAACAGCTGATTTGAGTTCAGCTGACTCAGAAAAAAGAGGAATGCAATTTCCCCAGCAGAAATGTAAGGGCTACTGCAAGTACATGCTGACTGCAAGCGTATATTTTTCTAAATTAAGCAACACGGCTGCAGCAGCGGAGAGAGGAGAGAGTTGGAGAAAATGACTGCTCCAGTGAATACATAAGTTCAATTTTTAATCACTATTATAATATGCAGAATGGCAAGTTATTGAAAGTGACATAGTTGTCAGATATGATAACCCATACCTGAAATGTAACCTCTGGATTTAACCCATCACTGTTGAGGAGTGCAACCGGTGACAATTTGCTGTGCAACATGCTTGCCTGGGAAGCAATCAGGGGTTAGGTGACTTGGTGTAACATCACGCCAGCAGAGGGAGCCCTCACCGGAATACTGACTGCTCATGCTCCCTCTGCTGAACTCTGAACTTTGAACTCTAAACTTATTTCCTGTTTGCCATCTATATAAACCTTGCTGCCACATGGCCACGTTGCGAAGTATTGCCAGCTTTACACCTGACTACTAAGCATTCTCTTCTACTACCTGCTTTCCTGTGTTTTACCTATTGTTTGGTTCTCGTTTTCTGATTTTTGCCTAGCCCCTTTGTTTGACACCTGGATCGGACTGTTTGTTTAGATATTGATTCTCTGCCTGGATTTACGACCTCTGATTTACGTCTCTCCCTTTTGTTGTGTTGCATGGTTGGACTGTCTATGTTTATTACGACCCTTTGCTTGTACTTTCGACTTTGATTATGGATAACCCCAATAAACATCCGCAACTGGATCCTGCTTCAGCTTCTGCCTCAGCCCCCTTACACTTGGTCAAAGGCACTTCAGTTGCTGCCAGTGCTGGAATTAAACCTGCAACCTTCTGATTACAAGTCTAACTCACTAACCAGTAGGCCACAACTGCCCCACCTAGTAATAACTTTCATGTGCAATCCCATGCATTAACAGAATGGGGCAGCAGCTTAAAAGGAAATATAAAAACATAATTCAGTAAGGTAAGGGTTAATGGCTCATGGTTTTAGGCTGCCTGACTTTACAAGTATTTAACATATTAAATAACTAAAATAAAATATTTTGTGTCGATTTTAATGTGTAGCTGCTTGTTCCATATACTGCTGCTTGTGCACTCCAGTCAAGCCGACTACTGAGTTAACAAGTGTATAAACTTGTTGTAACGTGAGTAACATTTTGCATGTTTTATCTTGTTTAAAGCTCTCAAATGACCATAATTCTGACTGGATGGTTATTGCTACTTGCCCTGGTCACTCTGTCCAGCTGGTCGCTATTGAGCTCAGAGGCTGACATGTCCATCCCACTCTCACTCAAAAAAATATTACGGTGCATCTGTTCATATAATTCTGTTCAGCAGAAATCTTCACAGGCTTTCAGATTAATTCATTCCTCATATCATCTGCCAAATTCATTGTTTTATTTAAACCAACTCTCAAAAAATGCAGAACTACTTTGTGTCATTTTATTGTAGACTATACAGTGAAGACTTGTAGACTATACACAGAAAAGTTTAATTTCTAATAAATGTAGAATCAGAATTTTATATAAAAATGTGTCTTAGTGCAAGCATAAAAATCTTCATGGCAACTGTATCACTCAATCATCTACATGGTTCCTTGCCGTTAACCTATGCGTAACCTGTTTGTAACCTTAAATTTATACTGTTGTTGTTTTTTACTGTTGAGATTTAAAAAAAATAAATAAACAATATGGTTTGAATGTAATGTTATAAATGTCACTAAACTGTGAAACATCAGAAATTCTGTGCAGTGATTTTTTAATGCCAATACAAAAGCTTGTGTAGCATTTACCGTTATGTGGCTACTATTAAATGATTACAAACGTAATTAAAATGTTTGTTTTACCATGTATATATTATATGTTAAAACACTGAACACAAGTATATCAGATCTTTCTCAGTCAGAATTACCATCATTCAAGCAGTCTGAATGTGATAAATCTTCGCAAAATGCCAATCATGTAAATCATCAAATCATATGGACAGATGCACAATAATGTAATTCTTTGGGGTGAGGGCTGTGTCAAAGTGAGAGCTTGGCCTGGCTGGGTGGAGCTGCATGCAGCAAAAACCAAGCAGTAATGGCAAAGCAAGTTGAACTATAGCGCCATCTGCTGTTTGGGAAGAAAGTTGCACAGCTGCATTTGTGAGAACATCAAGCTGAGAGAATCTCATAAAAAGTTGTGCTGTACAACATTGATTTGTATTTGCTGCATTTATTTGTTGCGTCTCTGCATTTTTTCCTGTGTCTCTGCAAATTGCCTTTTGTATTTGCAAAGCGCTTTATGATTGTATGAGAGTCTGGTTTTCTTTGCAAAGCAGATGAAATGGGTAGCTGCAGCTTGGAGTAATGGGTATGCCGAAAGGTTTCTCATTGGTAAGAGGAGTTTCCTCCTGGCAACTGCACGCCACGCGTGTAAACTCGCACAGATAAGTGAACGAAACGGTGTGACGCGTCGCCGAAGCTCCGCCCATAGTGCGGTGACGCAGCTCATTTCAAATATCACGCCACTGGTAAAGCCACGCCCCCCGAGGGCTTCATTCAAATGGATCGGGTTCTTTCGAGCAGAATTGATCCCCATCACTGAGCATAAAGTCACGGTCTCATTCAAGCTGCTGCTTCCGCTTGAAACTTGAACGACGTCGTATCTGGGATCGGACAGAACCCGCCCGGAACCGCAGCGCAGATGATTTCGATCAGGGTTCGGCTGGGTCTGTTGTCGCTTGTTCTGCTTCAGTGTCTCCGCGGATCCGGTAAGTGTCAGTGAGTGACCGCAGGGTCACACTGATGATCTCTCTGTTCTCTCGTTAAACTGACGGACTGTAACTTTGGGTTTTACTCGCACTTTTGATATTATTTATATAGAAAGTAATTAGATGAAGTTTCGTGTTTAAACGCGCATATTCTTCAAACAAGCGGCGTCTTACAAGCGCTGCCGCCGCTGATTGGTTTGACACTTAGATGCGCGCTGAGGTCGCTGATTGGTGTGACGCTTGTGACGTGTAGATGATGCGCGTTTGTCCAGGTTCTTCTGTCACTGTCAGATGTGGAGATGAGCAGTTAGTGCGGTTTCAGTGTTGCGGTAACGTTCACTGCAGGAGTTTCACAGAAAGCGTTTTATTCAGTTTAACACAGAGAGGTTCTCACCTGACACACCTGATGACGGAACAAGGACATCAGTCATTCATATTCGTGATCATCTGAAACAATTAAAAAAGAAACAATCAAAGCCACAGCGTCTTTAAACACTTGAGTGTGCGAGAGAGATTCATCATCACTGATTAGTTGTAGTTCAGTTATTTTACTATTTAGTTTAATGTAGTTCTTTATATTTATCACAGTGATGTAAATACTTTGGTTAAACACAGTATTAGCTCCTGCAGTCAGCAGCTGAATATTTTCCAGTAAGCTCCGCCCTTTAATCTTCACTGTATCTGAATTATGCAGATGTTGCCATAGAGACGGGTGAGCAACTGGTGGTGTGATTATTAAACTCCACCTCTGGTATTGTCTTAAAGACACAGTACACTCAGTCACTGGTGTGACTACACAACAAAGGTCTCACTGTCTCTCTCTGTCATTCTCTCTATTGTGGTAGTTGTTAAGCAGTAACTGATGTCCTTTATGAGAGGAATTTAAGGTCAAATTCCAGCATTCTGACATTTTAAACATTTTTATTTTAAACAGGTAGTACAGATATCTAAATTCTCAAATAAATCTCAAATAAGTGTAAAATAAGTAAATACATGAATGTGATGTTGCTGTAATTCTAATTCATTAAAAGCTTCCGTAGATAAGAGTGGAGAAAGGGGCATTTATAGTGCAGGTGTAAAAGTGTTGTTTGTGTGTGCTGTATGCATGTGTGTTGTGTGTGCTGCTTGCGTGTTGTCTCAGGTGCAGCGGTGTGCAGTCAGGAGCAGTTCAGGTGTGGAAATGGGAAATGCATCACCAGTCACTGGGTGTGTGACGACACAGACGACTGCGGAGATGGAACTGATGAACTTCTTGCATCCTGCAGTGAGTCATAAACCTTCATGAACCTCATTGAACTTCACACACTTCTGTAAACCGCAATAAACCTGCATAAGACTCTTATAAAGCTCCAGCATGTGTTCTTATAAAATGACTTTCTGCATTGAAAAAAACATCATTAAAGTGTTTTTAAGCTAAAGATCCATTAGGTCATATTGGTAACACACAAACGCTGTCCACAGAAGAAAAGACGTGTTTGACGGGACAGTTCAGCTGCGGGGGGCGTCTCAATCAGTGTGTGTCCTCCAGGTGGCGCTGTGATGGCAAAGCTGACTGTGAAAATGGAGCAGATGAGCAGGGCTGTGGTAAATACAACTCTAGGCACTCTAGTGCACCGAACCAACTGTTCCACATACATAAGTGAACAGATGCTAGAGTATTGGGTTAGCAGTGCAAAACATTGTGGGTTTGATTCCCGGGGAGCACATGTACTGATAAAGGTATAATTGAATGTATTGTAAGTCACTTTGGATAAAAGCGTCTGCCAAATGCATAAATGTAAATAATTTTTTTTCTTATTTAGTATTTGACAGCTTAGTGCTTTGTATAATGTAGTTTTATCCGGATGTCATTTCAGTTTTGAAAAACTGCACAGATGGAGAGTTTCGCTGTACAAGCAGTCAGTGTGTATCGCTTTCATTTGTGTGTGATGAGGATTCTGACTGTGATGATGGCAGCGATGAGGCTTCCTGCCCTGCCCCTACTTGTAGCCCCCCCTCCTTTCAGTGCAACAACTCAGTATGTGTGCCTCGTGTCTGGGCCTGTGATGGGGACCCCGACTGCACAGACGGGTCGGATGAGTGGCCACAGAACTGCGGCTCCGGGGTGGTCCAGCTTTCACGGGTGGCATGCAGGTCTCATGAGTTTCTGTGTGGCAGCGGCGAATGTATCCACAGTAGCTGGAGGTGTGATGGAGGGTTCGACTGCAATGATCGGTCAGACGAGGACAATTGCAGTGAGTCTGAAAATCTCATTTGTCAATCAAGCTATTTAAGAACATTAGTGGTACTGTAGAACTGAATTTGGCTGCATGTGACGTTTTGGTAGAGATTTCTTACGTTTGATGTTTGTTGTAGCCACGCCCACATGCCACCCGGATGAGTTTGTCTGTAAAGATGGCAGCTGTATCCCAGGAATCCGTCAGTGTGACAGAAACGGGGACTGTTTGGATGGCAGTGATGAGATGGACTGCATTACTGGTAAGGCCAGTTGAGTTATTTTTATTGGTTCTTTTCCTGTACAGAAAATCAGACTAAATTGTTCCTGTTGAGTTCAGTGAAACTTTAGGTCCACCATGTGGTGAGTGAGGGTCCCCTAACACACAGCATTAATGTTAGTGACTGTCTCTCTCTCTCTCTCTCTCTCTCTCTCTGTCTGCAGTAAGCAGGTGTGATGGGTTTAAATGTCACAGTGGCGAGTGCATCAGTGTTGATAAAGTGTGTGACGGGCTGAGAGACTGCCGTGATTGGTCAGATGAGCCTGTCAGAGACTGTAGTAAGTTTCACCATCATCTCAGTCTTCTGATGTTTAAATTAAGTGAATTGTGTCTCACATTTTCATTTGTTAATTAATCAGTCAGCTTTGATCATATGACAGAACATCACTTGAGTTTTCCTTTGTATTGTCAAAGCCGAATGTATGAATAATATTGATGAGGCGAATAATAACTGTGTGTGTGTCTTTGTGTGTCTGTGCATGTGTGTAGACAGTAACGAGTGTCTTCAGGACAATGGTGGCTGCTCACACAAGTGTAATGATCTAAAGATGGGCCATGAGTGTGTGTGTCCTGAGGGATATCGTCTGAGGAACCGCACACACTGTGAAGGTGAGTGTCTGTGCTGTGGATTCAGAGTCTTCTGTTGAAGTGAATGTGATCATTGTGTATTTCCTGCAGACGTGGATGAGTGTGCAGGCGCAGATGCCTGCAGTCAGATCTGCATCAACCTGATGGGCAGCTTTAAGTGTCAGTGTCATGAAGGATATGAAGTAGATCACATGACCAGAGACTGCAGGGCTGTTACAGGTACATTTGTCATCATAGATCATCACAGATGAGTGTAAACTGAAGGAATATGGGCTGTTTGTAGCTTCATGCTAACAGATCCTGTAGACTTAAGCTCTATATGATCACGGCTTCACTTCTCACACACTGATGAATGTGTACATTAAATGTGCTGATAAATGATGTTTATCTAACAAATATTGGGAGGAGCACGGTCATGTAATTCAACCAATCATCACGCAGGGGTGTGTGTATATATAACTGTCCCTCACCTCTGTCCCATGACATTTTTATAGCATCCCTCTGCCATCCCTTTGTCTCACTCTTGGCTGGTATCTACTTCAGTCAAGGATGGGGGAGTTTTCTGGGTTCAGAGCCCTCCCCTGGAAAGCACGCCAAATATGCCTTTATGATAATTTCTAATTACATGTTAGTGTGAACTTGTGAAAGACTTTGGATGTGTGTGTCTAACACATAACACTTTTATTATAAATGATCATTAGAATGTGTGACATGCTCACTATAATCAGTGTGTGATGGCTGGTGCTGTCTGACTCTCTTCCCAGGATCTAAGGGGTTTCTGCTCTTCAGCACGCGTCATGAGGTGAGGAAGATGATGCTGTACAGCAGGGAGTACACAGCTGTGGTCCAGCAGCAGAAGAACGTGGTGGCGTTAGACGTGGATATTCCTAATGGCAGGATCTTCTGGTCTGATGTCAGCCAGAGAAAGATCTTCAGGTGAGAGGTGTCACATGACCCATAGCACGCTCTGGAATACTTGATTGTGACTGGCTTACAAAAATCTTTTTTTATAATCGGTTTACTCTCTAATGTTAAGTTCCATATATTGTTTATACAGTCATGTGAAAAAATTAGGACACCCTGTGAAAGCATGTGTATTTTGTAACATTTTTAATATATGGTTATTTAGTCTCAATTTTAACAAGAGAGATTAAAGTAACATAACTAAATTAAAACTAAAGAAAAGTCTTTTCAAGATCTTCTGTAAATGTAATTCTGCAAAATTGCCTATTTTAACTGAGGAAAAAGATCAGCCCTTGCCCCTAATAGCTAGTATTAACTCTTTTGGCTGAAATAATGCTCAATGCAGAATTTTTCAGCTGTGAGATGTTTGAGGGGTTTCTTGCATGTACAGCCCTTTTCAAGTCACCCCACAGCATCTCAATGGGATTCAGATCTGGACTTTGACTCTGCCATTCCAGGACTCTCCATTTCTGCCTTTTCAGCCAGTCTTTGGTTGATTTACTAGTATGTTTTGGGTCATTGTCATGTTGCATGGTCCAGTTCCACTTCAGCTTTAATTTTCTAACAAATGGTCTTCACATGTTCTTCAAGCACCTTCTGATACACAGTAGAATTCATGGTGGATTCTGTGATGGTGAGCTGACCAGGTCCTGCTGCAGCAAAGCAGCCCCCGAGCAAAGGTTTCCTCCTTGCACACCTCCCATGCAAGTTAAACTTGTGCAGTCTCTTTCTGATTGTAGAGGCATGCACTTTTACATCAACAGTGGCCAGAACCTGCTGTAGGTCCCGAGATGACAATTTAGGGTTTTTGGAGACCTCTTTTAGCATCTTGCGGTCTGCTCTTGGGGTGAACTTGCTGGGGCGACCAGACCTGGGCATGTTGGCAGTTGTTTTGAAAGCCCTCCACTTGTAGACGATCTTCCGGACAGTGGAATGGCTGATTACAAAATCTTTTGAGATCTTTTTAAATCCTGTACCAGACTTATAGGATGCTACAATTGTTTTTCTGAAGGCCTCTGACAGCTCTTTTGCTCTCACCATGGTGCTCACTCTCACTTCAACAGTCAGGAGCACACCAAACTAAATGTCTGAGGTTTAGATAGGGCAAGCCTCATTCAAAATGCTGAGTAACGATCTACTAATTATGTGCACCTGGTGTGATACACCTGTGTGTGATTTGAGCCATTTTAAGAGGGAATACATATGAGGGTGTCCTAACTTTTGCCTCAGTTAGAATTTGCATTTTATGGAATTACATTTTACAGAAAATCCCCTCTTCAGTTTTAATTGCTTAGATATATTACTTTAATCTCTCTGTATTGTTAAAATTGAGATTAAATATCCATATATCCAAAATGTTGCAAAAATCTTACAAAAATACACAGGCTTTCATAGGGTGTCCTAATTTTTTCACAAGACTATAATGTTCAACATTAAAAATCGATTGCAAGTGTAATACTGCCATACGTGTCCATGTTTGTGTCCATGTTTGTGTCCATGTTTGTGTCCATGTTTGTGTCCATGTGTGCACATGTCAGCGTAAGTGTGCGTGCATGTGAACAGTATTTGTCACAATCAAATGTATGTTATGTATGTTTTAGCACACTGGCTGACGAACCCGCCCACCACAGCACTGTGATTGACAGCCAGATCTCAGCCCCTGAGGGACTGGCTGTGGATTGGATCCATGGAAACATCTACTGGACAGACAGTGAATTGGGAACAATTTCTGTAGCAACCACAGACGGCTTCAAACGCAAGACTCTGATCAGAGAAGAGTTACAGAATCCTCGCGCAATCATCGTCGACCCCCAGAGAAAGTGAGCCAAAAACTGCCTCAGTTTCTGAAAGTCTGCTTGAGTAACCCTAACTGTCAATGGTCCACAGTCTAATTCTGTTTATTAATAATAAAAACATCCCTCAGTGTTCTTTATCATTCATTTTCTCTAGCTTCAGTTCTATTCCTTGTAAACATTACTGGGTGTGTAATATTATAATAGTTAATATTAGCTTTTTAGTCAAAATGTTACATGCTTTCTTATTTGTAAGTCACTTTGAATAAAAGCGTCTGCTAAATGAATAAATGTAAATGTCAAAGTTCTGTAAAAGCAATAAGGTACAAGCATCAACAATTTATCGCTTTTATAAAATGTTTCTGTCGCTGGTAAAAAGGTTTGATAAAGAACATGTATGACAGAAACCACCTGCATGTGCGTGACATTGTGTGTTTGTGTAGCTTCATGTTTTGGACAGATTGGGGTGAGTCTGCACGGATCGAGAGGTGTGGCCTGAACGGAGCCGACCGGACACCTCTGGTCATGGAGAACATTGCCTGGCCCAACGGCATCGCTCTGGGTGAGACAGATGTGTGCTCAGGGCTGAATGTGTGTGAAGCTCGCACAGATTTGCTGATGTGGTATGTTTGTTTTCAGATGTGTTGAACCAGCGTCTGTACTGGGTCGACTCAAAGCTGCACACTCTCTCCAGTGTCAGTGTGAGCGGAGGAGAACGCCACACCCTCATCTCTGATGAACAAAAACTGCCACACCCACTCTCACTCACCGTGTTTGAGGTGTGTGTGTCTGATGTGTGTCTGATGTGATGGTGAATGACATCACAGCACTGAATATTTGCATTTGTCTCATCAGGAGAAAGTTTTCTGGACTGACGTGTCCAACAACGCCATCTGGAGCGCAAACCGCCTGACGGGGCAAGACGTCACAGCTGTAGCACAACATCTACAATCACCTGAAGATATTGTGATGTATCACAGCCTGAAACAACCTGCAGGTGAGCAGATATACACACACATCTCACACAAACAATCACATAAACGTACACACGCACCCTCACTCATGTTGGGTTTTTATGTTTTATTGGGATATTCAATGGACGTAATGGTTTTTATACTGTACAAACTGTATATTCTATCCCCCTACATTAACCCTAAGCCCTAAATCTACCTAAAAATGTCCCCACAAGGTCAAAATTTGGTCTCCATAATGTAGGCAATACCAGGACCACACATACACACAATCACATACACCCACTTACACACTCCCTCATCCCTGGATGTCATAAGGAAGTTTCATCTAGTTCACTTCTGGGTACAAATGTCCCCAAACAAGTAAGTCCACACGCACACACACAGATGGTGTAAAGGCTATTAACATGTGTCTATTATGATCAGTTGTGACTGGTGTGGGTGTGTGTGTTACAGGCCAAAACTGGTGCAGGGGGGCGGAGCTTGTAAACGGTGGCTGTGAGTTTCTCTGTCTGCCGGCGCCACAGTTTAACACTAGTTCACCCAAATACACATGTGTGTGTCCTGATCACATGACCCTGGCTGCAGACTTGAGGACGTGTGTCTCAGGTGTGCTGTGATGTTTCTGCAATTGATTTATTTCGTACGGTTTCATTACGATGGTCACCACCGTTTGTTTTTTAATGTAGGTGCAAACAGCACAGCGCCTCCACCAGCAGCCAAAACTATCAGCAGACAGGTGTCCCTGTTACCCACGACAACTAGTGCACCATTTAGATCTCACCATCAGAACCAGGAGAACCTGAGTGGAAGCCACACACAAACAGACTCTATGAGGGGTGAGATCTTGTTCTGATGTGATGTATGTCCACTCACAGTAAAAATAGTCACAATTGGGTAAAATTTTACATGATTTTAGTCTAACTGTAGGAAAGACAGTCTGATGGAGGTGACATGAGCAAATTAAATCCTAACCCTAAGACACACAAGTGCTTACTGGTGGAACAGTCATGGTTTATGAGTCTTCTAACATCAGAAGATTAAGAAGTAAAAGGTTTTGTCTGATTCGCCATGAAATGATGAAATAACCCTAACCAATGAACAAAATTCCTGATATGTGTTGATTTGATCTCAGATCTACTGTTTACAAATCTACAATCTACTGATCTACAAAAAAATCATAAAAATAACATAAAATACTTATCACAGTTAAGAATTTATATAAAGTTAATTTTGGACCCCTGTGTGCATCACAGAGAAGTTTACTCCCTGAATGTTTGTTGGGTTTTACAGGCATTAATGAAGTACAGCAGCCGATCTCCAGCCCTTTCCAGCATCCCACAATCCTGTATGTCACTCTTCCTATAGGTCAGTGAATCACCACTGTCATGTGACACAACTATACCACCCCCACTGACCAAACCACTGTAAATGAACTGTCTTTCTGTCTGACTGTCTCAGTTGCCTTTTGCCTGATGATGTTTGGTGGTGTGTTTCTGTGGAGACACTGGCGTATGAAAAACACCAACACAATCCACTTCACCAACCCAGTGTACCAGAAGACAACAGACGACACAGTGCACATCTTCAGGAGCCCCAGTCTTGACGGATACTTGTATCCATTGGTATGATACACATTTACTGAAACAGTCTGAAAACACACAGACACTTACAAAAACACACAAAAACACTGACACACACACAGACACAAACACAGCAACACAGACATTGACCCAAACACACACACACACACACACTTGACAAAGACATAAACACACAGACACTGATGCAGACACACACTGACAGGCAGACAGACCCCCCCCAAAAAAAAATAAGGCTTTATAAATGTGGCATTTTGAATAATTTCACATAACACTAACAAAGTATTTTATAACAACAATTTTTAAGGGGACAACTCACAGAGAAATGAAAATTGTCATCATTTCCTCACCTTAAAGTATACTTTTCTCTGCTGAACACAAAAGAAGATATTTTGAAGAATGTTTGTATAATTTTGGGGGCACCATTGACTTTTGTAGTACATTCCCATTATGAAGTCAATAGTGACCCAGAACTGTTTAGTTTACAAACATTCTTTAAAATACCTTCTTTTGTGTGTCAGCAGAATAAAGAAATTCATACAAACAAAGAAATGTATACAGGTTTGGTTAGGGTTAGTAACTTGAGGGTGAGTAAATGACATAATTTTAATATCTATGAACTATCCCTTTAATGTTTGTTTATTGTTTGTTGGATTATCTGAATAGCATGTTTAACATCTGCCTGCCTGTCTGTCAATCTGTCTGTCTGTCTGTGTGTCTCTCTGTCCATCTGTTTCTCTCTCTGTCTGTCTATCTGTCTTCTTGCCTGTCTCTTAGTGCCAGATGGTCAGTATGGATGAAGAAACAGCCTGATGCTTCAGAGATGCAGAAATCTCTGCTGCCGGTGAATTGAAATGCTGCTCTGTGTTTTTAATGAGCTGAAAGGAAGTGATTCAGCTCCGGGCGACACTGCAGCTCAGCTCTGCATTTTTAATAACAGTTTCATTCATGAATTTTTTATGGACTGATATTACAGCTGAAGGGCCTCACAGCACCAGGAAACATTTAAATTCCTCAAACTGTAAAAAGACAACTGAAGTCCTGTAAAGTTGATGTTTTACTGTCAGGTCGCGTGATTCTTCTGAGAATGTGATCTCTTTATTCATGAGGACACTTGAAGATATATTACAAAAATGTAGCTGTTTTATATATATATATATATTTCCTTTTTTTTCTCACAGGGCAACATGTAGGATTCATTTATGGAAGGTTAGGGTTAGGTTATTACCACTATTTTTTTTATTTAAAAAGATCTTTGTAATTATTGATTATTTTTGTCTTCTTTATTGTCTTATTTTTATCTCTTCTTGCACTATATTTGTTGACTGTCATAGTTTTTGTTTTGTAAAGATTACAAACAAGAACAATATCTTTTAATGTGCTTGTTTTCATAAATGCAGGGGTTACTTTAATAATGATGAGCGTTTCATCATTGAAATGCAAAAAAATGAAAAGTATTTTAAGGTTGCTGATTTTTCTGTTGCTGTTTGCGGTTTCTCAAGTGTGTGAAGTTCAATCTAGTCGTTTATGAGCTTTATCACTAAATGAAGTGGAATCTCTGAATGTGCCTCAGATGCTTCTGTATGTGATAGATGTGTCATATCTCACAAAATATTTACACAATGACTTGAAACGTCAGAGTGGATCTGTTCTCAGGGTTTGTGCTGTTCTACTATTGAGTCACTTACAGAGATTCATGTGCCTCTGACCTCACCGGTCTGTTATAATAACAGAGAAACATTTGCTTCTATTTCTTGCACATCTAAAATCTAAGGCCTGTACAATCAAAGGATGTTTTTTATTTATTGAGTAAATTTGTATGTTTTTTTCATTTAAATATTTTCTGGTAAAAATGTATTTAACTCAGAACCATTCAGATTACTGCATTACCTAACCTTTATATTTTTTGAAGGATAAAATACAAATGTGAAGCAAAAGTGTGACCAGATTTTTGCCTATAATTACACAGTCATATAATGACCCTGAAGGATGGTTCGCTCTGTTACAGTTGCAATTTTTTTGTGCTCAGTTTTATTATCAATGTTTTCTAAAGATTTGTTTATCCGATGGCCTACTGAACTGAATGTTCAGACTGTTGTCTGTCCACAAGAACAAACAGCTCAACTGAACACATTTATACAATAAAGGTTTTGATGAAATAAACAATTTTGGTCCACTAGTGTTTAATGTTGATGTTTTAGCAGGTGTTTGTCACTGCTAAGATAAATTCAGTGAATTCTTCACTATGTGGTTACATGTGTAGATGATTCCTTTCACTCTGAACCAGTGAAAGATTTTTTTTATGCCTGCAGTATTGTTTACTTCAGTGAATTGATCACTCAGCTGCTGCAGATGCCATTAAAAGCCCTGAACTTTAACCACCTGTCAGGGTCCTGGCTTCCTGCTCTGAGCATTTCTAGATTATCTTTCCAGGATCCTGACATGCCCTGTGTTTAGTGTCAGAACGTGTCGTTTTGATCCTGACTCCTTGTCTTGTTTCTTGGAGTCTGGATCTGAACTCATGCTCTGGGTCTTGTCTTGTGTGAAGCACATGGTCTCTGTTCTGTTTACATTCGCCATGCGCCCTCCGGTCACGCGTCTTGCCCCGCCCCCTTGTTCTCTGCCTGCGCTCATTTCGCGCACCTGTTAGTCGTTTGTCCTTCTGCTATTTAATGCCCCCGTGTTCTCTGTCTTGTGCTATTTAATGCCCCCGTGTTCTCTGTCTTGTGCTATTTAATGCCCCCGTGTTCTCTGTCTTGTGCTATTTAATGCCCCCGTGTTCTCTGTCTTGTGCTATTTAATAGCCCCTCTTGCAGTATGCGGCTAGGGCGCTGGAGGACGGGAGGGACGTACACCCACCACCTTTGGAGGTCCGTCGCAAACTGGCGATTCGGTCCTTCTGGGAGCTAATGTGGGAGTTGCGCCGTTGGGAGGTGGAGCTGGAGGCCCCTCTTTCTGTCCCGCCTCGTTCCTGTCGGGGTCCGGCCGCCAAGGGTGTGTGCGTGGGCCATATCTCCCATGGGGTTCCTCTCCGGAGTGTCCAGTCGCCGGGGGTCCTTTCTGAGCGGGAGGGCTCTCTGGTTCCCAGTTCCGGGAGGAGGACGACGACGACATCGCTGGACTCCGCAGGGTCGTTAGTGGAGCCAGTCCGGGATCCTAATGCTCTTGTCGATGCTTTACCGACGTCCGCTCTGTCCGTGGTCGTCTCACGTTCCCGCCGGAAGAAGGGGAAGACCTTTGAGCCTCCTGGATCTGTTTCAAAGAAGCAGAAGGGGAAGTCTGCTCTTAAAAATGTGTTCCTAACATCAGTGACACAGCAGATGAGCATGTCTTGTGCGTCATCATGACAATCAAAAACTGAGATATATCTGTATATAGATTACTGAACCATCAAATACCATCAAACTGAAAGTGTATTAAATTAGACAGTGATCAGTGTTTCCTGTTAAGTCAGGTATGAATGTTTGGTGTTGCTATTGGACATCAGTCAAGGAAGAAATTTCATGGGCTGGTTACTGAATCACATGAGATCAGATTTTCTTCCCAAAGAAAATGGCTGAGAAGCAGACATGTTGTGTACAAGCACCAAGTCATTTTTACGCAAACCCTTTAGAGCAGTTGTTTACTGTCTTTCTCTGAATAAACCTTATGTACATGTATATTAAACTTTATCAAAACAATACACAAATGTAATTTAAATGACAAGATCATAGTAGATTAAGATTTAGTTTATTTAATTGCAATACGCAAGTTTTTTGGCACTTTAATTTTGGGTGTAATCTGATGGTAACACTATGGTGAATTTGGTCCGGGTGACAGGAGTGACGTGTGTATGTGAGGGGCTCCGCTTTGTTCACACTCATCACTAAATATTGTCTGACGCGTATGAATGTTTCCGGGCTGCGCGTGCCGCCCTCTCGCGCCCTTCTGCAGTCACGTGATCCCGTCAACGCTTCACCTGGCGCTTCACCTGACGTCATCGCGCTGCGTGCAGGAACAGGAACTGCTGAGTGTAACGTTAAATACACGAACGATACAGCACGAACTTTAAAGTCATTGAATCATTAATTGAATCATTAATTGAATCATTAATTGAATCATTTAATTGTGTAGCGGTCTAACACTGGTGGAAGTGATTTTCATGAACATTACAGCATGTCTGCGTCAGCTGTGTTCGTGCTGGATCTTAAAGGGAAGGTAATTATGAGCGATTCCACACGCCTTAATAACGTGTTTTTATTGAGTTTAATAAGACATTCACTCATGAGTAACTGTTAACTCTGGTGTTTTAATCCTCTGTTTTCACGTCTGTTGCTGTCTGCTCCAGAAGTTCAACAACAATAACAGTTTTAACAGTTTGGAAAACACTTATTTTTATTTATTGTGAAGATATGGTCTACTGAACCACTATAATGTTTGTATGATCTGATCTTTTGTCATCGTTAATTTGTTTTTATTCTTTGTAATCAGTAAATGAGGAGTTACATGACGCGAGCAGACGTCATTTCCTTCCCTGTGAAGGAGTTTCATTACAAATGACCCCTTTAAAAGCGTCTGCAGGTTAAAGCTTCAGTTTTGGCTGTTGATGTATAGATGATGGCTGAAATGAGCCCATGAAATGTCTCCTATTTCTCTCCAATACATCAGGTGCTGATTTGTCGCAACTACAAAGGTGATGTTGACATGTCGGAGATTGACCACTTCTTCACCCTGTTAATGCAACAGGAAGAGGAGGGGCTTCTGTGCCCTGTGATGTCACATGGCAACGTCCATTTCCTGTGGATCAAGCACAACAATCTATACTGTATCCTTATGGTCACAGACTCCATAGCTGATATAGGGTTATCACCCAACATAAACATTTACATGCATTCAAGAATGTATGTAAATGAACCTAAATGCTTTAGCATCACGTATGAGATTATGCAAACTCATCTGGAATGCTAAGTGTGTTCTGTACAAATATAATAAATATACCTGTAAAATCTTTACATGGTATGAAACATGTTGATATTTGTTGAATGATGATCTTAAATATCAAACAAATAAATGTAGTTCTGTTGTATATGTTATACTTAGCATTACAACAATATTAGTGGTGGCCACCACAAATAAGAACTCCAGTGCTTCTTTGGTTTATGCGTTCCTGTACAAGCTCGTAGAGGTAAGTTGACTGAGATTGCTTGTCAAACAGTGTTAGGGTGTTTTCACACTTGGTTCATTTCAGGGCTCTCAGAGCATTTCATAAGGATGATGTTTTATTTGTGAGTATTTGTTATTTAAAGTGACCTTTATGTGGAAAAAAAAAGCTCACACATACATAAACTTTGCTATGTGTAAGAATTTGTCTAAAGGGTTTAGATGGCATGTCCTTTATTAAACTGTACTACAGTAAAAAAAAAAAAAAAAAAAAATTTCCATAATTTTGTGAATGTACAGAGAGGGTATTGCACATATATGTTATTTACAATATTATATACAGGTGAAAGACACATTGTAGTTTGACTTTCACAACTTTATACTACCTTGTGGGCAGAGGGCAGGTGAATGTTTTGATGTTGAATGTGTGTGTGTTGAGGTGTTCACGGAGTACTTTAAGGAGTTGGAGGAGGAGAGTATTCAGGATAACTTTGTTGTTGTGTACGAGCTGCTGGATGAGCTGATGGACTTTGGATTCCCACAGACGACAGACAGCAAGATCCTTCAGGAGTATGTGTTTTTCCTCGTCAGACACTCAGTTTCTTTTTTATCTGCGCTGCTTACCAAGAAGCTCTTCCTCTTCTAATGATGATGCAACATCATTTTGTCCTCTTAGATACATCACACAGAAGGGTAACAAGCTTGAGGTGGCGAAGACCAAAGTTCCCACCACAGTGACCAACGCTGTGTCCTGGAGGTCAGAGGGCATCAAATACAAGAAGAATGAAGTCTTTATAGATGTGATTGAGTCTGTTAATGTTCTGGTGAGTGAAGTCGTTTTGTAGGTATCTAATTTCTTTTTTGTAGGTGTATTCTCTTTAGCTTGTATATGAAGATGTCTGGGGGTTTGTAGGTGAATGCTAACGGCAGTGTTATGAGTAGTGACATTGTGGGCAGTATCAAACTGAAGACGATGCTGTCAGGAATGCCAGAGCTCAGGTTAGGACTCAACGATCGCATGCTGTTCGCTCTCACTGGCCGTAAGAATCAACTGTTACTCTTTAAGTGTGACAAGTACCCGTTCATTTATGTGTAACAGTTTATTAATGATAGAATGTTGTGCTTTGTGTGTGCAGGAGACAAAGGAAAGACTGTTGCCATGGAGGATGTAAAGTTCCATCAGTGTGTTCGCCTGTCGCGCTTTGAGAGTGACCGAACAATCTCTTTCATTCCACCTGATGGAGAATCTGAGCTCATGTCATACCGTATCAACACGCATGTAGGGCACTCAGCAGTTTACCTCTTCAGATAGTCCACCCTACAATATACAAAATAATATTATGAAAAGATCTTCAGAGTACATTGTAAAATTTGTGATGTGACAAACTGCAGCTGTTGCAGATTTCTCTGTTTTTATTTATGTCTGTCTGCAGGTAAAGCCGCTCATTTGGATTGAGTCTGTTATTGAGAAGTTTTCTCACAGTCGGGTGGAGATCATGGTGAAGGTTTGTCAAGACACTTTCATTTCTCCATTTCATAGATCTACAGATAATCAGTTTCATAACTATGGATCATTCTATTACCGTCAATGATTTTACCTCTCTTTCGTTTTTTTTTTTTGTTTGTTCATTCTTTCTTTCCCAGGCTAAAGGGCAGTTTAAAAAACAGTCTGTAGCCAATAATGTTGAGGTTCGTGTTCCTGTGCCAAGTGATGCAGACTCTCCTAAGTTCAAAACCAGTACAGGTCATGCCAGATATGTTCCTGAGAAGAACCTGGTGGTGTGGAGCATTAAATCCTTTCCGGTGAGCAATGAAACATGAATGTGTTGTAATGCTTCAAAAAGATCTGTGTTCTAGGGTTCTAAGATATAGGTCTGTTTATGATTTTGTTTTATGATTGAATTCTACAGAATTCAATGATTATTGATATTTTTTATTGACACTTTGAAGCTAAGACATGATCTCTCTGGGCTGTGTTTATTCTGGTTTGTGGGGTGTGAACTTCAGTTACTGTGTCCATGTGTAGGGTGGCAAAGAGTTTCTGATGCGTGCCCACTTCGGCCTGCCAAGTGTGGAAAACAATGAGATGGAGGGAAAGCCTCCAATCACTGTAAAATTCGAGATCCCATATTTCACAGTGTCAGGCATTCAGGTCAGTAAGAGAGTGTAAAATTTTGCATGTGCATTTACATGTGTGTTAGCGTTTGATTTCGGACAGTGTCATAATGTTGTTATCGCCAACTGTGCTGTTTAATGTACAGTAAGAAGCAGAGGTGTGGACTCGAGTCGCATTGACTTGCGACTTGACTCTGACTCGAGTCCCAAATTTGATGACTTGCAACTCGACTCGACATAAGTAAAGACGACTTGAGACTCGACTTAGACTTAGACTCGACTGCTTTTGTTCAGTCAGTCACATTTTAATTGCATGTGCGTTTTATTTTATTTAAACCCCAAAATGATGGGTTAAATGTAAACCTGCTAATTTTTAAACAAGGTTTAAAGTTTGGAACAACAGAATTATTAGATAAACCTTGATTTAAGGTTAATCCATGCAAACTATTAGCTAAAAATTGCACATTAACGTCTGAAGTGGGCAAGAGACAATAATGATCCTTTAAAATAATTTGACTTAGGGGTTTGTTTCACCAAATGAGCATTTTATATGTAACTATAAAATATAATAATTTTTCTCCACTTTTCACTTTCATGTCACTTTCATTTCTGTCGGGATAAATAAATTAATTTACGTGTTGTAAATCCAGTCTGCATAGTACATAGCCCCTATAAATAAAGTATGAACATATTTAATAATAAATATTTAATATACAACATTCACATGTACATGTATCTTAGAAGCTGAATATCCAATATTTTGCTTTTTTTTTTTCTCCCTATCATGCAGTGTCACATGATATGTCATCATGGACATAGGTGTAAAAATCATTAAAAAATTACAGCATTAAAAATATAATAATTTAACTTTATATCTGAGTAAAATTTGTTTTACGCTGTCCTTGTTACACATTACATGTACTTAGTATTATAATAACAATAAATTATGCATAATTACACGCAAGTATCCCAAACCCTAATCCTAACCCTCACCATATAGCAAGTACATTTAGTTAATTAATATCACTTGGTACTTAAATGTATAAGTATCCCGTAATAAAGATGTCTTAAAATAAAGTGTAACCTTTATATCCATGTTGCAAGTTTGGTGAGTGTGCTGTGGTAGCTGTTATTTCTTATGCATCTGCATTTCTTTTTACATGTTTTTCTTAATCTGTTGCTCTGAGGTTTTAAATAATGGTTCAATGGATTTATTCCATTGAACCATTTGTTCAATGGTTCAATGGGTTCAATGGATTTATTATAAAATACATATTTTTTTCCCTGCTTGTCCTATTTTGGCACAATCTGTAAACTGAATTTGAGTAGTTTTACTAAGGGCACCCATCTCGCATGAAATTTAACTATATTAAACTTATTCTGCCTGCCTTCCTGATAAAAATTACTATAAATTTGATCTGGTTATTAGTACTGATTTACTAATTTGGGCAAAGAGCACTAATGACTTGTTAAAGACTTGAAGCTGAAAGTTGATGACTTGCAACTTGACTTGGACTTGCCTTTCTTGACTCTGGACTTGAATTGAGAATTGAATGCAAAGACTCGAGACTTACTTGTGACTTGCAAAACAATTACTTGGTCCCACCTCTGGTAAGAAGTTATAATGCGCTATGCTTTTTATCCCAGCAAATAAGAAGTTGAATATTTCTCATTTGAAAGGTTCGATACATGAAGATTATTGAGAAGAGCGGTTATCAGGCACTGCCTTGGGTTCGCTATATCACACAGAGTGGAGGTGAGCAGAACAAGCTGTTTGTCACTGTTGTATGTTTAGTGTACTGATGTTAGTATGTTATTTTTCATTACTTGTTATTTATCAGTATTTTCAATTCATTATCTTCATCAAATGTCATGTGCTTTTTGTTTGCATGCTTTCAGATTATCAGCTGAGGACAAACAGTTAACATGCCATGTTTTGCTGTTCACACATTTATGGGACTGAGAGTTGCACATCAAAATATTTTCTTGAGATAACAGAAATGTATGTAATGTTTATGTCCATGTTAGTAATAGATTTTATTCTGTCTGTTAAAAGTGTTTGTCATTGGGAGTAAAAGATATGTAAATAGTATATAAACAGTATAACAGCATACTATATAACAGAGTCCCAGCCATTTCAGTCACAGTTCTTTAGTTTTTCATTAGATTTGTGCACTAAAATTATGTGAAGTGTCCTTCTTCATTTGTGTGCGGTAGTGTTGCAGTAAATGAAATGTTTGTGGGATGTGGTGCTCGTGTGATCTGGTGTGTTATGAGTGACGCGCTCTTTTCCCTGCGACGCTCACAAATGAATCAACAGTTTACAAAAAACCTTCTCAAATCGCCCGCCTTCTGCACGCGGCATTCCCATTGGTCAGTGGCGCAGTTACCACGGCGACCCTGTAGCAACTCGTCTCAGCACGCCGCTCTTTTATCCAATTATAGGCGCCGTGCTGGCGTGTGTGAGCTCTGATTGGTGGACGTGCGCTCGTCGCGCAGCGCTGTTGTCGCTCAAGCGCGCGCGCCACATGAACATATAAACGCTTGTGTTGACGCGTCTGTGAGCAGTCAGCGGTCACTGATCCACAGATAACGCCCGGAGACGCGCGGTAAGTGCGCGGCCTGTTCATCTCTCTGCCGCCGTTATTAAAGCAGATCTGCAGACAGATTCACGGTAATGTTCCGTGTCAGTGAGCTATTCGGCCGTAATGCGATCGATCACGTTCCCTCACGATATTTCAGGTAATGGTTCTGGACGGGTTCGGTTGCGGGCAGAGTCTTAGCCTGGCGGCGGCCCAGGGAAATGTGGCGGCTGTTCGTCGGATTTTGCAGGATCACCGGGTCGAGCCGGACACACTCAATGAGTTCGGTAAAACCGCACTGCAGGTAAAACTGCCTCCATGCACGATAATCAAACATCTCGCACACGTCTGTGTGTTCCGCTTTCCTGTCTGCGATGACGTCACCCGCTGTGATTGATATACGAGACGTTTTCATCAAACACATTCACAATATACACACACAAAGCATCAGTGTTTCCTGCGCGTTTGGTGTCCTGTAGGTGATGATGATGGGTTGCACTAGTGTGGCGTGCGTGTTGCTGGAACATGGTGCTGATCCAAACGTCCAGGACCGCTTTGGAGTGACTCCTGCACATGATGCAGCCCGCACAGGTTTCTTGGATACGCTACGAGTTCTGGTGGACTACGGCGCCTCCGTCAACATCCCTGACCACAGCGGAGCCGTACCCATCCACATCTCAATCCGCGAGGGCCACTGGGATGTAGCAGAGTATCTGGCCCCCTTGTCAAACCTGGGGCACCAGGACAACAGAGGGGCCAATGCAGTGGACGTGGCCCGGGCCGCGCCAGAGATGGAGTTTTTAGAGCATCTGATTAAATTAAAGAACTTAGTTTCTTTTGATATGTTGGATGTTAAAATATTTGTTTTACAGTTGGTTGCTTCATCATAACCTTGGCTGGATTATATAGGACTAGATTTGCAATTCCGCACTGAAGAGCTGCAGTCGTGTTGGGTTTTGCCTGGCTCAGGTGCCTCTTTACTATTTTTTTAAAAAAAGAAAACATTTCTGTGCAGAAACTTTAACTGTTATCATTTTTATTGTAATGAAATAATTTTCTGCCACCCTTTGGGCGACATGCACTGATAAACTTGTAGAATACTTGCTTTGCGTGTGTATGTTTGCAGTACTGGTATGTGTGGCGTTTTCTTTTACCTGCAAATAACATTTCATGAATTTATCTTTTGCTTATTTATTGAAGAATTGTGTATACAAACAAATGTTTACTGTGGAATTTCAAAGTTTATTTAGGTGTTTAATAAACTGAATAAGTTTGTCTGAATGGTTATCCTACCTGGTAACATGACAGTGTTCCCAGCAGATGGCTCCCTTATCAAGAACATGAAAAGAAATTAATTTTGTAAAAGCACTTGTTTGGTATCTTCATAAATATTTGTCTGCACAACTTGATTCCTTGGAATAAAATAAGACACTAGTGAAGCCACTAGTTACTGTATAATGATGTTAGTGATGAAACTTTGAATTGTTTATGATATGTATCAATAAGAACTATATGCTCAATTTGTGTGGGCTGTTTCAATATGTACTGTGTAAATCTACCTTTCGCCTAATCTCATGCAAGCTGCCTGTGTCTCTGTGTGCTCAAGGTGACCCTGGGCACACAATATCCTAACACAAGAATGTAGGCGCCTATACAAGGCAAACATTGTGCTGTGACAGAGCTTTCCCCCAGGGGACACAGGCACAATGCTTGTTTTGTTTGTTCAGTGTCTCTGCCAAAATCTTAAGATACCTGCAACTTTCAGCAGCAAAGAACTGACTGTATCTGTCGTATAATATAAAGGGCTTCAGAGCAGTTTTGTCAGTTGATTCTCTGTGCAGCATGTGTTTGCAGAATTTCTGTTTGAAGTCAAGTAAAATGCCTCCACCACGTTAAACACTTCACACACAATCACGGCTTTATTTAATCCTGGTACTTAAAACTACAACAGCTGTCACTGTCACAGTACATAAGAACAGAACAAGGTCTGCACACCTGGGCAGGTACATAAACACTGGAGATCAGCTGTTTGTAGATTAAAGCCTTTTCCCTCAAAACTTTTGTACAAATGCAGTGGAATCTGTCAGTGCTCGTATGATTATCTCAGTTTTGTTGTTTTCATTTTGAGAACAAACTCAGTTCTGTCTAGATTTAGTGGGGGTCTGATGGTAAAGAAGATTTAAATTTTTTATCCAGCAATACATGTACTGCAGAGATGCCCATCACACTGCGACATTTAGCCACACATTTAAAAGTTGCTAGCTGACTTGCTACTGAGATTAAAAATGTCAGGTCCGCAAGTCATCATTTGATTTAACTGCAGGACAGCGGCCCTTCAGAACTGGTGGTTGCAGTTTGACAGTTCAGTGTTATTAATGATAAAGACTAATATCACCTAAAATGTACCCACAATTTGTTTTTTGATAGGACGGTTTTACTATATGTTTAAGAATCTATTCAAATATTTAACCCTGACAAGCATAGTCAAACCTGCAAATACAAAAAGTTTTTCAACTGGTTTCTACATACTCTTTACTGTATACAATAAGAACAACACACAGGTCATTAACTAAACCAGAAACAGTATGAGGCCACCAGTAGAAATATGAATTTGTAATGCTATGGGAAGTAGTCCTTACCCTTTCCGTTAAAGAGTGAATTATGCCATTTTTAACTGTAATGTACACGTGAGTTAGACCAGATGACAACATTTTTAGTTTAAGCTAAAGAAGCTACATTTATAAAGCCATTATTGTCAGACCTTTCTGCTTACCTTAAATTTCTTAAACTGAGATTTCTGTTTTCTGCATTGAGAGAGACTGTAGCCTACTTACATTTGCCAAGATGGATAACAGGTGCCTGGTGGCAGAACCAAAACATTCACCAGTAAACTGACTTAAAGCTGCTTTCTGCTCATCACTTAATACCTTAAACAAACTGCCTTTTTTAGCTTACT
This sequence comes from Chromobotia macracanthus, assembly GCA_036877525.1. Lineage (NCBI taxonomy): Eukaryota > Metazoa > Chordata > Actinopteri > Cypriniformes > Botiidae > Chromobotia > Chromobotia macracanthus. Next base: position 125,651 of record JAZGTH010000001.1, read on the forward strand.
ACCAAAAAGATTTATTTACTGAATTTTGTAACAGATTCATTGCCATGCTACACACTCTGGCCAGTAACTGATGGTCATAAAATGTGGTTCAGTGACATTAGGGCAATGATATGACTGTGGTTAATATTAGAGTTCAACAGGCACTAAGTTGAGAGTTGTTAAAAAGCAGAAAAACACTAACTTAGATAACCTATAGCATGAAACAGCACTATGTGTGTTCCTGAAATATAATAAGATGATCCAGATTTGGACAGATTATTCAAATAAAACTCATAATTTCAGACAGTAATTCCATCAATGTAGTCTGTCAGGTGAAAATTCAGTGCTTTTTGCTGTACATACAATGACTGCCTTAAGAGCCACATTGTGTGTGGTATTAGAATCACACTTTTATTACTTGAAGACAGTTGCAATACAGTAGCTGTAGTCAGTGTTAATCATTCAGTTTTCATCACTACACATCTGCATCGGGTTATTTAAAAAATAACTTTTTTTTCTCTTCTTTTTTTAAACAAAAAATCTGTTTTTTTAAAGAATACTTGTTATTGATGTTTTCCAGTAAGCATTAGTGAGTGATCAACAATTGTGTTGTATAAGGATTTAGATTATCTTTCTTTCATTTTGTCTTTCACATCCAAGGGCAGCAGGTCAATCAGGCTGTCCTCCACAACAACCGCAGCCAGTTTCAGTGCGACACAATCACCAATCTCAGCAGGCAAACACTCCAATCTGTTTCCTTTAAGCTCCAGCCTCACCAGCTGAGCAAGATTTCCAACCCGTGGGGACAACACAGAAATTCTGTTATTCCCCAACTCTAGAACTTTCAGCCTCTTACAGGAGAACAGCTCTTTAGGGAGTGACTCTAGGGAATTATAAGCAACAGACAGGTGCTGCAGACACTGCAGGATGCTGATCTCTGAGGGGAGGGAGGTCACTTGGTTGTGAGAAAGATTGAGAATTCGGAGCCTGGTGCAGTAGCAAAGGCGAGGGGGAAGTCTGCGGATCTTATTCCAACTTATGTCCAATGTCTCCAGTGCGTGGAGTTTACTGACATGGTCGGGAATGAAAGTAATGTTGTTGTGCCAGAGTCTGAGGGCAGTCAGACGGCGACAGTGCTGCAGACTTAGGATTTCCTCTATGGTGGTGAGCCTGTTGTCTCTAAGGTCCAACTCCTGCAGATGAGAAAGGCTGAATACAGCACTGGGGATTCGCTGGAGCATACAGCTCGTCAGCTCCAGAACAGCAAGGTTAACTAGCTTTTTCAGAATATTAAAAACCTGAAGCCTGGTTCCTTCATTGTGAATACACAGTCGCAACAGTTGGCTAGAAACATCTACAATACTAGGAGGTATCTTGTTTAGTTGACAACGCAGTGTCAGCTCGCATAGGTTTTTAAGCTCACATAAAGTGCCCAGGATTGGATTGCGAGAGAGCTCATTGCTTAAAGGGCCGCTCAAGTGAATCTCTTCTAGGTTCTGTAAGGTGTACATCCACAATGGCACCTTGTCCTGACTCTCAAAAGTTAGACGCAGAACTTTCAGGTTCTCTCGCAGGTGATTGAGGGCAGCTAGCTGGAGTTTAGTGGGGGTGTGGATACATGACAGCTCTTGTAGGGCTGTAAGCTGTGTTACATTGGCAGGGATTGTGACATTGCTCATCAGTTCCAGTTTAAGTGATTCTACTTCCGAAATTTCAAAGACAGTGTCTGGTAACCCTGGCAGCATGAACAAGTGGAGTTCCAGTCGCTCACTTGCATTGTGTGACAAACGAGTTCGGAGTTTGCTTGTTGTCCACTCGTGGTTAAGGGTTACCTGCCTCAGCCTGCTCTCACTCACCTCAGAGAGGAAGGCTGCAAAGCGTTTGGAGTAGAGGGCATCATACTGGTCACTGAGGTGCAGGAGAAATGCAAAATCGTTTTTAACATCCGGGATGTCATTAATTCCTGTTTCCAAGCGAACAGCCTCAAAGGAATATTCTTTTAAAGGTCGATGAAACAGCCAATAAAGTGAATAGACAGACAACATTCCATACACCCCTACAAAGCATATATAACAATATGCTAATTTAGAGAACAGATGCGCTTTATTATAGTTACAGCAGAATGCCCCAAACCCTGTCAGATCAGGAGGCACCGAGCACATCACAACAACCTGAATGTTTGGAAACAACAAAATACTATAAATGGTGATGAGAGCAAATTTGAAAACTTTCAGCACAGTCTGCAGCACGTACATAAGATAAAGAAGATCTGCCTCCTCAATATGCGTTCGAAACTTCTTAACCTTTTCAAACAGGGCCTTGGCCTGTTCACCCTCTTTTTTATCCAACAGTGACATAGCCGGCTGTGTTTCAAATGATTTTTGATCCAAGTTGGACTTGACAGAAGATCGGAGTAAAGTAACTGTGTCGCCATCTGTTGTAGATTTTGTTATTGTGTTCTTTCTCCATGTTGCCATTCTCTCCTCCCTCCTTTCTTCTGACACTTCACTAATAGCCCTTGTGGTCCATGGTGAGTCAAAGCATTTCCCCAAAATGATTACAAACAACTCAATCTTAGATGATGTTCCTGGGAACTTAAACCAGAAGCTGCTGGCCACCATAAAGACCATGCTGTGGATGACCACCAGGTAAGGGAAGTACTTGCCATACCAGTGTACAGAACGTTCATAACAGAAGTGGTTGACAAACTCATACTGGTGGATATCGAGACCGTTCTTTCTGCCAAACACCTCAATGATGTTAGGACTCAGGGGTTTGGTGATGCTGAACTCCCACAGACTCTCATTGTCCTTCTGCTGTTGAAGGTGACTACAGTCCACATCTCCTCTGGAAGAATCTGTGAACCGGTTTGGCAGGCAAGAAATCTTATCCTGTGTCAGCTGAAGCGAGATTGAAAAAGTTTAATCACTTATGTTAGGTGATTATAACAATCAAATAATCATTATCATCCAGTAAGCAAACATTTGCATGCAACTGACAAAGTCTATAAAAGGTCAAGAGTTTGGGACAGAAAGATTATGAGTTAAAATAGAAAATTATCATATCAAAATGATATTAACCCAGCAAGATAAAGCTATTACAGGGCATTATGATTTTACTATACAGCAGAACTATTTAGTAATGCCCAAAACAATATAGCCTGAACAAAGGGGCAATTCTCTAAAGAAGCAATTTAAATGTTACATTTAAATATTTCTGTCATGTAGATCAAAACCTGTATTTTTCTCAGTGGAAGACAAAAGCAGAATTTTTGTAAAATCTTCACGAATTTTTAAGCAGCTGTTTTCCATACAGCACCAGCTCATAGTGCTATTATCTGTTAATTCAAAGATGTCACCTTTACATGTATTACATCACTGACATCAAACAAAAATGAACATGGAACATGTCAATGGTGCCATATTTGATTTAAGAGTTATAGCAAAGGGGAAGATTCTAGACAAGAGCTGCTCAAGAAATTCTCCTTTTGAATTCAACGAAACAAATATCAGCACGGAAGGAGTAAATAATTACAGAATTTTTATTTCGTGTGAATTCTATTATTTTAAGAATGGGTATAAAATCATCTCCTCCTCAAGTTACATTCTTACCTTTTATTCTTATTTTATGTACACAGTGAATCAGATAACATAGTAGACAAAATGACATTTGTGTTTATGTGAAAGGAACTGATCTTTACTGTAATTTGATCAGGCTGGATGTTGTACCTGAACCGTGCAGCCAAACACTCCTATCATTAGCATGGCAATGCCTAGATACTCAGACAACACGTCCCACCACGGCTTCAGAACTTTGAACTGTGGGTTTTGTTCTGATGTAATGTTTCGGAACTCATTCACAGGAATCATCTTTACACCTGCCACAGAAAAAAGAGCTGAATGAAGTAATGAAAGACAATCTTAGCACCATTTTCCTAAACCCTAGACTACACAGTATCAGCCTGAACATTAGTCATGATACAATTTCCGAACCTAATCACTGAAAATCATGAAGCAAAACAGTTAATAAAGCAGGTAAAATACAGTAAATTTAAATTTGTATTGCTACAGTTTCAATCCTTTTCGATTGTCACTTATTTGTAAATACTATATATGTGTGCATTACATTTTTAAATAGTTTCTAAGTCTAATCAGAAAACAAGCTGCGTGACTCAAGTGTGTCAGTGTTTCCTTCAGACTCCAGGGCTGAAAGTTTCCTATAATGTACGTTAACCTTACTGATTACACAAACAGTATGCACTATTTAAATCAACTGAGACTTACATTTACGCTTTTATCCACAGCGACTTACAGTACATTCAAGTTATACATTTATCAGTACGTGTTCCCTGGGAAACGAACCCACAAGCTTTGCGCTACCAACCGAGCTACAGGAACAGTTGAGTTTAACACACTGTTGTCATAATCATAAAACCACTGAGCTGAGGTGACGGACGCGTGTTTGGTTTCAGTACTTAACAGCTCTGTCGGTAGTTTTGTTTACAGGCCTGGAAATTAAAACAGTGTAAGGGGAATACAAAATTAAACGGGCCAGCTGCGTAAACAGCTCCACTAAGTCTGTGATTTATGAACTAGTCAGCTAGCAATTTATTAGGGCTAACCGGACTTTTCAGATTCAAATTAAGCCAATTTTGGTTCTTATGTAACTGACTTAAAAAGTTGACCATTCTTGAAGAAAACAGAAACTAACCTGTAAGAATCGTGTAAGCGGTTTCTGCAAGCGGCTTAAAGTAAAATCACACAATAACGCACCTGCTGATCAACATTCATTCACGTACTGCAGCGTCGTGAGCAGAAGGTTTCCTCAGGGTGAGCAGAAGGTTTCTTCAGGGTGAGCAGAAGGTTTCCTCAGGGTGAGCAGAAGGTTTCTTCAGGTTTCTTCAGGGTGAGCAGAAGGTTTCTTCAGGTTTCTTCAGGGTGAGCAGAAGGTTTCTTCAGGGTGAGCAGAAGGTTTCCTCAGGGTGAGCAGAAGGTTTCTTCAGGTTTCTTCAGGGTGAGCAGAAGGTTTCTTCAGGTTTCTTCAGGGTGAGCAGAAGGTTTCCTCAGTGAGCAGAAGGTTTCCTCAGGGTGAGCAGAAGGTTTCCTCAGGGTGAGCAGAAGGTTTCCTCAGGGTGAGCAGAAGGTTTCTTCAGGTTTCTTCAGGGTGAGCAGAAGGTTTCCTCAGGTTTCTTCAGGGTGAACGCGGGTTTGAGGGCGGAGGCGTGCAGGCGCCTCCCAGAGTTTCAGCATGAGATTAAAACGAGTCAGAGATGAAACGACCTGTCAACAGCAACAGTTACAGCGGCCAAACAAACACCATTAAACAACAAATTCAACGTTCATATTTCACTTCCACAAATAATGAGTCCGATTATTTGTCGATCATTTTGTCATCCTGACTGTCCGCTGCGAAATGTGCAGCGCGCGCGCGAACAGTCATCAGATGAAATCATGAATTAAGCAGATAAAGTCTAAATCTATTTCCGAACAAAAAACATCTAGAGCTACAGCTCGACATGTGCTGCACAAAATAGCAGGTGATTTCAACGTGAATCTTTTCCAACTGTTTCACCCTTAAGCCGATATAAAGGAGAGCAAACGCAGCCTCACAGTGTTGAGTTACGCCGACTGTAACGTTCTGCTGCCACCGCGTGACGCGTCATGATGGTGCGCACGACTGAACTGAAAGTGACACACTGAAAGTGACACACTGAAAGTGACACACTGATAAGGTAACCCTAACGCGAAAAGTGCCCTCAGTGTGTTAACTTGTGAGGAGTGAGCACACACACCCGGAGAAGTGGACAGCACTGCGGCGCCTGGGGTTAGGTGACTTACTCAAGGGCACTTCAGTTGCTATGTACCCACGTCGGAATCAAACCAGCAACCTTCTGATTACAAGCCCGACTCACTAACCAGCAGGCCACAACTGTCCAGTTTCAGCAGGAATCAACAAATGAAGACAACACAGCTACAAGAAACATATGCTTTTAATATACATTTGTACAACATATTTTCTGCTGTAAAATTACAATGCAGACTTTAAATAACCCTTTAAATGCTTACAAGAAAAATTAATCCTTTTTAAACAAAGCGCTTAATTTGTAACAACAAGCTCAAGTTCAGACCATCTTGTATGAACAGGAGCTAACATCGACCAAGAGCAAACCAAAAATGAAAATGTACAAGACGCCATGCAACACCAATATACAAATCTCCCTGGAAAAGTAGCTTAAATTGGTTTTAGAAATACATTTCTGTCAGAATTCATTTCATTGACCTGTAAAAACCATTGTTCGTTGAAACAAAAGCAATGTTGCTTTAAAATACATCTGTAGGCAGGAATGAGCTTACACAAATCTGTAATCTAGTAAAAATGTGTTTATACATTTCCAAAAGCTCTGATCTGTATTTCTGTGCACATCATACACAAGGTCTTCACCCAGCTGAGGAGCCATCAAAATCTTATAGAAAAAGTGAATACAAAACAGCTCAGGGTATCAGATGAACAACTTTTTCTTATCCAAACTACACTGACAAAGGTGATTTTGAAATGAAAGTTTTATTAGTCTGAAAAGCAGCCTTTAGGTTTAGATCACCCAGTGGTAATGGTGATGTACTGGCACGTGTGGTCAGAGCCCAGTAGAGGGCAGCAGATACTGTTGTGGTGAGTCATGGCACTTTTTTACACTGAGGAAGGTCATCCACACAGCTGTGAACACACAGTGATATTTGTTTTCTTGTGTTTCACACTTCATGCACAGGGCTACATTCCTGTGACACCTGGTGCTTCAGGCTACCATTAACCTTCACTCAGGAAGGTATCTCCACTCAACTCCACAAGTGAAACTGGCAATACATTGAAGAACTGAACGCATGTGCAAAGAAACTTGGAGTTAAAGAGCCTCTCATCACAGATCGCCTCATTGTTCTCATTTGCTTGCAGAGTTACTGAAACTGATTGATGGTGTGAGTAACACATTTATTGTGCACTCACGGCAGAGAGAGACAGATCTTGAATTATTGAAGTAAGGGAGACATGTGGAGGCACTAGTGTTTCTGACACTGGCTGAGATCTTTCTGGCACGGCTCCATAGTAACAGCCACCCCAACCCCACTCCTACCAGACATCATTTTAGTGACCTCTGTCCATGTGTCTGTCTCTGGGTCAAAACACTCCACACTGTCCAGAAACGTGTTTCCATCATAACCACCTACAGGCAGACAGAACAAATGACCCTTACAAACACAGCGCAATAACTAAAATAACTAATGTGTATTAAATATTTTATGAATTTTTCCCCAAACTGTAATTTATATTTATATATATATATATATACACACACACACATACACAAAATATCTAAGAGACAAACACACTGTGGTTTTCTATCTCTGTTACTTTTGCACCAGTGCATGTGAAGGGATTTCCTGCACTGATCACTCCAAACAATATTTATAATGTATGAGATGAGAGTTTGTACCCAGCACATAAATGCGCCCGTGGTGTGTGGTCACCCCCAAAGCGCTGCGTCTGTGTTGCATGTCTGATGTGAATGTCCAGCTGTCTGTTTCCACATCGTAGCGTTCCACTGTGTTCAGCTGATTCGTCCCGTCGTAACCACCCATCACATAGATGTAGTTTCCCAGGGCACACACACCTGAACAAAACAGATCACACTACTCTGTGTGCAGGTCACATGACTCAGCAATCGTGATGGATTTAATATTAATAAATGAAAGAACAGATTTCTTTGTTCACAACTTCCTGACTCAACTGCTGTCTGAACAATCATAAATACTGAAAACAAGGTCTGGATTAATTATCTACTTTTAATTACTAATGTTTACCTGCAGCCAGACTGGTGGCTGCATGGCATCACAGGGAAAAATGCATCAATAAATCCAGAGTTTAGGACATGCATCAGAAATAAAAGAAAGTGAAGAAATGATAGTTTAAGTCATTCTAGACCTGTGAGAGGTTAGCCAGAAAGGATAAATACTGCTGCACACACATCAACACACACAACATCAAACTTGTTGAAGCAAATACAAGCAATTACATTCTTCAGGAACCTTTATATCTCAGTATTCGTGGGTGGAGAGATTCTGAATCACGAACTTTGGTTCGCTGGTGTTTGTTTTTTAAGTCACGATCCAATCATACATTTTCATCATTCTGACCAGTGAACCACAAAATCCTTGGTCAGACCAGCTGGGGACAGGGTTCAAATTTAATAGTCCTTCAAAACAAATGAGCTTTTTTATGTGCACTGTGATATCTCATAATTTCTAAAAGTCATTCTTACTATTTAACCTAAAGTGTGTTACAGTTTGCATGTTAATGTTGGACGGATCATAACACCAGGTGTAAACATCATCAGGGCTGTAATTTCTCACCTGCTCCGCTGCGGACTGTGTTCATCGAGGCGACACTTCTCCATTCGTCTCTCTCGGGGTTGTAGCATTCGGTCGAGCTCAGCCGGTGAGTCCCATCAAAACCGCCCACTGCATAGAGCAGACGATTAATCACGGCCACACCCACTCCGATACGCCGCGTCAACATGGGCGCCACAAGCTGCCAGGAGTCTCTCTCTGGGTCATACCTGAAACACACGTATAAACATACAACCTGTAAGTAAGGGATAATGTACAGTCATTTGGGATACTGTAGAAACCTTCACTTCGCATCAGTGTCCGAGTGCCCTGCTGGAGTTTGTTTTGCCACAACAGCTGGCTGAATGTTCATTATCCCGTTTATTACATGGCTTCCAGCCGCAAGGAACTAACTAAATAAGATACACTGAGCTGAAATATTTTGTTGTCAGTTAGATATTTTGTTTATGTTTGAATGAAGAGACAGCGACATTAAAAATGTAAGTGGTTCCGGTCAAGATGACTCTGTGTGTGATCACATTTGTTAATAAGAGTTTCGCAGATACAGACACACAAACTCATCAACTGCAACTGTGAGGTAAAACTTTCTGAGTTTTATAACACACATGGACAATCATTTACATTTGGCAAGCTGAGGATATTTATTGTGTGAATCATATTTTCTGGAACTATGACACAACACTCCAATAACTTGATTTACCTGAAACATACAAAGTTTCTTACACTAAAGTGTTTCAGTGTCTATTTATAGCTGGTTTCTGTTTCTTCTCAAACTGAGTAACATCTGTTATCTGTTTCTGATGACCAGAGATGTCGTTATGGTGACGGACCAGCTGACAGGCGTGTGTTACTGTCATTTAATCAGATGAAGAAAGTGACTCTTGAACCGCAGTTCTTTAAACTACAACATAAAACCTGATTTTAAACTGATTTTAAATTTAAGGTGATAAAGAAGGTCTGTCAGTTTAGTGTGGCAGAAGAAACAGCAGAAAAATACCTGCACCTCACTCCCTGCACTCACCTTTCCACGCTGTTGTGATGGACGCATCCATGCGACCCGCCCACCGCATAGATCATCCCGTCAATGACGCCGACACCAATTCGGTTGCGTGGGACGCTCATGGGCGCACAGGGACACCAGCAGTTGTTCATGGGGTTGTAACAGTCCAGCGTGTTGGAGTCCATGTTGCCATCTGGAGCATTATTACGGCCACCCACTGCGTACAGCAGCCCGCTGATCACACATGCGGCCAGACCGCTGCGCGGCACCTGCAGGTCTGCTAGCTGCAGCCACGTGTCTGTGCAGGGGTTAAAGGCCTCCAGATAGCTGAGCGACTGACGAAAATAACCACCAGCTGTGTAGATGAGCTGTGGTACTTTGGGCGTTCGGCACAGAATGACTTTGCTGGGCTTGTGCAGTGTGAGATCCTGAAAGATCTGGGACAGATAATCTTTACTCTGAGCGTCCCACTCAAAATGCTCCAGCTGCCGCTGCAGGAAATGTGGCGTGAGAGAGTGGCAGCGGACGGCCTGCAACAGCGCCTGAACGTACGGCCGACGGTTCTCGCGGTCATACTGAACCCATGACACGCATGCATGAAAAACTTCAGACTCACAGCGAACATTCAGCTCATCACGGCTGATTAACGTCACCAGCTGACAGTGAGACAGGTTGAAGAACTCTTCCTGCGTGGCCACCTGGACAGAAAGACAGACACATCAGTATTAGCACAGCACTAAAAATTTCAGATAAACTCCAGCACCTGCTGTGCACCACACTGACCTGACTGAAGTTCATATAGATGTATTCTCTGGCCTTCTGATGAAGCTCTGAGCAGCCGATCTGCTCAGCAAAGCTGGCAATGCCGATAGCGTTACTCGGGTCGAGCTGCTGGACGAGGAAATCACAGCAGGCTTTCACCACACTGTCGATTTGATACATGACGGCTCCATTCATCACGTGAATCACACATTTCTCTCCCACAGAGATGCTCGCCGTATACGCAAACTCAATCAGACGCTTCATCACCTGTGAAGAAATGACCACATTTACAATTGTTTTCCATCACATACACCAATATCAATAATTAATACTCCGGTTCAACACAGTGACCATGTCCACACTTTGAGTAAATCAGACCTTTGAATATGACGGAGCAATCAAGGAAATGCTTCAATACTGAAGTAATGTGGGTGTTTGCTACAGAGACGTTGTTGGGCATGCATGTGAATTCCATTACAAAACAGAGTTATTTACCATTATTAGTAGCCTTCCTGGCTTTATTTGAGTAACAATTACCAAGATCTAAGGTGTCTAAGATTTTGACTAGTAGTGCAGACACAAACATGTTCATACGTTAAGGCCCTATCTGACATACTGATACAAAATAAAATGTTACTGGAGATCTTCTGAACAAATGGTTAACTGCCCCGTGTCCGGGATTTGGACCAGTCCACAGAAGTTCTTACCTTTGGGTGAATTCCCTCAATGGGCACCAGCTCCATCCCACACTCCTTCAACCCGTTAGTGAACATGGCACGAAACACCGGCGATGATGAAGCCAACACAACCTTATGTGCTACGAAGTCCACTGCCTCCAGATTGTTGTATTTCACCCTCAGCGTGACATCACAGAGCTTACGCTGCAGCCGCAGCTCGTTCATGATGTTAAAGGCAGCCGCCGTGTGGCTCTCCAGAGTGTAACTGAACACACGGTGCCCATTCCGGGCGGATGGAGTGACCTCAGCTTTGTATTCTGTCATACCAGATGCCACGTACATCCTCACCGGCTGCCGTCCAGCACGTGCATCCTCACTCGCCAACACCAATGACGTTCGCCGTTTGGCCAAAAGATGGGTTGAGTTTTCAGTCTTTTGGGTCCGTCTTTTGGGTCCACCTTTGGCCCTACAGAGATGCACAAGTCGCACAGGTGTGATTTACTGTTAAAGAGCTGCACACACAACTCATGATCTCTTGAAGATTTGGCTCCATGATGTTTCGCCCATGATAACATTTGATAAACAATACATTTGATTTCACAAGAGAATTTGTTTCAATGCTCCACTGTCACCTGAGTTTATTTATAAGAGTGAGAAACAGTGAGAATCACAAAGAAGGAATTCAAACCCATTTCTGCACTCACATATTTGCATGTTTGAGAAGAAAAAAACTTCTCAAACATCTGCTGTTTCACCTCAGAAATGATGAAGAGGTTCTCCTGAGCACATTGTCACATTTACTATAAAGAAATCGCATCCAAAACCAGCATGTGAAACTAGACAACTGTGTGTGAGTGATGAAAGATGACTGGCACACTGCAGTGCAATAGGAGCACAATGGCGGGAAAAGTGTCACATGTGGGTTATTTAGTGTCCTCTCAACATGAAGTTCCAGCTGGTTCTTTGAGGACTTTAATGTTGCAGATTAATGTTCTTCTGGGCCTGACATATAAACAAAATAAAAAGAGATTTTCAGTAAACGTGATCAACTGATTCACAGCATCATCCTGAGAAATCACTGATCCTCATGTGCAACCAGCTTTGTTCATGTACTGAGAAGATCGGTGTTTGTGTGTGTTCGGGTTTGACTTTTCACTTTATTTCACTATACGGTGAAACATGAAAGCAGTCTCTGAACATGAGCTGCAAAAAAACCAAAGCCTATGAACCACCTCACAAGTTACACTGTATTTGTAAAGATAGTAAAGATATTTTCCACAATTTACAATTAACTGGATTGTTTCTATATGTTATATTTATAACATATAGAAACATTTTACACATTCAGGCTGAACCTTCATTCTCACTCTAATTAAAGTCTATAAATTTAGTCTTAAATGATCATTTGTCATATGTCCTCTGAACACAACAGAAGAAAAATCAAACTGAATCAGTACAACTGAGGTATTCGTATACATTTATTAGTAAACACCGAGAGGCCTAAAATCCCCGGGATGGTGTGTGGAGGGTATACGGCCTGCAGCAGCTCTCAGCAGGGCACACACAACAGCTGCACCGCGTGGCTACCGGATCCGTTATTTCAGTAGACTACACATAATATTAGATTAAAAATAAAATCAAAACTACTGCACAGTGTTGTATTTCTTTAATCAAACAGATTTGTGTTGAAATCTCCCGTTAATAAAGTTCATATTGATCTGCTCGAAATTTCTAAAGAAAACACACGATCCGCAACTAAACACAGAAAAGCGATCACAAAACAACACACCGATGAACAGCGATCACAGAAAAGCGATCACAAAACAACACACCGATGAACAGCGATCACAAAACAACACACCGATGAACAGCGATCACAGAAAAGCGATCACAAAACAACACACCGATGAACCAAAACATGTCCAGGATTTCTTTAAAAGCACATAAAACATCAAGCGTGTAACATACAAATGAAACCATCACAGTCTGTTATCAATAAAACAACACTTACGGGTCACAAGCGACCGCGAGCCTGTGAGTGTGTGTGTGAGAGAGAGAGAGAGAGTGTGTGAAAGAGAGAGAGAGAGTGTGTGTGTGTGTGTGTGTGTGTGTGAGAGAGAGAGAGAGTGTGTGAAAGAGAGAGAGAGTGTGTGTGAGAGAGAGACAGAGTGTGTGTGTGTGAGAGAGAGTGTGTGTGTGTGTGTGAGAGAGAGAGAGTGTGTGTGTGTGTGAGAGAGTGTGTGTGTGAGAGAGAGAGAGAGTGTGTGAAAGAGAGAGAGTGTGTGTGTGTGTGAGAGAGAGAGAGAGAGAGTGTGTGAAAGAGAGAGAGAGTGTGTGAGAGAGAGACAGAGTGTGTGTGTGTGAGAGAGAGAGAGTGTGTGTGTGAGAGAGAGAGAGTGTGTGTGTGTGTGTGTGAGAGAGAGTGTGTGTGTGTGTGAGAGAGTGTGTGTGTGAGAGAATGTGTGTGTGTGTGAGAGAGAGAGTGTGTGTGTGTGTGTGAGAGAGTGTGTGTGTGTGTGTGTGTGTGAGAGAGAGAGTGTGTGTGTGTGTGAGAGAGAGAGTGTGTGTGTGTGTCAGAGAGCGAGAGTGTGAGTGTGTGTGCGTGTGAGAGAGAGTGTGTGTGTGTGAGAGAGAGAGAGAGTGTGCGTGTGTCAGAGAGCGAGAGTGTGTGTGCGTGTGTGTGTGAGAGAGAGAGAGTGTGTGTGTGTCAGAGAGCGAGAGTGTGAGTGTGTGTGCGTGTGTGTGAGAGAGAGAGTGTGTGTGCGTGTGTGAGAGAGAGAGTGTGTGTGTGTGAGAGAGAGAGAGAGTGTGTGTGTGTGTGTGAGAGAGAGAGAGAGAGAGAGTGTGTGTGCGTGTGTGTGAGAGAGAGAGAGAGACTGTGTGTGTGTGTGTGTGTGTGTGTGAAACACAAACTCAGCGTGACTAAGCACAGCGGAGAGATGCGCGCCCCTGAACTGCCGAGCACGCGCACAGCTGATCACACTTCCATCATAAAATCAATGTAACGTAAATGAAGTTTCTCGCAGTTGTGCTGAGTGACGTCGGGTATGAGATGTGACGTCATTCTGAACCGCTGCTCTGTAGTGCTCACGGGCTGGAGAAGAAAAGCGTCACTGGTACTCTTTTACATACTTCTTCCTGCACCATTTGCTGTAGACCTATGCATGAGGGCTCAAATCGACGGGCTTATTGATGAGGGGTGTGTATTGGGGTCAGAATTGTTGCATAATACTAAATAAACAAATTACGACCAACAAATAGATGTAAAGAGTTATAATAGGAGTTATTTCAAAATAAATTCACAAACAAATAGAATGATATCAACAAATGCATGTTAGAATGTGCACAAAAATTAATCAAATTCACAAAAAAATAAAATGTGATTCACAAATAAAAAATACAATTATATTTTATGTCACAACCCTGGTCTTGTATTTATTTGTGGATTTGAACCATTTCTAACGTCGAGACGTGCACACAAATCCACAAATAGGTGGACGCCACCCACCGTCCGCTCAGGCCAATCGGTCAACGGCCCCATTTCTTTGGTATTGTGCGTCAATTCTGACCTCATAGGTGTGCTGTCACTTTTACAAGCAATGTTTTTGGGCATTTAAAAAAGTGGTCGAAAACTTCCATAGACTTAACATTGGGCTAACTTTGTGACGTCGTTGCTCCGCAACAAAATGTCATAAACTGCGTTTACACGGCAAGGCTTAATGCTCAGATCCAATCTTCGGTCTGTATGCGATTTTTTGTCCCACCAGTTTACACTTACTTTAGACACGCCTCGTACCCAATGCCAATGTTTACATTAATCACCTGCCCAAACCAATTCCGGTCAGTCACCAATATGAGCGCCATGATTGACCCTCGAACTGTGGATGAACTTTTGCTAATTCATCTGTTCAAGAGTCGACAACCAACAGCAGTTAGACAAAAAATAGTTTTTTAAAGCTGCCATCATAAAGACGACTTTAATGGTTTCACATCGGTGACACAACAGCTCCATGTATCCTTATAGTGTCCTTATATTAGGCTTTAATGCTCTTTATTTTGCACTGGCATGGCAGTCAGCTCGGTACAAGACAGCACGATTTCACCATCCAATTAGGTACATCTTCAATTACCCCATCAAATTCGGCCAGAAATCTTGGAGTAATCTTTGATGACCAACTGACCTTCAAAGACCACATTGCTAAGACGGCTCGGTCATGCAGATTTGCATTACACAACATCAGGAAAATCAGGCCTTTTCTAACAGAACATGCAACACAACTTCTCGTCTGAAACTTGTATTGTGAGCACTTATTGTGTCTAGTTGCCTCTTCAGGTTGACTCGCTTGTTGTATTCCGCACTTGTAAGTCGCTTTGGATAAAAGCGAATAAATGTAAATGACATGATGACGTTCAACGCAATCCGTCCTGGAACAGTGACGTTACAGCCAACGTGAATCAGATGTGTGTTTAGACGCAGCTCATATGTTTTCATATGTTTCGTATGTATCCAGTTAAAATCTACATTTGAAAGTGCTTCAGATCGGATTCGAAAAATCGGATCTTGTGCAGATTTTTGTGTTTACATACAAATTCTGATCTGTCAGATGTGAGTAAAAAAAGGATTTTTTGTGCCAGTGTAAACGCAGCGCTAGAGACTTGGGGGTTCGTTCATATTCCTCAGCTTAACAAGCAGCAACAACTTTATAGCTATGCCCGAGCAACCATTTATTGTACCCTTGCAACCATGTAATAAAATGAATAAGCCATATCTCAGCATTACAACATTGTAGAAACGTGGGTGGGCCACGGCAAGCACTACTCACATTTTCGTTCTATATATATATATATATATATATATATATATATATATATATATATATATATATATATATATATATATAGAGATATAGATATAGATATATAGATATATATAGATATATAGATATATAGATATATATAGATATATATAGATTGATAGATAGAATCATTACAGACTGTGAACACTAGATGTCGCTAAATGCCACTTGAACTCATCTGGACTCGTGGCGGTCTTTCAAGTTAAGTAACATATTAAACAGACTGTAAATCATAACACTGTTTTTAAAAAAATGAAAAGCTAAGGTTAAATATTCTTCATAAACTCAGTGTTAACATAAACATTGTGTAACCCTTTAAAACAGCAAATGTGATGTGTTATCATCATCTGTTGGACATGTTGAGTAATTCATCTAAAACACACCTGACAATGTGCAACAGCATGTACTGTAAAAAACATGCTGAAAACTTTGTGTATAAGATCAGGTTTAGGCTATAGTTTGGTTCAACTCATTTGAATCTTGACAGTGTTAATTGTAATAAGTTAAGAGTAAAAGCTGGGTGGGATCCACAGCAGTCACCAAAGCCTCTTCAAACTCAGTGAATTGTAGAGCATGTGTCTGTTGATGTTATCAGTTTTATTTCTGTAGGTGTTTACCAGCCCAAAGCTGCAGTTCCGACACACGATTGTCAGCTTGTGTGTGTTATGCACGTGTCTGTATTATGGCCGTGGGTTTGTGAGTGCAGCTGGTGGTTAGGGGTGTATGGCTCTGTGTGTGTATTTGTGCATCTGTGTAAGTTTGTGTTTACCGTAAATGTGAGGAAGCTGAGCCGAATTGTTTCCATGTTAGTGTGCAAGTAGAGCAGCCTTCTGCAAACACCCCCAGATCTCTGCCCACAGTCGACCTACATGTAACACCAACACCATGTGTCACCCAGTGCGGTTAATATGAAACTTCACACAGACACAATGAACAACACACTGGATGATTTTTATGTGTAATACTTCACATTTGTGTAACATTCTGAATGATGAACGTTTTCATCAACGTTTCATGAATTATGAGGTTTTTTTATAGTTTCACAGCAGCTGCTCACTGATTTTATACAGTGGATTCATCTGATTCATCTGATAGTGGATACCTTCTGATATCACCTCTTACAAAGACTAACACAGAAACATGCATTTTCTGTATAGCTGCTTTAAAATGATATATATTGTGAAAAGCACTAAACAAATAAATGTGAACTAACCCTAACCGAAATCATCAGAAATTTAATTGCATGATCAGATGGAGGCCATGCAGTTGTTTAGAAAGATAAATGTTAGTCTGGTAAAATAACTGACAGTATTTAGGGCAATGACATTAACAGATGAACAGAGATCAGGGACAAAATGCTAACACACACACATAGTAAGTTTCTGTGCTTTGTGGGGACTTTCCTTAGACATAATGACTTTTATACTGTACAAACTGAATAGTCTGCCCCCTAAACCGCACCCCACGTCTAACCCTAACTCACAGAAACCGTTTAACATTTTTAAATAAGCATTTGTTAGTATGTTTAATAATCAGTTTCACTTGGAGGGGCCGCTGGCTGAACCCCCATTGTAGTTGTGTGTGACTTTTACTTTCCTTGTGGGACATTTGATCCCCACAATGACAGAAAAAACATGACACACACTAACCTTAGCCTTCCCAGCTAATCCAATACTTACCATACTTATTCTATAATGGTGGGGGATTTTCATTACTTCTTTTAGTTTTAAGTTTTGTGTGTGTGACTACACTTCTCATTGTGACTACACTTCTACACTTCTCTACTACAATCTCATTTATTCAAAAAATATATAAAAAAAAACATTTTATTAGAATTTGTAAGCATGCAAACTGCTACATTCAATACATTCAAGCAACATTAAATATATTTGTGTGCTAAATAAACAACAGATGTTTAGTTACATGAAGTATTTCTGTTGAAAGGAAAAGGTTTACCAGTGATTTTTTTCAAACTTCATGTGCTTTTGTCTGTGAAGGGTTTGTATATTTTACAGTTACAACAGCTGAAGTTTAATAACCCACATATCTCAACATACCCAGCAGATAGCAGCCCATCTGATGTTCTAATGCAGCCTGTGGCAAACTGTATGTGTGTTTGAAATGACATTTCAGCAGCCTGCAGATTTTGAACTGATACTGTCTGATGGGCTGTTATTCGTGTCTTTGAGCATGTTTGCAAATGTAAGGGTGGCGCGGTTGAACACTGAAATGCAGTGTGATCAGCATGGTGCTGGTGTTCTGTGTGGCTGTATGTCACATTCAGAAGGATTTTAATGATGCTGATGTGAGCGAGTCACAGACACAAACAGGCTTTTAAAACACATCTGCCTGCATATCTGCAAAAGGACTTTCTCACATACACTAGCATATAATGTACACTATACTGTAGATGATCCTAAGACACAAAGATACAAACTATAAGTTACAAAACTCATCACAAGGATGATTCTGCCCACGGGGGTCTGATCTGCATGTGTTCTGATCTCTCGTGAGAAAAACAGAATGTAAGTAAAGTTGTTTTTTATGAGCCTTTAATTAGATTCAGTTTGTCATGATTCATTCGTTTGGCCAGAGCCAACTTTTGCCTGTGCTTGTATGTCACAGATGTTCTGGTCAAGATATAACTAATCATTTGAGCCTTGGGTAAATGGATTTGATCTGTAACGTGGTGCCATTTCCTGAGGAGATGGTTGTCTCCAGCCCATGAGGGTTTGCGCCCGTCTTAGTGAAGCTGCACTCTGGAAAAGCCGCAGCGATCTTCCTTATCTGCCCATCTTTGGTCATCAGGCAGCGTTGACAGAGCAGTTTAAATATGGCCCGCCGCATGTCTCTGCTCACCAGGGTGTAAATGACAGGGTTAATGAGAGAATTGATCATGGCAATACCCAGGAAGTATTCAGCCTTGAAGAGAACATAACACTTCTTTACAGGACACATGACATCCAGCAGCAGCAGTATGAACAGAGGCAGCCAGCAGAGTATGAAGACACCCAGCACGATGGTGACCGTCCGCAGAAGCACCATGTACTTCTGCGAGCGGCGTGAGACGCCTTTACGCTGTTTGCATCCTGGATTCTGCGTGTTGGACTTTACAAAGTAAAAGATTCGTCCATAAAGTATGATGATCGATAACAGAGCGGCCAAAAAAACAAACACACAGAAAAAGATGTAGCTTTTGGCATAGAGCGGCAGCACAGTTGAACACCAGCTCAGGTGACCTAAGCAGTTCCAGCCCATAATCGGCAGGATGCCCAGCAACACAGACAGTGCCCAGCTCAGCCCGATCAGAGCAAACATGCGTTTACGTTTGGCGCGCTGGTGAGGCTTCATGTTGAGCATGGTAAAGTAGCGCTCAATGGCGATGGCCAGCAGACTGATCACAGATGCTGTGAGTGTGATAAACATGCCCCCCTCCCTCAGAAACCAGAGCAGGGGTGTCAGCTTCAGTGTGTTTCGCCCCGACAGCATGATGTTCAGCATGTAGGCGACTCCAGCCAGCAGGTCAGAGAGCGTCAGGTTCCCCAGCAGATAGTACATGGGCATGTGGAACTTCTTGTTTCTCCAGAAGGCCATGAGAACGACACAGTTTTCCATGATTATAAGGAGGCAGATGAAGAGAAAGCAAATGTCCCCCAGTTTGAGTCCGTCTGTGTATCGGCTCGTATCCAGTTTGCCTGTGTAGTTATAGTGCAGCTGGAGAACTCTGTTGTTCTGATACTCCCTGTAGGCACCTGTTTGAGGGGATGAAGACAGGTTGGATGCTGCTTTTGTGTGAAACAGCTCCATGGTTTATCAGCAATAAAGGAATTTCTCTTGCCTGATATTTTTTGTTGATGATAAGACACTATTGCCAGCTCATCATTTTACAGAACATAGTTGAGGCCACTTGGAAATGTGAGGTAAGCTGTGTGGTTGTTTCTGGAACAGTTAGAGAACTAGAAAAGTTGTTCATACAGTCCAGATGTTCCACTTAACAGCCAGTGGATGGCGCATATGAGCAGAGCTGTGTCACACGGATCCATCAGTTGAGTCCGGATTCCCTTTAAAAGAGACCAACATCACCAGGTTACTAAACTAAGTGAATGTAAACTAAACCAAACCTTATGATGGCACATTTTCTGTCTGTGGTATGTGGTTAGTAATTCATGCTGCATGGTCGTCACTTTTATTGTGTCTTTCACTGTGACTAACAGAGAGATTGTTTTCTTTAAACTTTTCTTTACATTTTTTTTAAAATGTCACGAATGGCATTCCAATTCTTTCACTTCCATGGCATTCAGTGATTTTAACAGAAACAGTTTTATTATGAGAAATCATGTTATTACTCTTCAGTGTTTTTCTAGAGCCAAAAAGCTTCAGTCAAATTCACATGTAACTGTATGATGTTACATTACATTCATTAGACATGAAAAATGTTCAGTTCACAAAAAAATTTAAATCTTAACGGTAATCAACACATTTTCCCACAACTGAAACACAACTGATCACAATGAACAGATCCTGTGATTATCTGCTTTGAGTGACATGATTAGGTTAAACTTATTTGCAACACATGAACACAGAAAGAAAAGCATTAGAGTCTCTTACTGTCTGTAGATCATCATCTGCTGTGACATCAGGACAAACCTCAGTGGAAGAACTAAACACGACTTCACACGAAACTACAGCACAGTGACTGGAAACAGCTCGCTTATAGAGACCGCTGTCTCTCTCTCTCTCCTTTGCCCCCCCATCTCTTTCTCTGTGTGCTTTTCTCTTTCTCTCTCTCTCTCTCTCTCTCTCTCTCTTCCTCACTCTCTCTTTTGCCCCCTCTTTTCTCTGTGTGTGTGCGTCTTTCTCTCACTCTCTCCCTCTCTGTCTCTCTTTCTTTTCCTCACTCTCTCTCCTTTGCCCCTTCCCCCGATAGTTAAAAAAGTGGCTGTTGAATGGGATTATTTCTGTGTTTATTGGAGTTAATTGGAGGTGAAGTGAATACGAGGTGAATAAGGCTGTAGTTCACAATAGTTTACAGTAGAGAGACTCAGGTTCAGACCTGCACCAGCAGTGCTGGGCCGAGGGAATCAAGCAGCTGTTACCGCCTGGGATTCATTCTTAGTATGTTGCTTACTACATACAAGATCAAATGACAAATCCAAGATGATCTAATCTTGCCAATTACCATCTGACTAATTTGGTCCCAAAAGCATGTGTGGATTTGATTAGTATAGCAGGATTGAGTTAGTTAAGATAATTGTGTGCTCACATGTTGCTTGAGAACTTAAGTTTATATCAATAGTAGAAACATTGATCAGCCATCTGTGCAGGGCAGCTCTTTTATAGACCCACAGCTTGGGACCAGTAACAGCGACACCTTTAATTACTAATAAACATGATGACAACAAGTTTCAATGCAGAAAGAGGATACATATGAGATATCAGACAAATGATACAGTTTAAAGTCCTTCCCACAGTTTGATCCAACCTAATGAATTAACTTAACCAGACATGCATTGCAGTTCAGATAGTCCGCCCTGCATACAGTGTGTGTGAGTACATCACAGCTCTAAAGCAACAGAGCACCATTCGGCTGTCATACTATATATATATATATATATTAATGGCATCATTCTCTCAGCTGGCTGTCCTAATGTGTGATGATAATGTGAAGGATTTTTAAAATCATCTCAGAACACTTATTTGCTGATAAGCTCTAACGACGGAAGAACTCTTAAATATGACATTGCTCATAACAGTGAGGTTTCTCTTTGTAACCATAAAACATTTTACTGTGAGAACATTAGCCTTATAGATGCCGGTCTAAATCAAATCAAAGATTGCTGGAGATGAATGACTCTGATTCCATGTTGCAGTTTAAATGTGTTTACTTGATTTATTTACTGTAACACTTTACATCCACAGATGGTGCTAAACGTGCACATAGAAACAGCAGGTGTGACCGTTTTTCTTTCGCTTCATTAAGTTAAAGCTTGATTCATTTCTGGTGAACAGGCGGGTGATATCTGGGGGGACCAGGGTGTTTTCTTTCAGATAGCCCACTCAGTATTCCTGTTTGATTCTGTAGAACAGTGTGTGTACAGGTAGGAGTCATGTGACTGTTGAGCTCACACTGGTGGCATGTTAGGTTCAGCTGCTTTAATTCTGTTGAAGTTTCAGTGGTGTGAAATATATATATATATATATATATATATATATATATGTAATACAATCATTGTTATTATATTATTATTCTGTATATCACTGTACATATGTATGGTATTCTGTCTTGTCTGTAGTCTGTAGAGAAGTATTCAAGAACTAACCTGATCAGTACGCTTTTCTTTAAACAATTGCTTCATGACTGATCTGAAGACAGAAAACTGTCCTGTTTATGATGATGTGTGCAGGAGTAAAAATACAACACATTCACACCCATGTAGCTAAGAAAATGTGTTAATATACATGTGTGTGTATGTGCCTGTGTACAGATGTTTGGTGTGTGTGTACAGGTGTTTGGTGTGTGTATGTGTTTGTGTGTACAAGTGTTGTGTGTATGAGTGTGTGTCTGTGTGTTTGTGTGTGTTGGCTTTCACAGGAAAGCTTCATTATATTTTAGCCTATAGACTGACAGACAGTAAGCGTGACATACACAGATACTGCGTGTCTCTTCCACCACACACAGTCTGTTTAACCGTTAAACGGATCCTCATGGTCTCTGATAACACACTCACACAGAGCAGCCACCCCCCCCACACACACACTACACACTCACACATATACACACAGTTAGGCTTACACAAACAAGCAAACACAAACAGCTGAAGCTTTGCTGTGTTATACTGAAACTGATTCATATGTAACACAAATCACACAGAGAACTTTAATCTTCTCAATATGTTCATCTGTTTTAATTTCATGTCTAAATTCTTTTAAAATGCTCATTAATCTGCAGGTTTACAGTGAACAAACTTTTGTCAGTAAATATAGTAAATAAAGCGTTTTGAAAGTTTTCTGTTAGGGTAGGAGTCTAGGTTAGGGCTAGGTTATAGTGTTTATAACTAGCTGTGTATAAATATAGTCTAAACAACCAACTTATGTTTTACAGGTCCTCACTAAATAAAAAGGCTCAAAAATCAACCAAACCATGTTTCTCCTTAAGAGTTAGGATTAGGCAGTTAGTTTGATTAAAGATGAGGGGCTAGTGTGTCAGTGAATGTCCTCACAAAGATAGCTGTAAAAACATGTATGTGTGTCTCTGTGTGTGTGTGTTTAATATGACAGGGTTTTGAGTGCTGTTGTGTAAAATTCTTTTGCCCGTTTTTACGCACGAACGCATGCACACGCGTTTCATGCGGTTTCACTTTTCTGTGGGAGTTACATTAAAGGGTCATAGGTCAGCAGTCAGGTCACACTCTCAGTGTTATAAGCACACCAGAGTCTGGAGTCAACCATCCACACTCACCCAGAAACTCACAAACACCAGTTCCAATAAATCTGCTGGAAACGTTCAGAGCTGATTTTCCTGAGAATATCATACCAGCAACATCAACTCTGATTAACCAGGGCAACACTACCTGCACAACACACACACCACACAAACAACACACAACACATACACACAAACAACACACACACATACATATATAAGCACACACAATACACAAACAACACACACATCACACACACAACACATACACACACATCACACTCAAACAACACACACTCACACCACACACACAACACACACAACACATACAAACAACACACACACAACACAAACGACACACACATCACACACATACAAACACACACACACCACACAAACAAGACACACATCACACACACAACACATACACACAAACAACACATACAAACAACACACACACACCACACAAACAACACACACATCACACACACCACACAAAAAATACACACATCACACACACAACACATACACCACACAAACAACACACACTCACACCACACAAACAACACACACATAACACACACCACACAAACTCACACACATACAAACACACACACCACACAAACAAGACACACATCACACACACAACACATACACACAAACAACACATACAAACAACACATACACACACACCACACAAACAACACACACATCACACCCACACAAACAACACACACCACACAAACAAGACACACATCACACACACAACACATACACACAAACAACACATACACACACACCACACAAACAACACACACACACCACACAAACAAGACACACATCACACACACAACACATACACACAAACAACACACACAAACAACACACACACCACACAAACAACACACACCACACAAACAAGACACACATCACACACACAACACATACACACAAACAACACACACAAACAACATATGCTCAACATGCCATGATGTGTCGGGGCAGGTCTGGAATGTTCTGTGTAACTGATCTTCATTCAGATGTCTTGTGTGGATCTAATCAGATCATCCTATGAGTTAATAATGATTCTCTGCTGAGATCTGCAAATGATTTACCTAAAAATTGCGAGTTATTTAACATTTATTGCCTTTTTTTTAACCTTTATTACTGCCTGACAAAACTGAGTGTGAAATAAATGTCATGATAATGACGAGCAGAAGTTTTTCTTCTACGTGGCTGTAGATGATTGAACATCCAGTCAATGAGAATCTGCTGTTATTTACATAAATGCATTAAATACACACCACAAATATTCATATGTATTTATTATTTTATCCAGAACGACTTACAAAACAAGTCATGAGATGAGACTCAGTTAAGCTTTAACAGTGAAGTGATTAACAGTTATGAGACGACATGAAACACTGTGTAACTGAGTGTTTATATGAGTGCTAGTGCGTGTTCACATTTGTAGATGAGTTATGTGATGTTCACAGGCTTCAGTTTATTTGTTCTCAAAGTGTGTGCGTGTGTGTGTGTGTGTGTGCGTGTATTGTTTCCGCCCTCTAGTGGAAGTCAAAGACACTTGACGTATGTAGTACAAACCTAGAACAAAATATTATATGAGGTGTTATTTTCTATTGTTTTGCCGTATTTTTGCTGCGCTGTTACCAACATTTAGGACATGCAGTTTAATACTCTTTAAATCTATAGTCTATATAGTCTATAAATCTAGTCTATAAAGTTAGTCAGTAGACTGAAGGTCACGAGATAATGAAAACCCACTCAAGAATAAAGAAACGGTGGTATTCATTTGAATATCTGCGCTTTAAAACAAGTTTTGGCTAGACACATAGATCAGAAGGGAAGAGCACAGCATGGGACAAAGTCAGAAGGAATGACAACAACAGGGATCAGAAAGAAAGTCATCTTTCCTCAGACAGGACAGGAATATGACACGTCGTTTTGTGTAGTACTGTTTAACTGCGGAGGATACCAGTAGTGTAACATAAAACACGCCAGCTGAAGTTCAAATCCAACGAAGTAAGCAAACGTCACTGTAATGCTATTGGCCGGCGTAGGTCACGTGATGACAACAGTGTCATGCTGGTTCGTGTCCGCTTGCGCCAGCTGAAGCTGTGCGACACACACCCATGAGTGCGTCCATCACACACTTTCAAACCTGTGAAGTACTTACAGTGGAGTGCACTGCAGTCGTGTACTACAGTTTAGTGCACAGGTGACAGACTCTGGAGGGCCGCTGTCCTGCAGAGTTTTGCTCCAGCACAACTGCCTTTAAGTTTCTAGTAATCCTGAAGAGCTTGATTCACTGGATCAGGTGTAAATGAGAAACTCTGCAGGACATTGCGGTTCTGTACATGATTCTAAATATTACATGTATTTCAAGAATATTATTGCAGTCTCTACCTACAGTGTGAATGTTGTATATGTGGACTGATCTGGGCAAAGGATTCCAGTCAAGGCAAAAGCTGGAGATAATGTTCTTAACCTGGCACAGAAACACAGCATTGATCTGGAGGGTGAGGTTTCAGATTCAATACATGTGTATGGAGTTCATCTTTGAGTTTTAAAGTCTTTGTTGTACTTTCAGGGGCATGTGAAGCATCTTTAGCATGCTCTACATGTCACGTGTGTTACCAAGGAGAAGTAAAACTGGAAGAGAGTTCAAATCAGATATGAGACAGACCTGATTTTCAGAACACATCAGTAGTGATTGTACTTTAATTACACTGGGCTCGTGTTTTGTGCTGTAGGGAGGAAGACATGTTGGATCTGGCACCAATGCTGCAGGAGAATTCTCGTCTGGGTGTCAGATTATTTTGACCCCTGAGCTGGATGGCATCCAGTTCACTCTGCCCAAGGTCACATGCAACTTTTACTTGAACGGTCATATTCCTAAACTTCACTGACCGCTGCACTGTGTGAATGCACAACGTTCACATGTACTGACATGTTCTGAAGGCTCATGCCCACTGCAGGTCAATACTCAATGAACAGTTTACAACACACACAAGTGAGACAAGTGAGATTGTTTATTAGTCTGTTATTAGTCTTTATTAGTCTCTAAGGTTTTTAACCAGCTGGTTAAAAACACAGAATCAATGTGCCTTATTTGAATTTGATCCAAAAACATCTGTCCAGTATGTGCTGTTGTTCTGCTGAACATATTTTGTTTAATCACTGTGTAAAATATTTTATTTTGCAGAATATTTTAGATTTAGTTTGAAGTTTACTGACAGCTCATCATATGCAGTGTTTGTGTTTAGTTTTTGATGCGTTTGCTGGAAAGTGGAAAGTGTGTTTGCATAAAGAAATTAAAAGCTGTTATTAGGACCAATAATATATTTTTTCATTGTGAAATTATTTTCATTATTTCGCCAAAAATTTCTCCATTTATACTTTTTTGTCTTTTTTCCTCATGTGGTGAATCTCATTACTGAAATATTTTGTTTTGTTTAATATTTAATTTTCATGCTTGATTCATTAGTCTGATCCAGGTTCAGATCCATTAAATTCTTAGTGTTCATAAAATGCAGGTGAAGCTTCATGAGTTTGAACCCAATTATACTGTCACCCATCAACAGCGTGATGATCCAGCACACGCACCCCTGCCTCTGCTCAGCCAACAGTTGCACTGTAATTGTCGATATGTATACAGATAAAATATACTTGAAGAAACAAAAGTGATTGTTTGTACAGTAATAATACAGTGTTCTGCGTTGTGCTTGATTGTTGCTGTAAATGTTTAATGCTGTTTGAGATTATCTCTTTAAATGATGAGGATTCATTAGCAGTGGCAGTTATGGTATATTTTCTGATCTGCATATGTATGTTATATTGTACATATGTGTTACATTTCTTTTGGTATAATCTTTAGACTGATTAAATGTACTGCTTTTAAAAATAATCCTGCTGTGTCCTCACCACGGTTAGAATGGGAGAGAAAATGAATAAATAATGGTGTCAGGCCAAAACAAACATAGTCAATAAAGAAGAAATGTAGGTCACCTGATAATGAATCACATGGAATCAAATGTTTAAAGTGTATGTATAGAGTTAGGGTTATACAAATGTATAAAAGTATATAAAATGGGAGTCAGATTCAAGGCTGTGAGATGCTTGGATGTTTTCTGAGCTTCTCAGCTTTGTCTCGATCAATAGACTTCTACTTTTTGGTACCCTGAACCCTTGACAGAGTTTTTCTTGCTGCACTGAGAGATCAGTTTTCCACAACAGTGAAATCACATAGAGGCGACTGTTGTTCAAGTAAGTCTGTAACATTATTGCAATTGCTTTATATGTCTTTTATTCATGATTCTCAAACTTGTTTAAAGTCCATGATCAGATGTTTAATTCCCAGATTTTATAAACATTAATAAAATGGACTGAAATTAATTGCAAGTATTCTTTATAATAAGCTTATTTCAGACTGAGATCCACCTGGTACTCTCTCTCTTCACTCAGTCACCCACTCTCTCATCAGTGTTTTCTCTGTGCAGGTAAGATCACATCTGTGACATTGAATTAAACAGAAATGAAATGTTTCCAGAGATTATTTGACACTGCAAAGCTCACTCGAGTGGTGAATCTATTTTCCATTTGTTTTTCATCACATGCTACATGCAACTGATTGCGTGACACATTGAGCATGTTATCCCATCCGGGCAGAGGGAGATTTGACATGTCTACAGCACTCCACCCAACAATGACCTCACAGATGAGAGCGATGAAGAGACAACTGAAGAACCTGATGCTCTGAACCTGAGCTTATGATGAACAACAGTGAAAAATGTCTGTTTGAGTAGCAGGAGGGCCCAGAGATCTGCCCTGTCGATTTCACCTCCTGTCTGGTGTCTGTGTGAGGGAATGTGTGGCTTTCTCTGAATCAGTGGTGTAGTCTTCAAAAATAAAGTGGTGTACTATTACCCCCCCCGTTTATTACTGTAAGTACGGTAATATCACAAAGGCAGAGAAACTTCATAATTTAGTGAATTTTAATTTAATGAAAATAGAATTAAAGGTTTTCGTGTTTTCTTTATTACTTAAAGGTGAGAAACGAGGTGGTGCAAGAAGATTAAAAAGCAGATTAAAAAACGGTTTGTTTGAAAACCATGCTACACTTTTGCCATTGAGTTTATTGTTTTTTAA
Source organism: Chromobotia macracanthus (assembly GCA_036877525.1). Taxonomy (NCBI): domain Eukaryota; kingdom Metazoa; phylum Chordata; class Actinopteri; order Cypriniformes; family Botiidae; genus Chromobotia; species Chromobotia macracanthus. The sequence goes on from JAZGTH010000001.1 coordinate 153,913, forward strand.
TTTCAAAATGTTTTTCTTTCTTCTTGGCACAAAATAAATCTCATATACGGAGGTTATACGCCGTTAATAAAATGTTAAACCTTATAAGTTGTTATACGCAAATAGTGCTTTGGAAAAAGTAAGCACTCAGCATATATGTGTATATGGCCCCGACTAAACCACTGCTCTGAATGCGTGTGAAAACAGATTCTCTGTGAACCAGCACCATAGAGGTCTGGTGAACTTAATAATAATATTTTATATATTTACATAATCATAATTAATAATGTTTTTATCCAGAATGCTTTGAGGATACAGTACAGTATTTCTGTACTTTAAACTCAGCAGGAAAATTTAATTGCATTGATTTATATTTTAATGGAAATTTTATGATTCAGTTTTATGATACACAATACTGAAGTTGTCTCCTTGTTTCCTCAGCGAGGCGGTTAGATGCTTCAGAAAAACCAGGAGGGGTCATTTTACAGCTCTTCATACTTCCCAGAGAACCAGTAGCTTAGAGGAGGAAAGCGACTCCAGCAGGCTGTCCAGTCAGTACCACACACACTCAGCAGAGGGAGCCCTCATTGCCCACTCTGACACATTAGTGTACTCACACTAGCCACAGTTACCTTGTACAATGCTCTTATCTGACTGTATAAACTCCTCTCTGTAACGTCTGTGGAATCAGGTGTGTAAACTCCCTGTCAGCGCTTATCTGACTGTATAAAGTCCTCTCTGTAACGCCTGTGAAATCAGGTGTGTAAACTCCCCGTCAGCGCTTATCTGACTGTATAAACTCCTCTCTGTAACGCCTGTGAAATCAGGTGTGTAAACTCCCTGTCAGCGCTTATCTGACTGTATAAAGTCCTCTCTGTAACGCCTGTGAAATCAGGTGTGTAAACTCCCCGTCAGCGCTTATCCGACTGTATAAACTCCTCTCTGTAACGCCTGTGAAATCAGGTGTGTAAACTCCCCGCCAGCGCTTATCTGACTGTATAAAGTCCTCTCTGTAACGCCTGTGAAATCAGGTGTGTAAACTCCCCGTCAGCGCTTATCTGACTGTATAAACTCTTCTCTGTAACGCCTGTGAAATCAGGTGTGTAAACTCCCCGTCAGCGCTTATCTGACTGTATAAACTCCTCTCTGTAACGCCTGTGAAATCAGGTGTGTAAACTCCCCGTCAGCGCTTATCTGACTGTATAAAGTCCTCTCTGTAACGCCTGTGAAATCAGGTGTGTAAACTCCCCGTCAGCGCTTATCTGACTGTATAAACTCCTCTCTGTAACGCCTGTGAAATCAGGTGTGTAAACTCCCCGTCAGCGCTTATCTGACTGTATAAACTCCTCTCTGTAACGTCTGTGGAATCAGGTGTGTAAACTCCCCGCCAGCGCTTATCTGACTGTATAAAGTCCTCTCTGTAACGCCTGTGAAATCAGGTGTGTAAACTCCCCGTCAGCGCTTATCTGACTGTATAAACTCCTCTCTGTAACGCCTGTGAAATCAGGTGTGTAAACTCCGTCAGCGCTTATCTGACTGTATAAACTCCTCTCTGTAACGCCTGTGAAATCAGGTGTGTAAACTCCCCGTCAGCGCTTATCTGACTGTATAAACTCCTCTCTGTAACGCCTGTGGAATCAGGTGTGTAAACTCCCCGTCAGCGCTTATCTGACTGTATAAACTCCTCTCTGTAACGCCTGTGAAATCAGGTGTGTAAACTCCCCGTCAGCGCTTATCTGACTGTATAAACTCCTCTCTGTAACGCCTGTGAAATCAGGTGTGTAAACTCCCCGTCAGCGCTTATCTGACTGTATAAACTCCTCTCTGTAACGCCTGTGGGAATCAGGTGTGTAAACTCCCCGTCAGCGCTTATCTGACTGTATAAACTCCTCTCTGTAACGCCTGTGAAATCAGGTGTGTAAACTCCCCGTCAGCGCTTATCTGACTGTATAAACTCCTCTCTGTAACGTCTGTGGAATCAGGTGTGTAAACTCCCCGCCAGCGCTTATCTGACTGTATAAACTCCTCTCTGTAACGCCTGTGAAATCAGGTGTGTAAACTCCCCGTCAGCGCTTATCTGACTGTATAAACTCCTCTCTGTAACGCCTGTGAAATCAGGTGTGTAAACTCCCCGTCAGCGCTTATCTGACTGTATAAACTCCTCTCTGTAACGCCTGTGAAATCAGGTGTGTAAACTCCCCGTCAGCGCTTATCTGACTGTATAAACTCCTCTCTGTAACGCCTGTGGAATCAGGTGTGTAAACTCCCCGTCAGCGCTTATCTGACTGTATAAACTCCTCTCTGTAACGCCTGTGGAATCAGGTGTGTAAACTCCCCCTCACCCTTCCAGCCCTATCCTGACTGTATAAACTCCCTCTGTAACGCCTGTGGAATCAGGTGTTAACCCCCCCCGCCCTTATCTGACTGTATAAAGTCCTCTCTGTAACGCCTGTGAAATCAGGTGTGTAAACTCCCCGCCAGCGCTTATCTGACTGTATAAACTCCTCTCTGTAACGCCTGTGAAATCAGTGTGTAAAACTCCCGTCAGCGCTTATCTGACTGTTAAACTCCTCTCTGTAACGCCTGTGAAATCAGGTGTGTAAACTCCCCTCAGCGCTTATCTGACTGTATAAACTCCTCTCTGTAACGCCTGTGAAATCAGGTGTGTAAACTCCCCGTCAGCGCTTATCTGACTGTATAAACTCCTCTCTGTAACGCCTGTGGAATCAGGTGTGTAAACTCCCCCGTCAGCGCTTATCTGACTGTATAAACTCCTCTCTGTAACGCCTGTGGAATCAGGTGTGTAAACTCCCCGTCAGCCGCTTATCTGACTGTATAAACTCCTCTCTGTAACGCCTGTGGAATCAGGTGTGTAAACTCCCCGTCAGCGCTTATCTGACTGTATAAAGTCCTCTCTGTAACGCCTGTGAAATCAGGTGTGTAAACTCCCCGTCAGCGCTTATCTGACTGTATAAACTCCTCTCTGTAACGCCTGTGGAATCAGGTGTGTAAACTCCCCTCAGCGCTTATCTGACTGTATAAACTCCTCTCTGTAACGTGTGTAAACTCCCCGTCAGCGCTTATCTGACTGTATAAAGTCCTCTCTGTAACGCCTGTGAAATCAGGTGTGTAAACTCCCCGTCAGCGCTTATCTGACTGTATAAACTCTTCTCTGTAACGCCTGTGAAATCAGGTGTGTAAACTCCCCGTCAGCGCTTATCTGACTGTATAAAGTCTCTCTGTAACGCCTGTGAAATCAGGTGTGTAAACTCCCCGTCAGCGCTTATCTGACTGTATAAAGTCCTCTCTGTAACGCCTGTGAAATCAGGTGTGTAAACTCCCCGTCAGCGCTTATCTGACTGTATAAACTCCTCTCTGTAACGCCTGTGAAATCAGGTGTGTAAACTCCCTGTCAGCGCTTATCTGACTGTATAAACTCCTCTCTGTAACGCCTGTGAAATCAGGTGTGTAAACTCCCCGTCAGCGCTTATCTGACTGTATAAACTCCTCTCTGTAACGTCTGTGGAATCAGGTGTGTAAACTCCCCGTCAGCGCTTATCTGACTGTATAAAGTCCTCTCTGTAACGCCTGTGAAATCAGGTGTGTAAACTCCCCGTCAGCGCTTATCTGACTGTATAAACTCCTCTCTGTAACGCCTGTGAAATCAGGTGTGTAAACTCCCCGTCAGCGCTTATCTGACTGTATAAACTCCTGATTAGATGACTGTGATTAGATGTGTTATGAGTGTGTGTAATTGTGTGTGATTAGGTGTGTATTATGAGAGTGTGTGTAATTGTGTGTGATTAGGTGTGTGTTATGAGTTTGTGTGTGATTGTGTGTGATTAGGTGTATTATGAGTTTGTGTGTAATTAGGTGTGTGTTATGAGTTTGTGTGTGATTAGGTGTGTGTTATGAGTTTGTGTGTAATTGTGTGTGATTGGGTGTGTGTTATGAGTTTGTATGTGATTAGGTGTGTGTTATGAGTTTGTGTGTAATTGTGTGTGATTAGGTGTGTGTTATGAGTTTGTGTGTAATTGTGTGTGATTAGGTGTGTGTTATGAGTTTGTGTGTGATTAGGTGTATTATGAGTTTATGTGTGATTAGGTGTGTGTTATGAGTTTATGTGTGATTAGGTGTGTGTTATGAATGTGTGTGTGATTAGTTGTGTGTTATGAATGTGTGTGTGATTAGGTGTGTGTTATGAGTTTGTGTGTGATTAGGTGTGTGTTGAGTGTATGTGTAATTGTGTGTGATTAGGTGTGTGTTATGAGTTTGTGTGTAATTGTGTGTGATTAGGTGTGTGTTATGAGTTTGTGTGTAATTGTGTGTGATTAGGTGTGTGTTATGAGTTTGTGTGTAATTGTGTGTGATTAGGTGTGTGTTATGAGTTTGTGTGTGATTGTGTGTGATTAGGTGTATTATGAGTTTGTGTGTGATTAGGTGTGTGTTATGAGTTTGTGTGTGATTGTGTGTGATTAGGTGTATTATGAGTTTGTGTGTGATTGTGTGTGATTAGGTGTATTATGAGTTTATGAGATGGCGTTTTGAGATTATGAGATGGCGGCGCGGTCGGACGCAGCGGCTACTCCGGGTCCAAAAGATGGTGTTTTTATGTCTGTTAGTCTCGTCTCTTCGTCTTCAAACAGTTTAATTTCTCCGCAAAATCATCAGATAAACGCTCGGAAACACAAATACGATCGCCAGAGCCTTTTGGAAATCGGTAGTGCGTACAAACATGCGTACAAACATCAGCTTTCGCCGGCGACCACCGAGAAGCTACGAGGCCTCTGCCTGCTGCTGAAGCCGAACCCTGAGACCGCGGCCCCGTCCACTGATGCTACCCGCACAAGCCGCCGGCGCCGGCGCTGTGAGAGGGGACAGAAACGTGGCAAGCGCGGGGGTGTACGAGCTAGGCTAAGGGCTAACCCCACCAGACCAGCGATCCCATCATTAACGCTCGCAAACGTTCGCTCGTTGGTAAATAAACTGGACTCAATTCAACTCAGTCGGTCTACACAGCATGAGTCAAGGGATTGTTGTGTGTTTGTTTTCACTGAAACATGGCTAAACGACAACATACCGGACTCCGCCATTCAGCTGCACGGACTAACCTGCTACCGAGCGGACAGGGATTCATTACTGTCAGGTAAGACTCGCGGGGGCGGCTTGTGTGTGTACGTCAACAGAGAATGGTGTAATAATGCTGCGGTAGTGACTACACACTGCTCGTCGCTGGTGGAGGTGATGTTTGTGAAGTGCAGACCGTTCTATCTGCCGCGGGAGTTCACGGCCATTGTTATTGTCGCGGTTTACATCCCCCCGTCTGCAAACGCTAAGGACGCGCTTCGCGAGCTGTACAGCGCCATCAGCGATCAACAAACAAACAACCCCGACGGCTTCTTCATCATAGCCGGAGATTTTAACCACGCAAACTTAAAGACAGTCTTGCCAAAGTTCTACCAACATGTGAACTTTGCTACAAGGGGAAATAACACACTGGACTTTGTTTACACAACACAGAAAGACGCGTACAGGGCTGAACCCCGCCCCCACCTCGGGTACTCCGATCACATCTCTGTTATGCTAATCCCAGCATACAATCCACTGCTGAAAATCACCAAACCGGTTCAAAAACTCATCACAGTCTGGCCGGATGATGCTACCTCAGCACTGCAGGACTGCTTTCAGACTACAGACTGGAGCATGTTTAAAGAAGCAGCCACCTACAACAACAGCACCGACCTGCATGAGTACACTGAAACAGTGAGTGCATATATCAAGAAGTGCATTGATGATGTGACAGTAACAAAGACCATCACCACACGTGCCAACCAGAAGCCGTGGATGACGGCAAAGGTTCGTGGGCTGCTAAAGACCAGAGATGAGGCATTCAGATCAGGAGATAAAGCAGCCCTAAAAACAGCAAGAGCCAGCCTGTCCTGTGGCATCAAGAATGCAAAACGCTCATATGCACAAAAAATCAATAACCACTTCACAGACAGCAGAGACTCACGGAGCCTGTGGCGAGGCATTCAGACCATCACTGACTACAAGCCCCTGCCACAGGCCTGTGATGACGACACATCCCTTCCAGATGCACTTAACCAGTTTTATTCACGGTTTGAAATGCAGAATGACACACCTGCACAAAAACTGCCCACACCTCCCACCGACCAGGCGCTCTGTCTGTCTCCAGCCGTAGTGAGGAAGACCCTGTCTAGGATTAACCCACGCAAGGCTACGGGTCCTGACAACATACCTGGCCGTGTACTGAGAGACTGTGCTGCACAGCTGACAGATGTCCTAACAGATATCTTCAACATCTCGCTGAGCCAGGCAGTCGTCCCCATGTGTCTCAAGTCCACAACCATCATACCGGTACCTAAGAAATCACCTGTGTCCTGTCTGAATGACTATCGTCCCATAGCACTGACTCCAATCATGATGAAGTGCTTTGAGAGATTAGTCATGAATCACATAAAAACCAGCCTCCCAACACACTCGACCCGCTCCAGTTTGCATACCGTCCAAACCGCTCTACGGATGATGCAATTTCCTCCACCCTCCACCTGGCTCTTACCCACTTAGACCAGAAGAACACTTATGTAAGAATGCTGTTCATTGACTTCAGCTCAGCATTCAACACAATAATCCCACAACAGCTCATTAATAAATTACACCTGCTGGGCCTTAACAACTCTCTCTGTAACTGGATTCTGGACTTTTTAACTGAAAGACCCCAGTCAGTCCGTGTCGGCCACAACACCTCGAGCACTACCACACTGAGCACAGGTGCTCCACAAGGCTGTGTGCTCAGCCCGCTGCTCTTCACACTGCTGACCCATGACTGCACTGCCAAGTTCAGCTCCAACCACATCATCAAGTTCGCCGATGACACAACGGTGGTAGGTCTCATCAGCAACAACGATGAAACGCACTACAGAGAGGAAGTGGCACAGCTAGCGGCATGGTGTGGCGCGAACAACCTGACCCTCAATGTGGAGAAGACAAAGGAGGTTGTGATGGACCTCAGGAGAAACTCCACTGACCACCCCCACTGACCATCGACAGCTCGACTGTGGAGAGAGTCAGCAGCACTAAATTCCTGGGGGTGCACATCACAGAGGATCTCACCTGGACCACCAACACCACGTCACTCTCCAAAAAGGCACAACAGCGCCTACACTTTCTCCGCCGGCTGAAAAGAGCAAGTCTCCCTCCACCAATCCTCACCATGTTCTACAGGGGAACCATTGAGAGTGTGCTGACCAGCTGCATCACTGTCTGGTATGGGAACTGCAGCGCCCGCAGACCGCAAGACCCTCCAGCGGACAGTGAACACAGCTGCAAAGATCATCGGTGCCCCTCTCCCTTCCATCCTGGACATTTTCCTTTCACGATGCTCCAACAAAGCCACCAGCATCGTAAAGGACCCCACCCATCCCTCACACAGTCTCTTCCAGCTCCTGCCGTCAGGAAAACGGTACCGGAGCATCAGAGCCCGCACTGCCAGACTGCTCAACAGCTTTTTCCCCCAGGCTGTGAGAGCCCTGAACTCAAGCACGGCTCCCCTCTGAAAAACCTCATACCTCTTAAATGTGTATATATATATCTATTTTTTATTTCTCCCTTGTGCAATTCTGAGTGTGCTACACACAGGTGAGTAGGCCGCACAGACCACCTGTAGAAACACACTCTCCTCTATGTGCACTAGACACTTTTTACGACTGAGGGTACATAATCCCACAAAAAAGACTCATGTATGTTTACAAGCCCATGCACTACAGATCATCTTGTACTGTTCTCCAGCCAGGAACAGTGCTTGACTTATATTTATGTGGAACATTTGTATAGTTTGTATTTAAATAGTTTATGTATAGGCAACTTTATATATATATAGTATATTTATAATCCAATTCTGTTAGCATTTGTGTTTAGATTTATACTGTTTCACGTCATTGTTGTATGTCTGTATTTATGTAGCACCGTGGTCCTGTGAGGCACGACATTTCGTTCCACTGTATGTCCCCACATATAGCGGAATGACAATAAAGCTCAACTTGACTTGACTTGACTTGACTTGAGTTTGTGTGTGATTAGGTGTGTGTTATGAGTTTGTGTGTGATTGTGTGTGATTAGGTGTATTATGAGTTTGTGTGTGATTAGGTGTGTGTTATGAGTTTGTGTGTAATTGTGTGTGATTAGGTGTGTGTTATGAGTTTGTGTGTAATTGTGTGTGATTAGGTGTGTGTTATGAGTTTGTGTGTAATTGTGTGTGATTAGGTGTGTGTTATGAGTTTGTGTGTAATTGTGTGTGATTAGGTGTGTGTTATGAGTTTGTGTGTGATTGTGTGTGATTAGGTGTATTATGAGTTTGTGTGTGATTAGGTGTGTGTTATGAGTTTGTGTGTGATTAGGTGTGTGTTATGAGTTTGTGTGTAATTGTGTGTGATTAGGTGTGTGTTATGTGTGTGTAATTGTGTGTGATTAGTGTGTGTTATGATTTTGTGTGATTGTGTGATTAGGTGTATTATGAGTTTGTGTGTGATTAGGTGTGTGTTATGAGTTTGTGTGTGATTGTGTGTGATTAGGTGTATTATGAGTTTGTGTGTGATTGTGTGTGATTAGGTGTGTGTTATGAGTTTGTGTGTAATTGTGTGTGATTAGGTGTGTGTTATGAGTTTGTGTGTAATTGTGTGTGATTGGGTGTGTGTTATGAGTTTGTATGTGATTAGGTGTGTGTTATGAGTGTGTGTGTAATTGTGTGTGATTAGGTGTGTGTTATGAGTTTGTGTGTGATTGTGTGTGATTAGGTGTATTATGAGTTCGTGTGTGATTAGGTGTGTGTTATGAGTTTGTGTGTGATTGTGTGTGTGTTATGAGTTTGTGTGTGATTGTGTGTGATTAGGTGTATTATGAGTTTGTGTGTGATTAGGTGTGTGTTATGAGTTTGTGTGTGATTGTGTGTGATTAGGTGTATTATGAGTTTGTGTGTGATTGTGTGTGATTAGGTGTATTATGAGTTTGTGTGTGATTAGGTGTGTGTTATGAGTTTGTGTGTGATTGTGTGTGATTAGGTGTATTATGAGTTTGTGTGTGATTAGGTGTGTGTTATGAGTTTGTGTGTAATTGTGTGTGATTAGGTGTGTGTTATGAGTTTGTGTGTAATTGTGTGTGATTAGGTGTGTGTTATGAGTTTGTGTGTAATTGTGTGTGATTAGGTGTGTGTTATGAGTGTGTGTGTAATTGTGTGTGATTAGGTGTGTGTTATGAGTTTGTGTGTGATTGTGTGTGATTAGGTGTATTATGAGTTTGTGTGTGATTAGGTGTGTGTTATGAGTTTGTGTGTGATTAGGTGTGTGTTATGAGTTTGTGTGTAATTGTGTGTGATTAGGTGTGTGTTATGAGTTTGTGTGTAATTGTGTGTGATTAGGTGTGTGTTATGAGTTTGTGTGTGATTAGGTGTATTATGAGTTTATGTGTGATTAGGTGTGTGTTATGAGTTTATGTGTGATTAGGTGTGTGTTATGAGTTTATGTGTGATTAGGTGTGTGTTATGAGTTTATGTGTGATTAGGTGTGTGTTATGAATGTGTGTGTGATTAGGTGTGTGTTATGAGTTTGTGTGTGATTAGGTGTGTGTTGAGTGTATGTGTAATTGTGTATGATTAGGTGTGTGTTATGAGTTTGTGTGTAATTGTGTGTGATTCGGTGTGTGTTATGAGTTTGTGTGTAATTGTGTGTGATTAGGTGTGTGTTATGAGTTTGTGTGTAATTGTGTGTGATTAGGTGTGTGTTATGAGTTTGTGTGTAATTGTGTGTGATTAGGTGTGTGTTATGAGTTTGTGTGTAATTGTGTGTGATTAGGTGTGTGTTATGAGTTTGTGTGTAATTGTGTGTGATTAGGTGTGTGTTATGAGTTTGTGTGTAATTGGGTGTGATTGGGTGTGTGTTATGAGTTTGTATGTGATTAGGTGTGTGTTATGAGTGTGTGTGTAATTGTGTGTGATTAGGTGTGTGTTATGAGTTTGTGTGTGATTGTGTGTGATTAGGTGTATTATGAGTTTGTGTGTGATTAGGTGTGTGTTATGAGTTTGTGTGTGATTGTGTGTGTGTTATGAGTTTGTGTGTGATTGTGTGTGATTAAGTGTATTATGAGTTTGTGTGTGATTAGGTGTGTGTTATGAGTTTGTGTGTGATTGTGTGTGAGTAGGTGTATTATGAGTTTGTGTGTGATTGTGTGTGATTAGGTGTATTATGAGTTTGTGTGTGATTGTGTGTGATTAGGTGTATTATGAGTTTGTGTGTGATTAGGTGTGTGTTATGAGTTTGTGTGTAATTGTGTGTGATTAGGTGTGTGTTATGAGTTTGTGTGTAATTGTGTGTGATTAGGTGTGTGTTATGAGTTTGTGTGTAATTGTGTGTGATTAGGTGTGTGTTATGAGTTTGTGTGTAATTGTGTGTGATTAGGTGTGTGTTATGAGTTTGTGTGTAATTGTGTGTGATTAGGTGTGTGTTATGAGTTTGTGTGTAATTGTGTGTGATTAGGTGTGTGTTATGAGTTTGTGTGTAATTGTGTGTGACTGGGTGTGTGTTATGAGTTTGTATGTGATTAGGTGTGTGTTATGAGTGTGTGTGTAATTGTGTGTGATTAGGTGTGTGTTATGAGTTTGTGTGTGATTGTGTGTGATTAGGTGTATTATGAGTTCGTGTGTGATTAGGTGTGTGTTATGAGTTTGTGTGTGATTGTGTGTGTGTTATGAGTTTGTGTGTGATTGTGTGTGATTAGGTGTATTATGAGTTTGTGTGTGATTAGGTGTGTGTTATGAGTTTGTGTGTGATTGTGTGTGATTAGGTGTATTATGAGTTTGTGTGTGATTGTGTGTGATTAGGTGTATTATGAGTTTGTGTGTGATTGTGTGTGATTAGGTGTATTATGAGTTTGTGTGTGATTGTGTGTGATTAGGTGTATTATAAGTTTGTGTGTGATTAGGTGTGTGTTATGAGTTTGTGTGTGATTGTGTGTGATTAGGTGTATTATGAGTTTGTGTGTGATTAGGTGTGTGTTATGAGTTTGTGTGTAATTGTGTGTGATTAGGTGTGTGTTATGAGTTTGTGTGTAATTGTGTGTGATTGTGTGTGTGTTATGAGTTTGTGTGTAATTGTGTGTGATTGGGTGTGTGTTATGAGTGTGTGTGTAATTGTGTGTGATTAGGTGTGTGTTATGAGTTTGTGTGTGATTGTGTGTGATTAGGTGTATTATGAGTTTGTGTGTGATTAGGTGTGTGTTATGAGTTTTGTGTGATTTGTGTGTTTTGTGATTAGGTGTGTGTTATGAGTTTGTGTGTAATTGTGTGTGATTAGGTGTGTGTTATGAGTTTGTGTGTAATTGTGTGTGATTAGGTGTGTGTTATGAGTTTGTGTGTGATTAGGTGTATTATGAGTTTATGTGTGATTAGGTGTGTGTTATGAGTTTATGTGTGATTAGGTGTGTGTTATGAATGTGTGTGTGATTAGGTGTGTGTTATGAATGTGCGTGTTATGAGTTTGTGTGTGATTAGGTGTGTGTTGAGTGTATGTGTAATTGTGTATGATTAGGTGTGTGTTATGAGTTTGTGTGTAATTGTGTGTGATTCGGTATGTGTTATGAGTTTGTGTGTAATTGTGTGTGATTAGGTGTGTGTTATGAGTTTGTGTGTAATTGTGTGTGATTAGGTGTGTGTTATGAGTTTGTGTGTAATTGTGTGTGATTAGGTGTGTGTTATGAGTTTGTGTGTAATTGTGTGTGATTAGGTGTGTGTTATGAGTTTGTGTGTGATTAGGTGTATTATGAGTTTATGTGTGATTAGGTGTGTGTTATGAGTTTATGTGTGATTAGGTGTGTGTTATGAGTTTATGTGTGATTAGGTGTGTGTTATGAATGTGTGTGTGATTAGGTGTGTGTTATGAATGTGTGTGTGATTAGGTGTGTGTTATGAGTTTGTGTGTGATTAGGTGTGTGTTGAGTGTATGTGTAATTGTGTATGATTAGGTGTGTGTTATGAGTTTGTGTGTAATTGTGTGTGATTCGGTGTGTGTTATGAGTTTGTGTGTAATTGTGTGTGATTAGGTGTGTGTTATGAGTTTGTGTGTAATTGTGTGTGATTAGGTGTGTGTTATGAGTTTGTGTGTAATTGTGTGTGATTAGGTGTGTGTTATGAGTTTGTGTGTAATTGTGTGTGATTAGGTGTGTGTTATGAGTTTGTGTGTAATTGTGTGTGATTAGGTGTGTGTTATGAGTTTGTGTGTAATTGGGTGTGATTGGGTGTGTGTTATGAGTTTGTATGTGATTAGGTGTGTGTTATGAGTGTGTGTGTAATTGTGTGTGATTAGGTGTGTGTTATGAGTTTGTGTGTAATTGTGTGTGACTGGGTGTGTGTTATGAGTTTGTATGTGATTAGGTGTGTGTTATGAGTTTGTGTGTGATTGTGTGTGTGTTATGAGTTTGTGTGTGATTGTGTGTGATTAAGTGTATTATGAGTTTGTGTGTGATTAGGTGTGTGTTATGAGTTTGTGTGTGATTGTGTGTGAGTAGGTGTATTATGAGTTTGTGTGTGATTGTGTGTGATTAGGTGTATTATGAGTTTGTGTGTGATTGTGTGTGATTAGGTGTATTATGAGTTTGTGTGTGATTAGGTGTGTGTTATGAGTTTGTGTGTAATTGTGTGTGATTAGGTGTGTGTTATGAGTTTGTGTGTAATTGTGTGTGATTAGGTGTGTGTTATGAGTTTGTGTGTAATTGTGTGTGATTAGGTGTGTGTTATGAGTTTGTGTGTAATTGTGTGTGATTAGGTGTGTGTTATGAGTTTGTGTGTAATTGTGTGTGTTTAGGTGTGTGTTATGAGTTTGTGTGTAATTGTGTGTGATTAGGGTGTGTTATGAGTTTGTAATGTGTGATTGGGTGTTATGAGTTTGTGTGTAATGTGTGTGACTGGGTGTGTGTTATGAGTTTGTATGTGATTAGGTGTGTGTTATGAGTGTGTGTGTAATTGTGTGTGATTAGGTGTGTGTTATGAGTTTGTGTGTGATTGTGTGTGATTAGGTGTATTATGAGTTCGTGTGTGATTAGGTGTGTGTTATGAGTTTGTGTGTGATTGTGTGTGTGTTATGAGTTTGTGTGTGATTGTGTGTGATTAGGTGTATTATGAGTTTGTGTGTGATTAGGTGTGTGTTATGAGTTTGTGTGTGATTGTGTGTGTTTAGGTGTATTATGAGTTTGTGTGTGATTGTGTGTGATTAGGTGTATTATGAGTTTGTGTGTGATTGTGTGTGATTAGGTGTATTATGAGTTTGTGTGTGATTGTGTGTGATTAGGTGTATTATAAGTTTGTGTGTGATTAGGTGTGTGTTATGAGTTTGTGTGTGATTGTGTGTGATTAGGTGTATTATGAGTTTGTGTGTGATTAGGTGTGTGTTATGAGTTTGTGTGTAATTGTGTGTGATTAGGTGTGTGTTATGAGTTTGTGTGTAATTGTGTGTGATTGTGTGTGTGTTATGAGTTTGTGTGTAATTGTGTGTGATTGGGTGTGTGTTATGAGTGTGTGTGTAATTGTGTGTGATTAGGTGTGTGTTATGAGTTTGTGTGTGATTGTGTGTGATTAGGTGTATTATGAGTTTGTGTGTGATTAGGTGTGTGTTATGAGTTTGTGTGTGATTAGGTGTGTGTTATGGGTTTGTGTGTAATTGTGTGTGATTAGGTGTGTGTTATGAGTTTGTGTGTAATTGTGTGTGATTAGGTGTGTGTTATGAGTTTGTGTGTAATTGTGTGTGATTAGGTGTGTGTTATGAGTTTGTGTGTGATTAGGTGTATTATGAGTTTATGTGTGATTAGGTGTGTGTTATGAGTTTATGTGTGATTAGGTGTGTGTTATGAATGTGTGTGTGATTAGGTGTGTGTTATGAATGTGCGTGTTATGAGTTTGTGTGTGATTAGGTGTGTGTTGAGTGTATGTGTAATTGTGTATGATTAGGTGTGTGTTATGAGTTTGTGTGTAATTGTGTGTGATTCGGTATGTGTTATGAGTTTGTGTGTAATTGTGTGTGATTAGGTGTGTGTTATGAGTTTGTGTGTAATTGTGTGTGATTAGGTGTGTGTTATGAGTTTGTGTGTAATTGTGTGTGATTAGGTGTGTGTTATGAGTTTGTGTGTAATTGTGTGTGATTGGGTGTGTGTTATGAGTTTGTATGTGATTAGGTGTGTGTTATGAGTTTGTGTGTAATTGTGTGTGATTAGGTGTGTGTTATGAGTTTGTGTGTAATTGTGTGTGATTAGGTGTGTGTTATGAGTTTGTGTGTAATTGTGTGTGATTAGGTGTGTGTTATGAGTTTGTGTGTAATTGTGTGTGATTAGGTGTGTGTTATGAGTTTGTGTGTAATTGTGTGTGATTGGGTGTGTGTTATGAGTTTGTATGTGATTAGGTGTGTGTTATGAGTGTGTGTGTAATTGTGTGTGATTAGGTGTGTGTTATGAGTTTGTGTGTGATTAGGTGTATTATGAGTTCGTGTGTGATTAGGTGTGTGTTATGAGTTTGTGTGTGATTGTGTGTGTGTTATGAGTTTGTGTGTGATTGTGTGTGATTAGGTGTATTATGAGTTTGTGTGTGATTAGGTGTGTGTTATGAGTTTGTGTGTGATTGTGTGTGATTAGGTGTATTATGAGTTCGTGTGTGATTAGGTGTATTATGAGTTTGTGTGTGATTGTGTGTGATTAGGTGTATTATGAGTTTGTGTGTGATTAGGTGTGTGTTATGAGTTTGTGTGTGATTGTGTGTGATTAGGTGTATTATGAGTTTGTGTGTGATTAGGTGTGTGTTATGAGTTTGTGTGTGATTGTGTGTGATTAGGTGTATTATGAGTTTGTGTGTGATTAGGTGTGTGTTATGAGTTTGTGTGTAATTGTGTGTGATTAGGTGTGTGTTATGAGTTTGTGTATAATTGTGTGTGATTAGGTGTGTGTTATGAGTTTGTGTGTAATTGTGTGTGATTAGGTGTGTGTTATGAGTGTGTGTGTAATTGTGTGTGATTAGGTGTGTGTTATGAGTTTGTGTGTGATTGTGTGTGATTAGGTGTATTATGAGTTTGTGTGTGATTAGGTGTGTGTTATGAGTTTGTGTGTAATTGTGTGTGATTAGGTGTGTGTTATGAGTTTGTGTGTAATTGTGTGTGATTAGGTGTGTGTTATGAGTTTGTGTGTAATTGTGTGTGATTAGGTGTGTGTTATGAATGTGTGTGTGATTAGGTGTGTGTTATGAATGTGTGTGTGATTAGGTGTGTGTTATGAGTTTGTGTGTGATTAGGTGTGTGTTGAGTGTATGTGTAATTGTGTATGATTAGGTGTGTGTTATGAGTTTGTGTGTGATTAGGTGTGTGTTATGAATGTGTGTGTGATTAGGTGTGTGTTATGAATGTGTGTGTGATTAGGTGTGTGTTATGAGTTTGTGTGTGATTAGGTGTGTGTTGAGTGTATGTGTAATTGTGTGTGATTAGGTGTGTGTTATGAGTTTGTGTGTGATTCGGTGTGTTATGAGTTTATGTGTGATTAGGTGTGTGTTATGAATGTGTGTGTGATTAGGTGTGTGTTATGAATGTGTGTGTGATTAGGTGTGTGTTATGAGTTTGTGTGTGATTAGGTGTGTGTTGAGTGTATGTGTAATTGTGTATGATTAGGTGTGTGTTATGAGTGTGTGTGTAATTTAGTGTGTAATACAAACACTAAATTCAGTTATAGTTAAAACTGAGATGAAAGTGTTTGAAAATCAGTTGGCCATACTTTTTTACATACTTAACTTATTGTTGAGGTATTACAGAGTTTTTAATAAATGACAAAACATATTTTGTAAAAAGAAACAAAATTGATTGTTATAGTTAAAGGCTGGCATGTAGTTTGTTGTACTTTCCTTTGTAGCTGACACTTCTGTACATCCTGTTTTATAGACCCCCATGATTTTCATCTGTCAGCAGAAGAAGTTTGTTCTGTTCGCTGTTGTGTTTGTGTTTGGAAGATGAAGCTTTATGTGTCTGCTGATGAATAATGACACACATTTAAAACTTATAGCTGTGGAGTGTGTGTGTGTGCATACAGTGTGTGTGAAGAGTGTTTGGAGTGTGTGCATGTGAAGTGTGTTCTGTATAAGCAGAACTGAAGCTAGTTGAACCAGTTGATCCGCTATCAATGTGTGAAACTGATAGCGGATAATTTAATGACTGACTTGTTGCTTTGTATAAATTTAGTTAAAAAAATGTCTGAGTGAGTAGAGCTTCCCCAGCTATACACCACTGACGTGTGTGTGTGTGTACAGGTTTATCTATATTTGTGATAGTCAAATGTCTTCACTAACATATCATGACAACCAACTTGTGAGACATTTTACTGGTCCTTACTAAACAAAAAGGCCAAAAATCAGCCAAATTGTGTTTCTCTTGAAATCTAATGTCAGTCATGTATGAAGGTTAGAAATATCAATAGCCTGATAAAAAAACATCAATGGAAGTCTATGGAATGACCTCACTAATATAGCCAAACAAACATGAGTGTGTGGGAGACAGTAAAGCTCTTGAAAGTTTTGAGCAGCCTTATAAAGTACTGTATCTTCTGCTAAAGTGAAAGTGGCGTATTTGTCAATGTATGGTAACCCATACTTGAAATGTGACCTCTGCATTTAATCCATCCAGTGAGCAGTGAACACACCTATAGCGCTGGGTAGCTTTCACTGCAGCACTGGGGAGCAACTGGGGGAAAGGTGCCTTTTGCTAGCACATGGATGATGGGAAATAAATGAGAAACATGAGAGACATGGTGAGAAGCAGTGTTTCCAGTGTCATGGTGTTCTCATCATCGCTGCCTTGCTGTTGTGTGAGAGACTGAAAACGAGCAATATGAGACCTGGACAAACACATTCAGTGTCATAGAGAAACATGGAAACAAGGATAAGCATCCAGTGAGACTGTATCTTCTGAGGCCATTTAAAACCTTTTTTTATCCTTTTGAAAGCCAGAGTATAAAGGCTTTAGAGAGTCTGGCCCCTTCCCATAAGCCTCGCCCTCTCATCTGGAATGTGATGGGGGTACTGACGGGGGCAGCGTATTTAAGAAATGAATTATGAATAATGGTTCGTGTGCTCACACCTGTGACAGTGGCAGATATATCCTGTTTGGAAAATGGCTGATGGTCTCACCAAGACCCCCATCCCAATATTAAGCCATGCCCCCTTCATTTCTCAAACAGGAAGTGCGAACAGGAAACAGCTGTCCCTGACATCCTCCCTTTGCTGCTCCAGGTGCATCCTGGGTACTGAGCACTTGACTGAACACACACTCTCTATCTCTCATTTTTATTGAATGATGACTGATGGGGTGTTATTTTTATTTCTTGTTTTGTTGTTGGATGAATGAGCTGTGAAGGGACAGGCTGAGGTAGTTAGTTTCTTGCACTGAAGGTTTAGCAATGCGTGATTCTGGCTGTGTTTTCCGCATGAGCAGCCGTGTATGCAGGATAAATCTAGTCATACGAGTAGATGCGACAGGAGCAACAATATCTGTGAGTGACAAGAAATATTACCAGAATGTTATTAATTACAGTTTCACTTCTTTAAAAGATTTGCATATTTGAATCAAATGTTTTCTGAGTCTGTGTTATGTTTAGTTAATAGACTAGGTTAATGTTACTAGGTTGTTGCTAGGGTAGGTAATTCCTTACCTGCTCAAGTCAAAGAGGCCAAGGTCTCTGTGGTTCAATTTTGTCTTAGATGATCTGAGCATAGGTGAGAAACTATTCCTGGTAGAACAATGCGGTTGTCATTGCTACATGCTGGCATTTAACTGCATGTTGATAAAATGCAAAGATGTGTAATGGAAACGTGTGAAAAATAAGCGCATTGTTTCTCCTTGTTCACTTTGAATTAGTTCAAATAGTTGGTGGAAATTGTAGTTGGTACACTACAGATTTGATATGAGTATAATATAAGCATAATATTTTTGACTCTTTGAGTGAAGTCTGAGTTATCTAATACAATACACACACACAGGCAGCTGTGGTTGTGTTCTCTGCATAACACACACTCTCTCTCTCACACACACAGGCAGCTGTGGTTGTGTTCTCTGCATAACACACTCTCTCTCTCACACACACAGGCAGCTGTGGTTGTGTTCTCTGCATAACACACACTCTCTCTCACACACACAGGCAGCTGTGGTTGTGTTCTATGCATAACACACACTCTCTCTCTCACACACAGGCAGCTGTGGTTGTGTTCTCTGCATAACACACACTCTCTCTCACACACACACAGGCAGCTGTGGTTGTGTTCTCTGCATAACACACACTCTCTCTCACACACACAGGCAGCTGTGGTTGTGTTCTCTGCATAACACACTCTCTCACACACACACAGGCAGCTGTGGTTGTGTTCTCTGCATAACACACACTCTCTCTCACACACACAGGCAGCTGTGGTTGTGTTCTCTGCATAACACACACTCTCTCTCTCACACACAGGGAGCTGTGGTTGTGTTCTCTGCATAACACACACTCTCTCCACACAGGCGCTGTGGTTGTGTTCTCTGCATAACACACTCTCTCCTCACACACAGGCAGCTGTGGTTGTGTTCTCTGCATAACACACACTCTCTCTCTCACACACAGGCAGCTGTGGTTGTGTTCTCTGCATAACACACTCTTTCTCTCTCACACACAGGGAGCTGTGGTTGTGTTCTCTGCATAACACACACTCTCTCTCACACACAGGCAGCTGTGGTTGTGTTCTCTGCATAACACACACTCTCTCTCTCACACACAGGCAGCTGTGGTTGTGTTCTCTGCATAACACACTCTCTCTCTCTCACACACAGGCAGCTGTGGTTGTGTTCTCTGCATAACACACACTCTCACACACAGGCAGCTGTGGTTGTGTTCTCTGCATAACACACACTCTCTCTCTCACACACACAGGCAGCTGTGGTTGTGTTCTCTGCATAATACACACTCTCTCTCTCACACACACAGGCAGCTGTGGTTGTGTTCTCTGCATAACACACACTCTCTCTCTCACACACAGGCAGCTGTGGTTGTGTTCTCTGCATAACACACACTCTCTCTCACACACACAGGCAGCTGTGGTTGTGTTCTCTGCATAACACACACTCTCTCTCACACACACACAGGCAGCTGTGGTTGTGTTCTCTGCATAACACACACTCTCTCTCTCACACACAGGCAGCTGTGGTTGTGTTCTCTGCATAACACACACTCTCACACACACACAGGCAGCTGTGGTTGTGTTCTCTGCATAACACACACTCTCTCTCTCACACACAGGCAGCTGTGGTTGTGGTCTCTGCATAACACACACTCTCTCACACACACACACACAGGCAGCTGTGGTTGTGTTCTCTGCATAACACACACTCTCTCTCACACACAGGCAGCTGTGGTTGTGTTCTCTGCATAACACATACTCTCTCACACACACACACAGGCAGCTGTGGTTGTGTTCTCTACATAACACACACTCTCTCTCACACACACAGGCAGCTGTGGTTGTGTTCTCTGCATAACACACACTCTCTCTCTCACACACACACAGGCAGCTGTGGTTGTGTTCTCTGCATAACACACACTCTCTCTCTCACACACAGAGGCAGCTGTGGTTGTGTTCTCTGCATAACACACTCTCTCTCTCACACACACAGGCAGCTGTGGTTGTGTTCTCTGCATAACACACTCTCTCTCACACACACACAGGCAGCTGTGGTTGTGTTCTCTGCATAACACACACTCTCTCTCACACACACAGGCAGCTGTGGTTGTGTTCTCTGCATAACACACACTCTCTCTCACACACACACAGGCAGCTGTGGTTGTGTTCTCTGCATAACACACACTCTCACACACACACAGGCAGCTGTGGTTGTGTTCTCTGCATAACACACACTCTCTCTCTCACACACAGGCAGCTGTGGTTGTGGTCTCTGCATAACACATACTCTCTCACACACACACACAGGCAGCTGTGGTTGTGTTCTCTGCATAACACACACTCTCTCTCACACACAGGCAGCTGTGGTTGTGTTCTCTGCATAACACACACTCTCTCTCTCACACACAGGCAGCTGTGGTTGTGTTCTCTGCATAACACACACTCTCTCTCACACACACACACAGGCAGCTGTGGTTGTGTTCTATGCATAACACACACTCTCTCTCTCTCACACACAGGCAGCTGTGGTTGTGTTCTCTGCATAACACACACTCTCACACACACACAGGCAGCTGTGGTTGTGGTCTCTGCATAACACACACTCTCACACACAGGCAGCTGTGGTTGTGTTATCTGCATAACACACACTCTCTCTCTCACACACACAGGCAGCTGTGGTTGTGTTCTCTGCATAACACACTTTCTCTCACACACACAGGCAGCTGTGGTTGTGTTCTCTGCATAACACACTCTCTCTCTCACACACACAGGCAGCTGTGGTTGTGTTCTCTGCATAACACACACTCTCTCTCACACACACACAGGCAGTTGTGGTTGTGTTCTCTGCATAATACACACTCTCTCTCTCACACACACAGGCAGCTGTGGTTGTGTTCTCTGCATAACACACACTCTCTCTCACACACACAGGCAGCTGTGGTTGTGTTCTCTGCATAACACACACTCTCACACACACACAGGCAGCTGTGGTTGTGTTCTCTGCATAACACACACTCTCTCTCTCACACACAGGCAGCTGTGGTTGTGGTCTCTGCATAACACATACTCTCTCACACACACACACAGGCAGCTGTGGTTGTGTTCTCTGCATAACACACACTCTCTCTCCACACACAGGCAGCTGTGGTTGTGTTCTCTGCATAACACACACTCTCTCTCTCACACACAGGCAGCTGTGGTTGTGTTCTCTGCATAACACACACTCTCTCTACACACACACACAGGCAGCTGTGGTTGTGTTCTATGCATAACACACACTCTCTCTCTCTCACACACAGGCAGCTGTGGTTGTGTTCTCTGCATAACACACACTCTCACACACACACAGGCAGCTGTGGTTGTGGTCTCTGCATAACACACACTCTCACACACAGGCAGCTGTGGTTGTGTTATCTGCATAACACACACTCTCTCTCTCACACACACAGGCAGCTGTGGTTGTGTTCTCTGCATAACACACTCTCTCTCTCACACACACAGGCAGCTGTGGTTGTGTTCTCTGCATAACACACACTCTCTCTCACACACACAGGCAGCTGTGGTTGTGTTCTCTGCATAACACACACTCTCTCACACACACACAGGCAGCTGTGGTTGTGGTCTCTGCATAACACACACTCTCTCTCTCACACAGGCAGCTGTGGTTGTGTTCTCTGCATAACACACACTCTCACACACACACAGGCAGCTGTGGTTGTGTTCTCTGCATAACACACACTCTCTCTCACACACACACAGGCAGCTGTGGTTGTGTTCTCTGCATAACACACACTCTCTCTCACACACACACAGGCAGCTGTGGTTGTGTTCTCTGCATAACACACACTCTCTCTCACACACACACAGGCAGCTGTGGTTGTGTTCTCTGCATAACACACTCTCTCTCACACACACACAGGCAGCTGTGGTTGTGTTCTCTGCATAACACACACTCTCTCACACACACACAGGCAGCTGTGGTTGTGGTCTCTGCATAACACACACTCTCTCTCACACACACACAGGCAGCTGTGGTTGTGTTCTCTGCATAACACACACTCTCTCTCACACACACACAGGCAGCTGTGGTTGTGTTCTCTGCATAACACACACTCTCTCACACACACACAGGCAGCTGTGGTTGTGGTCTCTGCATAACACACACTCTCTCACACACACACACAGGCAGCTGTGGTTGTGTTCTCTGCATAACACACACTCTCTCTCACACACAGGCAGCTGTGGTTGTGTTCTCTGCATAACACACACTCTCTCTCTAACACACAGGCAGCTGTGGTTGTGTTCTCTGCATAACACACACTCTCTCACACACACACAGGCAGCTGTGGTTGTGTTCTCTGCATAACACACACTCTCTCACACACACACACAGGCAGCTGTGGTTGTGTTCTCTGCATAACACACTCTCTCTCACACACACACACAGGCAGCTGTGGTTGTGTTCTCTGCATAACACACACTCTCTCTCACACACAGGCAGCTGTGGTTGTGTTCTCTGCATAACACACACTCTCTCTCTCACACACAGGCAGCTGTGGTTGTGTTCTCTGCATAACACACACTCTCTCTCACACACACAGGCAGCTGTGGTTGTGTTCTCTGCATAACACACACTCTCTCTCACACACACAGGCAGCTGTGGTTGTGTTCTCTGCATAACACACACTCTCTCTCTCACACACAGGCAGCTGTGGTTGTGTTCTCTGCATAACACACACTCTCTCTCACACACACACAGGCAGCTGTGGTTGTGTTCTCTGCATAACACACACTCTCTCACACACACACAGGCAGCTGTGGTTGTGGTCTCTGCATAACACACACTCTCTCACACACACACACAGGCAGCTGTGGTTGTGTTCTCTGCATAACACACACTCTCTCTCACACACAGGCAGCTGTGGTTGTGTTCTCTGCATAACACACACTCTCTCTCTCACACACAGGCAGCTGTGGTTGTGTTCTCTGCATAACACACACTCTCTCTCTCACACACACAGGCAGCTGTGGTTGTGTTCTCTGCATAACACACACTCTCTCTCTCACACACAGGCAGCTGTGGTTGTGGTCTCTGCATAACACACACTCTCTCTCACACACACACACAGGCAGCTGTGGTTGTGTTCTCTGCATAACACACACTCTCTCTCTCACACACACACACACAGGCAGCTGTGGTTGTGTTCTCTGCATAACACACACTCTCTCTCACACACACACAGGCAGCTGTGGTTGTGTTCTCTGCATAACACACACTCTCTCTCTCACAAACACAGGCAGCTGTGGTTGTGTTCTCTGCATAACACACACTCTCTCTCTCACACACACAGGCAGCTGTGGTTGTGTTCTCTGCATAACACACTCTCTCTCTCACACACACAGGCAGCTGTGGTTGTGTTCTCTGCATAACACACACTCTCTCTCACACACACAGGCAGCTGTGGTTGTGTTCTCTGCATAACACACACTCTCTCACACACACACAGGCAGCTGTGGTTGTGTTCTCTGCATAACACACACTCTCTCTCTCACACACAGGCAGCTGTGGTTGTGTTCTCTGCATAACACACACTCTCTCTCTCACAAACACAGGCAGCTGTGGTTGTGTTCTCTGCATAACACACACTCTCTCTCTCACACACACAGGCAGCTGTGGTTGTGTTCTCTGCATAACACACACTCTCTCTCTCACAAACACAGGCAGCTTTGGTTGTGTTCTCTGCATAACACACACTCTCTCTCTCACACACAGGCAGCTGTGGTTGTGTTCTCTGCATAACACACACACTCTCTCTCTCTCACACACAGGCAGCTGTGGTTGTGTTCTCTGCATAACACACACTCTCTCTCTCACAAACACAGGCAGCTGTGGTTGTGTTCTCTGCATAACACACACACTCTCTCTCTCACACACACAGGCAGCTGTGGTTGTGTTCTCTGCATAACACACACTCTCTCTCTCACAAACACAGGCAGCTGTGGTTGTGTTCTCTGCTTAACACACACTCTCTCTCACACACACACAGGCAGCTGTGGTTGTGTTCTCTGCATAACACACACTCTCTCTCACACACACAGGCAGCTGTGGTTGTGTTCTCTGCATAACACACACTCTCACACACACACAGGCAGCTGTGGTTGTGTTCTCTGCATAACACACACTCTCACACACACAGGCAGCTGTGGTTGTGTTCTCTGCATAACACACTCTCTCTCACACACACAGGCAGCTGTGGTTGTGGTCTCTGCATAACACACACTCTCTCTCACACACACACAGGCAGCTGTGGTTGTGTTCTCTGCATAACACACACTCTCACACACACACAGGCAGCTGTGGTTGTGTTCTCTGCATAACACACACTCTCACACACACAGGCAGCTGTGGTTGTGTTCTCTGCATAACACACTCTCTCTCACACACACAGGCAGCTGTGGTTGTGTTCTCTGCATAACACACACTCTCACACACAGGCAGCTGTGGTTGTGTTCTCTGCATAACACACTCTCTCTCACACACACAGGCAGCTGTGGTTGTGGTCTCTGCATAACACACACTCTCTCTCACACACACATAGGCAGCTGTGGTTGTGTTCTCTGCATAACACACACTCTCTCTCTCCCACACAGGCAGCTGTGGTTGTGTTCTCTACATAACACACACTCTCTCTCACACACAGGCAGCTGTGGTTGTGTTCTCTGCATAACACACACTCTCTCTCACACACACAGGCAGCTGTGGTTGTGGTCTCTGCATAACACACACTCTCACACACACACAGGCAGCTGTGGTTGTGTTCTCTGCATAACACACACTCTCTCTCTCACAAACACAGGCAGCTGTGGTTGTGTTCTCTGCATAACACACACTCTCTCTCACACACACAGGCAGCTGTGGTTGTGTTCTCTGCATAACACACACTCTCTCTCACACACACGGGCAGCTGTGGTTGTGTTCTCTGCATAACACACACTCTCTCTCACACACACACAGGCAGCTGTGGTTGTGTTCTCTGCATAACACACACTCTCTCTCTCACACACACAGGCAGCTGTGGTTGTGTTCTCTGCATAACACACACACTCTCTCTCTCTCTCTCTCTCTCACACAGGCAGCTGTGGTTGTGTTCTCTGCATAACACACACTCTCACACACACACAGGCAGCTGTGGTTGTGTTCTATGCATAACACACACTCTCTCTCACACACACACAGGCAGCTGTGGTTGTGTTCTCTGCATAACACACACTCTCTCTCACACACACACAGGCAGCTGTGGTTGTGTTCTCTGCATAACACACACTCTCTCTCACACACACACAGGCAGCTATGGTTGTGTTCTCTGCATAACACACACTCTCTCTCACACACACACACACACAGGCAGCTGTGGTTGTGTTCTCTGCATAACACACACTCTAACACACACACACAGACAGCTGTGGTTGTGTTCTCTGCATAACACACACTCTCTCTCACACACAGGCAGCTGTGGTTGTGTTCTCTGCATAACACACACTCTCTCTTACACACACACAGGCAGCTGTGGTTGTGTTCTCTGCATAACACACACTCTCTCTCTCACACACACAGGCAGCTGTGGTTGTGTTCTCTGCATAACACACACTCTCTCTCTCTCTCACACAGGCAGCTGTGGTTGTGTTCTCTGCATAACACACACTCTCACACACACACAGGCAGCTGTGGTTGTGTTCTATGCATAACACACACTCTCTCTCTCACACACACAGGCAGCTGTGGTTGTGTTCTCTGCATAACACACACTCTCTCACACACACACAGGCAGCTATGGTTGTGTTCTCTGCATAACACACACTCTCTCTCACACACACACACACACACACAGGCAGCTGTGGTTGTGTTCTCTGCATAACACACACTCTAACACACACACACAGACAGCTGTGGTTGTGTTCTCTGCATAACACACACTCTCTCTCACATACAGGCAGCTGTGGTTGTGTTCTCTGCATAACACACAGTCTCTCACACACACAGGCAGCTGTGGTTGTGTTCTCTGCATAACACACACTCTCTCTCACACACACAGGCAGCTGTGGTTGTGTTCTCTGCATAACACATAGTCTCTCACACACACAGGCAGCTGTGGTTGTGTTCTCTGCATAACACACACTCTCTCTCACACACACAGGCAGCTGTGGTTGTGTTCTCTGCATAACACACAGTCTCTCTCACACACAGGCAGCTGTGGTTGTGTTCTCTGCATAACACACACTCTCTCACACACACACAGGCAGCTGTGGTTGTGTTCTCTGCATAACACACACTCTCTCTCACACACACACAGGCAGCTGTGGTTGTGTTCTCTGCATAACACACAGTCTCTCTCACACACAGGCAGCTGTGGTTGTGTTCTCTGCATAACACACACTCTCACACACACATACAGGCAGCTGTGGTTGTGTTCTCTGCATAACACACTCTCTCTCACACACACACAGGCAGGTATGTGTGTGTTCTCTGCATATAATGTGTTGTCTAAACCTAACCATAACTTGTTTAGACATTTGCACACACCTACAAGCCCTTATTGTCCAAAACAGTGTAGCTTCTTTGATCTGTATCTCTGATGATTAGTAGTGCTTAGATGGATGAAAAAATGTCTCTCAAGGGTCTGTGAGTTCATATGTTGAAAATATGTGTAGTAGCACGTGTTTGTACCTGTGTTTTAGTATAAATATAAATATAACAAAACACTGACGTACAAGTTCTGATAGTTAGATTATTTACATTGGTGAACTGTTCATGTAAGATACACACAAACTCCAGCTTCTGAAACTCCCACATCCTTCTCAAACTGTCCTGCAAGACTATCAAACATGGGCTGAGACAGGGTGAACGTGGAATGTCTGTGAGATCTTCTGGTTCTCTTCATCCACACATCTCATCCAGCCAGGGAATCCTTAGGCCATGGCAGTTATTGCATGTGCGTGTCCTGCTTGCAGAGGTTTCTTTGCTTTCACTAGTCGTTAGCTGTTAATCTCAGATCTTCACCCCTTTATTGTGTTTTTCATTGGTCAGTCTTTGGATTAAGTTCTGAAACTGCTGACGAACTCATAGATGAACATGTTTCTGGATGACACTTATATGATGATTGTTGGGTTTGGAGTTATGATGGTCTGATTGACGTTAGTGTGTGCAAGTGTAGTTGTGTGTTTACTCACCAACTATTAGAGAAAATGACTTTCATTGTATTTTAGTAAAATAAAGTTTTGAGGATATAACAACTAACCTCAACCACTGTCAAATTTAACCAAGAGTTGCTATTTGTAACACCGTCCTCCTTTTTTTAAAGGGACTAATCCAGCAAGCACATTACTGTGCTTAACACATGACTGTTCAACACACTGATCAAATGAAGCAGGCCAGTGTGCTTTACTGAATGTTGAAGATTGTGGGATAGTTTTGGTTAAAACTGTCTTCATTTAACACTGAGGTACATCTCTACAGAAAGAGAACTAGAGCCAATCAACCGTATCACAGCTGTTACACACACACATGCTAACACAAACACATACTCAAACGCTCACACACACTTACAAACACACACACACTCACATGCTCACACACACTTACACACCCTCACATGCTCATACACACTCACTCACCCACATGCTAACACACACACTCACTTAAACACTTACACACACACTCACTCACATTCTCACACACATGCTCACACGCTCACACACCCACACAAGCTCTCTCTCTCACACACACACACACACAGTCATTCACATGCGAACACACACACTCACTTAAACACTTACACACACACTCACTCACATTCTCACACACATGCTCACACACCCACACAAGCTCTCTCTCACACACACACACACACACACACACAGTCATTCACATGCGAACACACACACTCACTTAAACACTTACACACACACTCACTCACATTCTCACACACATGCTCACACACCCACACAAGCTCTCTCTCTCACACACACACACACACACACAGTCATTCACATGCGAACACACACACTCACTTAAACACTTACACACACACTCACTCACATTCTCACACACATGCTCACACGCTCACACACCCACACAAGCTCTCTCTCTCACACACACACACACACAGTCATTCACATGCGAACACACACACTCACTTAAACACTTACACACACACTCACTCACATTCTCACACACATGCTCACACGCTCACACACCCACACAAGCTCTCTCTCTACACACACACACACACACACACACACACACACACACACAGTCATTCACATGCGAACACACACACTCACTTAAACACTTACACACACACTCACTCACATTCTCACACACATGCTCACACGCTCACACACCCACACAAGCTCTCTCTCTCTCTCACACACACACACACACACACACACACGGTCATTCATATGCTAACACACACACACTCATTTACATACTCACATACACATACTCACATGCTCACAGGCTCACTCACATGCTAACATACACACACTCATTTACACACTCACATACACATACTCACACATGCTAACACACACTTACAAATACACATACTCACATTCTCACACACACTTACACACTCACACAAGCCCTCACACACACTCACATACAAACTCACACAAGCTCTCACACACACACTCGCATGCTCACACAATTACACACACACTCACATACTCACACCCACCCACCCACCCACAGACACTCACAAAAGCTTACTTATCTAGTAGTAGTATCTAAATGGGGACATCCCATAGATCTACTGTTTTCATACACAGTTACAAACAATTTAACCTAACCTTAACCCACACTCCAATCCTAACAGAAAACTGTCAGCATTTTTACAATTTAAAAACTTTACTGTATTTTAGTATTTTTACTGTATATTGTATTTTTTTACAAATGAGGATGTCCCCAAAAGGAGGTTTTGCTCAGATTTGTCAGGTTTTGCTGACTTTTGGGTACAAATTTGTCCCCAAATATGTGGTCACAGAGCAGTTAACATTTTGAATGTTTGCTTTCATTAGACTGAATTTGAGAGAAATACTCAACATTTAAGAAAACAGTCATTTAGTAGAAGTAGTATTGATTGTTTCTCTAGATATGCCTGCTGCTTAGGTGTGTGTTTTCACATTTACTGTGATGCAAGTTTTGCTTCCTTTTGGTTGTGATCCAAACCCTTCACTGCTGGAGAGAGAGAGAGAGAGAGAGAGGGTGTTGGAGGGGTGCTTATCTCAGGCCTGCAGGCATTTTGTTTGGTCTTATCAGCCATCAACATATTGTACAAGTACATCCTCCTGTCCAGCAGAGAGTGGAAAACTCTCTCTGGCTCTCTCTCTTTCTGTCTCTCTCTCCAATACTAGTTAAACCCAACTGATAGCCAACTAGACCACCGTGTCTACTTCAGACAGACAGACAGACAGGCGTGTGAACACATGGGCGTCACTATTACATGCGTTAGTCATGCAGTGAGTTGATTAATGTGTGTCTGTTAGATTCACACTCGTGTCTGAGATAATAGAAGGAAGTGTGAGGGGAATGAGGTTGTGATCACTCAACACACAGCACCAATGAAGACGCGTGTACACACCAGAGAAAGTGACCGCAAATACGGTGAGTGACTGCAGACCAGATCTCACACACATCTGATCAGTTATAGATCAGGACTGATTGTCTGTTCATGAAACACTACAACCAAAAACAAATATGATGTCGCTCGCTAAGCGTTCACTGTTCACTTATCGCTGTTCCTTGTTCAACAGCAAAACTAACACTCAACAGATGAATAACTTCATACTTGTGTTCATTAGCTTTCATATTAAATATGAATGCCTGATTGTTCTGGAAATGATCTTTCAGACTCAGAGTTTCTCTTTGAAAAAAGTTTCAGAAAGACCTGGCACAAGAAATTGTTCATTGTGAAGGTGAAATTATGGTGACATCACAGATAACAAAATGATGCTGTCAGATTCTCCTGCCTTACTGTCAAATTATTGAGTGAAATGTGACACGAGTAAAATATCTGACAGGCAGATGAACTGTCTGAAGATACATGCTGGAGCTTCTATTAAAATCAAGTTTGTGTGAAAGAGAAAACTTCACATGCTCTGAACAAACGAAAGAGTCCGTCGCTGTCAGGAGAAAGTTCATTAATCTGTACAGAACGGTCCAGGCAGGAACAACATACAGCAGTGCAATGAAATCGATGGCAGATATGTGTTCTGAATAGCTCAGGAATCATTTGTCTGTGTCAGGTTTGTGTGTCACACATACGATGGCAGAATATATATATATATAAATATATATATATATATATATATATATAGAGAGAGAGAGAGAGAGAGAGAGAGTAGTAAATGTAGCTTTGTAAATTAGGCTTGTTGGCTCTTTGGGCAGAATGTTAGATGCGCTCTCTCTTTGCTCTCTCTCTCACATTGGATAAAAGCGTCTGCTAAATGAATAAATGTAAATGTAGAATGTGTAAATAACTGTGTGCAGAGGATGAAACTCTTTTGCGCTTACAGTCACAGCATCATATGACTATCTGTTGTTTCAGGTCCATTCGGAAGCAAATGAATGTTTGATCAGATCTGATGATCTGTGTATGAGCATTAATACAGAGACACAATGAGAAGAGACTGAGACCCAAAGGCAGGAGTTTCTTCAGTCACATGTCATGATGGAGAAAACTGAGCCCCCCTCCTCACCATCTTCACCCCCCAAGTCCCTGTGCATCATCCAGCACATCACCCCCACCTGCACCAGCTCCCCGGATGCTAACGACTCACCAGCCGCCGGAATAGAGGCGGAACCAACCCTGTCTGACACGGTGACACCTTCCCATCAGAACACCTTCACGGTGTCCACAGACTCCACCCACATCTCCTCATCTCCAAACCCCCTCCCCCCCAACATCCCCGTCATCAATCTAGGTCACAGCAAACCCCCCCTGCCCCCCCTCTCCATGCTGGTTCCCCCACTGATGGCCCTGCACCCCAAACCACCCCTCTCACACTGCCCCACTGAACTGCGTTTGGCGCATCTTTCCTCACTGCCAGCTGGACCTGCCGCAACCCTTGTGCCCCCGCCATATCTGCAGACACACCCCTTTATCAACAGGTGAGTGAGCACAAATCAGGATTCAAGCTCTCATTTTTCACCTGCCTTCATTTTAAATGCGACTTTTGTTTCTAATCATCCCGGTCATTATTTTCAGTATAAGTGGGTGAATGGCTGATGCTGTCAAGCACTGTAATGACAGAAGAAATCATCATCATAAAACAATGACAAAAGGTTTATCTGAACCTCTGGGAAAGTTTGTATAACAGCTTTGTTTGCTTCATAAAAGAAGTTCTGATTCATGAACAAACAATTTGTTAGCAGTTTCAAATTTTCCAATGAATCAGCTGATTCGTTTCTCAAATTTAAAAATCTTAGATTTCAAATCTTAGATTTTTTGGCTGAAAAATCTGTCTGATTTTTTAGTTTTTCTTTATTTATATTGTTTGTTCAAAACCTAAATCAGTGATCTTTGCTTGAGCAACTGCTGCTAAAAAATTAGGAACTAAAAAACAATGTAAATTACAATGTAACATTTATCTGAAGATCTTTCACCTGGTCCTGACGCTCAGAGTGAAGTCCGGTCTGTCTCAGCACCAGACCATCATTAGAAGCTCCTAAAGAGCGAATTTGTCATGGTCTGGATTTGTCATGGTTTTGTTTCTCTTCATGAAGTCTGAAGCTTCTCCTCATTTCTGTTTTTAACTTTTTTTCTCTCCTTCCAGAAGCTTCAGGATCTTTAGTAACACTCGTATAAAAAGACGGCCATCAACACACTTTGAGTTGGATCTCACTGAAGGTGAATTTATTTCATAAATGTGTAAATAAAGAAACTGCTGTGTTAGTTCTTTTTAATGTGAAGTACTGAAGTATTTAAAAGTATTTAAGAATTACGTTCTTCTGCTGTTCCCTCCAGCATAAGCTCATGGTGTCTGGTGATGTTCTCCTCTAGGTCCTCCTCAGAAGTTGGCTCGGCGTGTCTTCACTAACAGTCGTGAACGTTGGCGACAGCAGAATGTTAATGGGGCTTTCTCTGAGCTCCGCAAACTCATCCCGACTCACCCACCCGACAAAAAACTCAGCAAGAATGAGATTCTGCGACTCGCTATGAAGTATATCAACTTCCTTGTGAAGCTGCTGAATGACCAGGCAAGTGAGAGAACAACAGGTTTAGTGGAGGGTAGTGGAGGAGACAGTGGTGACGAGTCCAGACGCTGTAGCCCTGCGCCCCCCACCCTCCACAACAGAGAGTCCATGAAATCTGTGATGCCTCTGACAACGTCACTGTGCTCCAGTTACTATGGTGACACAGATAGTGAGGAGAGTGTTGGGGGAAAACATGGAGGTGGTGGGATTGTGGAGAAGGTTCAGGAACAGATTCTGGTGGTCACAGCGAGAAACAATCAGCGGTGACCAACAATAACCAACAATAAACTGACAGACAACAGCAGCACTGGATTCATGGAAACTGTTGAATAGAGCTTTTTCTCTATGTGGTCTGATGGTGTTTGTTGCTGTTGCGCCGATCTTCATTTGATGTGTTGACAGATCTTCATAACATTGAGTTATTTATATTGTGTTAAATAGGGTCTTTTTAATTAAACAAAGAAAATGACTTGGCCACAAACAAACTGTGGAGTTTTGGGAATTTTTTTAATGCTTTAAGTTATTCATTTTGACCTGTGTGTGAACAGAATGAGATTCAGCAAAGTAGTGACATGGTTTTATCTGCAGATATTGTTTCTGCTCAAACAGAAAAAGTAAAAACACACAAAAGAACCCCTTTAACATTATAACACACACAGTCTGTTCAGCTTTGTGTGGTTTATGTTGTAGCATCAAATGCTTGATTTCAAGCCAGTAAAATGTTCATCAGCATTTATTAGGCAGCAGAAACATGCTGATTCAGGAAATAAATTGATTTCTTAGTTAGATAATTGACCCTTTGCCTTTGGAATTTGATTGACAGGTGATCTGACCAATCATAACGGCAGTTATGTCTGACAAAAAAAATGACACCGTAACATAGTGTTGGTGGACCTTAACATTTACATTTATGCATTTGGCAGACGCTTTTATCCAAAGCGACTTGCAGTGCATTGAAGTTATACATTTTTTTTAGTACATGTACTCCCTGGGAATCGAACCCACAACCTCTTGCGCTGCTAACGCAATGCTCTACCACTGAGCTACTTAGAACTTAAATAAACAATGAAAATATGCAGAAAATATGCAGTTTCTGCAGTTCTGCCGTTTCCCTAAACCTGGCAGAAACCTGTGAAGCTAACTTCACTTTTACATCCTGAATGCATATTTCAGATTTTCTGCAAAATGTAATTTTTCCAGAAATTATACATTTTTTTTTCCAGGGAGTGCATGAATTGACAGTGGGAGTGCCATTGCTGGAACTGAACACTTGTCAGACAAAGAAACAGTAAATAAGAGGGTCGTGTCTCTGTGAAGGACAATTATGTATCAGTTATATCCAATAAATGATCAAAAGGTCACCAAGAGTGAATCAGTGAGAGTGTTTAATGTCATTAATTCTGGCAGACTCCTGGCTGCTGATGTTTACAGTGTAACATTATGTTGATGTTGACAGTAAACTGATTCTACATGTTTAAAACAGGTCTGAGGTTTTGAGGCTGTTTTTGTGTCACTGTTGAGTGGATGTGACTGTCTGGCCATTGTGTGATTAGGTTTTTCCAGCATTTTCCAGGGGTCAAGGGAGTTCATCTGTGAGTTTTACTGCGGCGCTATCGTTGTGTCAGGAAACACCTAAAGCTCACCCCCGGCCAACCAGCTTCCTGGTACTGAATGCTTGTGGCCACGCAGTTAGAGGGGGAAAGAATGAAAATCTGCCCCATACACCCACAGATTCCTGCAGACCACACGGCACGGGAAACTTGCATAACTGTAATTCTGGGTTGAATCACATTGCAGGCCACAAAATGCCTGCAATACATGCGACACATTTCTGCAGTCAAGAGACACACATGGGCTGTTTGGTCTCTGATACAGAGGCCACAGTGGGGTTTGGAGATAACCCCCTGCTGTCCCCACAGCAGAGCATTATGGATTATACCACGGTTACTATGGAATATATTTTGTGCCAGTAAAAATGGACAAACAAAAATAAACAATCTGAAAGAATAAATACAATAAATAATAAACTGAAAACAAACTCAATAGCAAAAGTGTAGCATGATTTTCAAATAAACCATATTTTTTGGTTTTCTAATCTTTTTCCCAGATGAGATTTTTTAGTGCTTTCGCAGATTTCGTTTTTAATTTTCAAATTACGTTCAACATTCTGGCACAAACCTTTACTAGCTTCACTCTTATTGGTTAGTGACATTTTGATGGACAGCTCTCGAGCCCAAATCAATAACAAGTCAGCCGAAAGTTACTAGTACAGACACAAATCCGCTCGTATGATTTTTCTTCTCTCTGTTTGGATGTTGTTTAATACACCGTCAAGACAGCCTGACCAAAAACGCGCGTTTATTACTGTAATTACGGTAAAGCGTTTTAATTGAGTGAAAATAAAATAAAAGGTTTTCGCGTTGTAAAAAGTTTTCCTGTCCATTACATTGTGGAAAACGTGGGCATAGAGAATTAAACTTTATCATCGAGATCCTTCTCAGCGGACCCTCAAATCAGTTATTGTAATTGACATAATCATAACTCAAGACATAATTGTAACTCGTGTTGCGTATTGGATGTCATGTTTTGTTCCCGATTAAAAACTGATTGTAACTTTATAGTTCTCCATAAAATAAAAGATGAGCGATTAACGAGACAGTAAAGGCAGCACTGCTACCGTATAAATAAAAAACAGGAATAAAACTCAATTTTATTGATCTGATTTACATGAACTAACCTGAGGATGACAGGAGTTCAGCTGATGAGGGTGATGATGATGCTACCGAAAGCTCATCTCGAAGGAATAGTTGTATGAGACTACCGAAACTTTACATATTAATGACTGAATTTGTGGATTGAAAATGAAAACTGTGAAAGCGTAAACGTAAACTCTGATTTGCGAAAAAAAAGAATAAAAACAGATTTAACGCTTTGTTTGAAAATCATGCTACACTTTTGCCATTGAGTTTTTTTCTTTTTTCAGATGCGTTCATTTTTATTGGCATAAAATCAAAAGAAGACGACGTTGATAAAGCTTTATGGGAATTTTGCGGAGTCCGATAAGAAAGACTACGAGCGTATTTGCGTGTATGGCGTCGCAATTTGCGAAGGATGCTGAAGAAACTTTTGGAGATGGAGCAAGAAGAGGAGCAGGCGCAGGTAACCAGCTGTTAACAATATTACAGCTGACTTAGATTTAGTGTTTCAAACATTAAACACTTATCACTGAAATCACAGTACAAAAAAGCTACAGATTTATTCCATCGTGCACAAAACTTTGGCAGGAATAAGGTTACGACATCCATAATAACACAGAGCACTTCTTCTGGCCATGGTCACACACGGCCTCATCTAATGGAGCTAGAGAGTGACCGAGTAAACAGTATCTCTAATATTTCAACATTTACAATAAACATTATTACATTCTGTAATAGTTAGACCTGTAACTTAAAACATCTAGTTTAAAAGACATGTCAAGTTCTCATAAACAGAATTTAAATCATTTATGTATATATCTTTGTAACCATTACATGATTAAGTAAAACGAATACGTCAACGTTCACAAAAGCACTATGGTCAAAAATATTATTATGGTCAATGTTATTAAGTGTAACGAGTGGACAGAGACGGTAGGATCCATTTGCGGCAGTTTATTAGAGTAGCTGAACAGGCAGGGTCGACAACAGCAAACAGGTATATCAGGGGCTAGGCTAATCAGCAGCGATAAACAGTCGAGGTAATAACAGGTAATCCAAACAACAGTCGAAACCGCTCAGAAATGCTAGCCGGGCAAAACAAGACTTCGCAGTGAGCTAATGAAATGCTAGGGCTTATATACACAAGAGTTAATGAGGATCAGGTGTACAGGAAGTAATCAGCCCCAGGGATGTGGCCCTATGGGAAATGTAGTCCAAGGTAACCTACTATTCAGGTGACAGTTCCCTCTGGTGGTTCGGGGGAGGCGGTACGGGAGCCTCCACCATAACATTAAGTATGGTCAAAATGTTT
Source organism: Chromobotia macracanthus (assembly GCA_036877525.1). NCBI lineage: Eukaryota > Metazoa > Chordata > Actinopteri > Cypriniformes > Botiidae > Chromobotia > Chromobotia macracanthus. The sequence continues at coordinate 189,888 of JAZGTH010000001.1, forward strand.
TTTACAAACATTAAATTTGAAGTTTCTTAGGGTTACTGTGATCTGATCAAAACCTGAAATACATTTCTGAAATAAACTGAGACCACTCCAAACTTTTCTTAAATCAGCATTTCACTTCCAACACATCTCACTCTGCCTAATGAAGTACTGATTAGGTGATCATGGTTATAGAAAACACGGCTGTGTTCACTATTCTCCTGCAATAGAACCAGCTGGATGGCAAAAACAGTGGTAGTAGAACCTCAGAAGTGGAATCAAATATTAATTGTTGCCCATGCCAAAAGAGTTGAAACGTTCTGAGTGAGAAAAAGAAGGGTTAAATTCTGACTTTACTAGCAGAAATACAGTGAGCGTCAGGTTGCTTCCATCTCTGAAATGTCAAAGACCGCAGTTCATAAGAACAAGGTTAAGCTGCAGACATTGGGGATCACAAACCTACAGACTATTAGAGGGCGAAAACAACTCCCCACTGAATGGGATCCGCCAACTCATTCAAATAACTCAAAAAACGTACACTGACATCAAGTGACCTTCAAAATGAATGGCAAATAGCAGATGGGGTGAAGTGCACGGTGAGGACAGTTCGAAACAGGCTGCTAGAGGCAGGGCTGAAGTCATGCAAAGCTAGAAAAAAGCCCTTAAGGTTGTCTTCTCTGATAAGTCCAATATTCAGCTTTGCACAACACCTGGTCATCCAATGGTTAGATTAGGAACTTGGAGAGGCCTACAAGCCACAGTGTCTCGCACCCACTGTGAAATCTGATGGAGGATATGTGATGACCTGGCAGTGCTTCAGCAGGGCTGGAATTGGGCAAATTCGTCTTTGTGAAGGGCGCATGAATCAAGCCACATATAAGGCTGTCCTGGAAGAAAACTCACTTCCTTCTGCTCTGACATTGTTCCCCAACTCTGAGGATTGTCAGCAGGACAATGCTTCCACACAGCCAGATCAATCACGGTTTGGATGGAGCTCAAGATCACCTGATCAAGTCCCTGTCATGGCCAGCCCCATTGAAAACCTCTGGAATGTGATCAAGAGGAAGATGTATGGTCATAAGCCATCAAATGTTTTTGAATTTTTGCACCAGGAGTGGCATAAAGTCACCCAACAGCAATATGAAAGACTGGTGGAGATGCCAAGACACATGAAAGCTGTGATTAAAAACCAGGATTATTCCCCCAAATATTGATCTTTGAATTCTTCCTAAGTTAAAACATTAGTATTGTTTCTTTAAATTATTTATCTGAATACACTGCATATTTTTTGTTGTTTTGTTCAGTTCATTTTCTGCATATAAATGACAATGTTTTTGAATTTGGGGAAATATTGTCGGTAGTTTATAGAATAAAACATTAATTTTATTTAAACATACCTATAAAACGAGAAAACCAGAAAAACTGATAATATTTACAGTGGTCTCTTAATTTTCTTAATTTTTAAGTTTCTGAAACTGTATGTGATAAATATGATGTAATAAACACTGACAGAAAAGTTTCTGGTTGTTTTATTGTCACAAGGTAACAAACTCCATTGTTGATTATGACAGTAACTGTTACATGGTGGGCAAATGTTTTTCAAAAATGTATATTTAAAAACTTAACATTTTATTAAAACTAATAAAAGACAATATATAAAAAATATTTTCATGTGTTCATGGTCTGCCTGCAGGTCTTGTGTGGTTAAACCCTAACCCTACCAACAATTTAAGCCAATAGAATCAAAACATGATTAAGCGGTAAAACATGAAATATTGTCTAGAATTACTCACGATATTACAGATACATTGTCAATGTAAATTGTCTAAATTATTCACAACGTTTTAAATTTACACTAGTGTCAAAACTAAAAATGTATTTTTACTGTTTATTTCAGGCATCTTAAATGTTTTTTAACATCAGTTAGATTAAACATATACAGTTTTGACTTTGTACAGAGCTATTACACACGATTCGTACATGAACAACAAACCCATAAACCATTTTACAATTCACAGCAAGTCTAGACAAACAGCTGCTGCAAACAAACATCAACACGGTTCACCATCCATCTGCTGTTTAATCACTCTGTCTTGTGTTTTCTGTATCTCCGCCTTCCAACCTCACTGGCTACAGACCCTAGTGCCACTCCTACAGCGCCTCCTACAGCTCCGGCCAGAAACACGCCCAGTGCCGCTCCCACCAGAGCCCCAACAGCAACCACCTTTGGCACCTGTTTTGCACTTGAACCCACCTTCTCCCAGACAGACCGGAGCAGTGTAGGAGATTGTGTAGAGGAGGAGAGGAGCACTACAGAATCCAGCTGGACATTCTTCTCCACTGCGAGCTCCTCCTCTTCCTCCCTCAGGGAATGCAGAGGGCGAGACAGGTTCTGTCTGTCTTGCTGTCTCTCCCTCCAGGTGGTGGAGATCTCGTCCTGCCTCTGCTGGATACGACTCCCAGGCTCTTGGTCAAGCGAGCAGAAGCCTCCTCCGCTCTCTCTCACTGTCTGCTGCACCTTTTCCAGCAGCTCCCTCATACAGCTCCTCTGCTGTCCACCTCTGTTTCGCTGTAGCACGTGGTAGCGATCGCCGCATTTCTGCACCAACTCCAGCATCTCTGGACGCTGGGAGGCGATGTATGCCTCCACTCCCTCCACACCCTCAACTCTCTCTGCCAGCAGGTCTGAGTGCGTGAAAAGAATAACTGTGTGGCGCCGGACGGCCTCATGTCCAAACATGCCCTCCAGCACACGAAGGGCCAGCAGCTCGGTGTGGGCAGGCTGGTTGACAGGAACACAATGCAGGAACACATGGGGACCCGGAGCAGAGAGGGACATGCATGAGGAGATTTGACCTTTGACCTCCTCAGGAGGTCTCTCTGAATAAAACCAGTCTGGTGTGTTAACCACAGATAACTGAGAGAAAGAGAGAGATAGAGAGACGTGTTCACGTGATCACATGAAAACCTCACATGTGCAGCATCAGTTTGTCTGTAAAGTTCATAGTCATACTGACCCGCTGGTTCTCCACTATAGCGCTTGCTTTCACACACTGTTGAGATGTGGCTGTGACACCATCACTTTGCTGGTCAAACACATCACAACCCAGAATGAAATTTCCGGCTGCACTTTTCCCAGAACCACGATGACCCAGCAGAACCATCCTCAGCTCAGGCAGTGAGCAATCACTCAGAGGATCAGAGGAAGAGGAGGATAAAGATGAAACAGGTGAGAACGTTTCACTGCTGTCTGTAACCTTCTTAAAACTGTGATGAACTAGAAGAGGAAAAACAAATGTCAGCAGACAGACTCATCACTAGAGTGAGTCAAACATCAGGGTGATTTGAACAACACTGTGTGCTACAGACCGATCTTCCAATCACATGGCTCGCTGATGAGAGCTGTGATGTCACTTTTTAAATGATTTTTTAAAACGTGAAGGACAGTGAAGGACCTGGACTTCATTTTACACACACCTAAACAATGTGTGTCTGTGTGTGTGTGTCCTGGTATGTCCTACATTAGATATGTCATAAGTACAGTAATACCAGTAATAACATTTTTGTCCTTGTAGGCACATTTTTGAGGTCCCATGAGGAAACAAGCTTATAAATGATTCAGAATGATCTTTCATGAAAATCTGAAGTAGGATTCGTTTAGGGAGATGGAATATAAAGTTTGTACAGTATAATAACCATTGTGTCTATGGAATGTTTCCATAAAACATGAAAACCCAACATGTGTGTGTGTGTGTGTGAATAAATAAACTCACTGGTGTTTATGAAGCTCTTGTTGTTTTGAACCTCTGTCTCCTCCAGCATGTTGCTGAGAATGGCGCCCTCTGGATTTAAACACAGCACAACACATTTAAAACACCTTTCCTTGGCATCAAAATTTAAATTTCATTAGTCTGATTAATTCCTTTAAGTCTTTTTATGCTGTTCTCAAGTTTCCTAAAGCACCTTTGGTAAGTTTAAAACTTGAGTTTCTCTCCAGCGGTGTGTGTCTGCTGTGTGTTTCCTCACACTCGTTTTGTTGTGAGTGGAGCCCGTTGATCATACGTGTCTCAGTGATTACATCACTTCCTGTTTCCACTATGCTGATTGGTCTATTCAAGGATTTTAGGAGTTTCTGTTCAGTTCTCTGCTCTTTCACGCTCTCCTTCATCTCCTCATCTCTGTGCAGCTGAAATCCTCCATTCCTCCAAATCATCTGTTCCACCTGAGCAAAATCAAATGATTTAAACCTGTTTCAATAGGTGCTACAGAGGGGTCAGTTTAATAACAATCAGAAGAGTCTGGTTTACATTGGGAATCACTTCAGAAAGGATCCTGTGATCAGTCTCCAGTATAAAACACATTAAATACAGAATCTCTTTCGGTCTGAACAGTCAAATGTGGCTTACTTTTAACATTCAGGCACTTAAAGACTGGACAGTCAGTTCTGCAGATAAAACCTGGAAAACTAATTCAAACTGATGCTGATGGAGACCAAATAAACAGCCAGAACCAATGACCCTGCAGCCCATCTGCTTAGCCCCACCCCCTCTCTCTCACCTCCTCCAGAAGGGTGACAACCTGCTGTCTGTCCTGAGCTCTGCGGTTATTGATCACAAGACAGCGGCCGTGACACCTCCTCACCACCTCCTGAAGCCCTGCCTCCTTACTCAGGTATTCTTCAAGAGTCCGACCCATCAGGTAATCTCCACAGGTGAGCAGCACCAGTGTGTGATCCAGAACTGAGCGGCTGAACATCTGCTCCAGCTGATCCGGTATCTGCCTCTCCATCTCGGTAAACTCGCCAATGGGAATGAGAATGAGGAAAATGTGTGGGCCTGGCGCATTCAGAGTGAGGGCACGCTGCATCTCCACCTGAATCTCGGCCTCTACCTGACCGCCTCTCCAGTACCAGCGAGGGGTCTCCACCACGCTCAGACGCCGGCCCTCAGACAGTGCTCGCCGTACCTGACACTCTCGTGGAGTGGCAGAGGGTCTCAGAGCTGAACTTTGACCCAGCAGTGTGTCTGCTGTGAGGGTCTTTCCACAACCAATGCTGCCCACCAAAACCAAACACAGCTCAGAGCTGCTCCTCCCATCCACAGATGAGACTGAAAGAGAAAGAGAGATTTTAGAACACAACTTTCAGATTAATAATCAATCAGTGTGTGTCTGACTGACTGATTCTCCATTCAAGTGGCTTTACAGTTGCGTCAAAACCGTGAGAAATTTGTGACACTATGAGTAGTATCAAACTTAGCTAACCCTTACCTAATCCTAAGAATCCCAATGTGCTGCAGAGATTAGCTTTAACCTCAATCTAACACACCTAGATTGATCCTACTCTTCAGGACATCAGCCCTCCAGTGTCTGACACCCCTGTGCTATGACATCAAGCTCACATGGGTTGTGATTAATTTCAGGGTTTTTAAGAATTTCAGCTTATATTTTTTGTCATAAAAAACATATCTGGTTGTTTGAATAGTTAGGAGAAAGCAACAGAAACTAAAGTAGCTGCCAAATGTAACAGCATTGTAAATCAGTCTGACAGTTTCTGCTCAACTGTGATAAGTTAAATACAGCAGACAATTGCCCTGTATTCTCAAGTCAAATCATTCACTGAAGCAAATACTTTAAATATAAGGTTAATATTTTACTTAATCTGGTCTGTTCACACACAGGAACAGATAAACACATCTAAACATGTTTGTCACAAATAATTCTTTCATAAATTGCAGTGTGGTCAGTCTGAGAATAAGTGATATAATGTGTTCTGTGATATATGTTCTGTGTGACACTGTTGCTCTCAAACTCATACATTCATAGAAGACACCTGTCTGTCCAGTTCAACAGCATTCAGCTCCACACACACACGTTAGGTTTCTATGCTTTGTCACGACTTTCCATAGACAATAATTTTTATATCATACAAACTGAATATTCTGTCCCCTAACCCTCACACAAACCTGCTGGCTGGTCCCCACAATGTATGTATGTGTGGTAGAAAAACAAGAAGAGACACACATTATAGAAATAATTTCACCAGACTGAATAATTAAAAATATAAAATGATTCCTGTGTGTGCATGACACCTAAACACACTGCATACAGATCATGAACTTTTTTCATAAAACAGTCCAGTGACCTCATCACCATACCACTGCTCCGCAGCAGCACATGAACTTAAAACATCAGTTTCAATTTAAAGTCTCACCCGGGTAAGAAAACTCCATGTGTGTGTCCATCTGTCTCTCACGTCGTCTCAGCCTGTCACCTGTCACTCAGTCTGATCTGATCACATCAGACTCTCGCCTGCAGTGATTCTGGGTTTGTGATTAGTGCGCTCATGAATCCGGCTGAGGGTGGAGGAGATGCGCTCCATGCATGTGAATCACAGCCATGCAGCCACACCCAGACCAACCAAACCTGCAGCCGCAAAATGCTGAGGGTGTGTCAGTATCAGTGGACACACGCATGCTCACTCACACACTAACCCTAAACACACAAAATTTCACTAAGAGAGAAAGAATGACAAACATGAAACAACAAATCAACCACAATCCACAAAACAGGCCAATCCAGTGTTAAAAGAACATTAAAATGGATTTTATTGAAAGAAAACAACAGAAATACAAAATCAAAGATCAGATAAAAATGGCACGATGTGTGTTTTAGAAGCAGGTTAAAAGTTGAAGTGTCTGTGGATTTATCCAGTGCAAAACTAAGCTGTCATTTCTGGTTGTGGCCAGTAGAGGTCAGGAGAGAGCAGCACCATCAGCTCATGTCCATCATAAACCCGGCATCACGTAGGCGACGTTATCTAGAGTGTTTGACTGATGACAGACACATTTACACAACATGAGGCTTAAATCATGATACTGATGTTTATTCAGCTTTAAAGTGATAACAGTTATAGTACCAGCAGGTGATGTGGACATCCGTTGAGTTCTGGCACCTGTGTGGTCAGACAGACCAGAGGTCCAAGAGCACACAGAACAGAGTCCAACAGAACGGACAGGGAACCTGATACAGTCACCATCCCCTACAACACACACAGAATGCACACACGCATCATGAACGTGTGGATAGAGTTGATAACTTGCAGGACTTTTCCATTTGGGATCAAATGTGTGATTGTTCACATGACTTTCAGGAGACTTGAGATAAGTCATAAACACACACTGCAGGAGACTGAAGAAAAATGTGATAACATGCTTAATAATGTGATATACAGAATGCTAAACGTCAATGCTTTGAATTTGTAAAATCAATATAAATTATATTAAAATATTTTAAAACAGAAAATTATATAACCAATAAACATGTTGCACCTTTGTAAGAGAAAAACCATCATTACAACTTCTGATAGTCGTTTACCTCTGTCTCCTGCAGTCTGCGGCCAATCAGAGACAGAGACTCGCCCAGCAGCTGCAGGTGTGCGGCAGCATCGATGGGCTCCACGTCAGAGTCTCTGATGGGGGAGAACACCGGAGCATTCACAGGCAGTGGTGCCGATCCATTCTGGACTGCAGCGACTGCTGTTTCCTGTCTCTTCAGCCCAATGGCTCCCCCTGCAGGTGAGCGATGACCTGATTAAACATCAGTGCAGCTTTATAACACCGCACATCTGTCAAGTCACTGACCTTTGACCCTGGAGCCTTCTTTCAGTTTCTGAGACGTTTGCGTTTGTTTGACACGTTTTGCAGAGTCAGATTTCATTTGCTTCCTCTGGAGATATTCTGACCTCTCTCGCCACACCTGAGAACATCACAGTGAGCAGAGCAGCAGAAAACACAGACACACACAGACACACACACAGACACACACACAGACACACACACAGACACACACACAGACACACACAGACAGACACACACACACAGACAGACACATGTACTCACACACACATCCTAACACTTAGTCACACACAACACACTTTCACACACTCACACTGTTGGGTTTGAAAGCTGAACTTTCTGGTGATGGCTAACTGAGAGGAACTGAGGCGTATACGTTCGCCAGCTGTCTGGGCATCCTATAGTGTAGAGGCATCAGACGTAGTTTTTTATGTTAGACGTCCTGTCGAAGCTGAACTCAATGTGCCTGCAGCATGGTGGCGATGTGGCTGAGAAATGTATATTTTTTTCCTTTGCGCCTGGATAATGTACTAGTAGATAAATTGGATAATTTGGACTGTTGACACTTTTAGCTTTACTTTTATTGTGTCCTAAGGAAGGTTTTAAGTTGGGATATGATCATACCAAAACCAGCCTAGGGTAAGCAGTACAATCATATATCTCCCTATAGGGCAATGATAGAAGACTTTAGTTGCCTAAACTCCCTGTTTGTTCATAGACACAGGTATCTAGCAGATGTCATACTGTAATATATATATACTTATAAAACAGCTCAAGCTTACACACACACACACACACACACACACACACACACACACACACACACACACACACACACACACACACACACACACACACACACACACACACACACACACACACACACACACACACACACACACACACACACACACTCAAGTTGAGTGTTGATTTATTATATAAACTTCAGTTTAAATTTCAAATTCATTAATGGGAAAGATACACTGCAGTTGCCCGTGACACCTGGTGCTTTGACCTAGGTAATGCTTGCTGCTATATTTATATTATGTTTAATTTATATTGAATTAAATATGGGCATTTATGTGTAGAGTTACATGCAGAACAAAATTCAGAAATTGGAACGCGTGAAAACAGATAAAAGGTGCTCATGCTTTTGAGAAATGTGCTTTTGAACTGAAGTGATGGTTTGGGAAACTGTGCCAACAGAAACAGATAGAGGGTGTTATTATATAGGGTGTTATTATATAGGGTGTTATTATATAGGGTGTTATTATATAGGGTGTTGTTATATAGGGTGTTATTATATAGGGTGTTATTATATAGGGTGTTACACTGTTTGATGAAAGTCAGTTATTAGGTTGGCTTGAAAAGGTCAACTTACTGAACTGCTGTGTAAACTTCTAAAACTTCTGACTACACCTTACTTACGTTTTTCCTAAAAATGATTATTATTAAAACTCAAAAGAAGTTTAATAGATTTCTCTATTATTATAGATATTAACAATGTTCAGATGAACCAAGACGCTCGGAACTCCATCAAAACTAAAATGTAATCTCCCAGAAGCCCTTGAAACATATTTAAACTGTCTGTCTGTCTATCTCTGTGTCTGTATCTTTTTTCTGATTGACTGATTGTCTTTAAAAGCTACTTAAAAACTTAAGTAACTTTGAAGTCTTTAAAAACTTCAAAGTTTGTCTTAAACTTTTTAATGGAGTTATCCACTGTTTTCATAGTTGTAAGTCCTCAACATATAACCGAGGGCTACTCTTTATATAGCCTATAAACCAGTTGCGCAAAGTACCTGCTATTAGCACGCCCCCTTCTAAGTAACACTGTCAGTTCACAGATAGGCTGCAATATTGCGTTCGATTTTTCTTGTGACATTTCCGTCAACATATGAGGATTAAAAACAGATAAGGAAATTTTCAGCAATTGAGAGATGCGAAAAAACTCATACTCATAATTAACAAACTGTTAATGCACTCAGCTTGCTGTAATCACCTCAACTTCAAACACTGACAGGTTATTTACACAGTTGCTCCTTTGCAGAGTCAGATTTCATTTGCTTCCTCTGGAGATATTCTGACCTCTCTCGCCACACCTGAGAACATCACAGTGAGCAGAGCAGCAGAAAACACAGACACACACAGACACACACACAGACACACACACAGACACACACACAGACACACACACAGACACACACACAGACACACACACAGACACACACACAGACACACACAGACAGACACACACACACAGACAGACACATGTACTCACACACACATCCTAACACTTAGTCACACACAACACACTTTCACACACTCACACTGTTGGGTTTGAAAGCTGAACTTTCTGGTGATGGCTAACTGAGAGGAACTGAGGCGTATACGTTCGCCAGCTGTCTGGGCATCCTATAGTGTAGAGGCATCAGACGTAGTTTTTTATGTTAGACGTCCTGTCGAAGCTGAACTCAATGTGCCTGCAGCATGGTGGCGATGTGGCTGAGAAATGTATATTTTTTTCCTTTGCGCCTGGATAATGTACTAGTAGATAAATTGGATAATTTGGACTGTTGACACTTTTAGCTTTACTTTTATTGTGTCCTAAGGAAGGTTTTAAGTTGGGATATGATCATACCAAAACCAGCCTAGGGTAAGCAGTACAATCATATATCTCCCTATAGGGCAATGATAGAAGACTTTAGTTGCCTAAACTCCCTGTTTGTTCATAGACACAGGTATCTAGCAGATGTCATACTGTAATATATATATACTTATAAAACAGCTCAAGCTTACACACACACACACACACACACACACACACACACACACACACACACACACACACACACACACACACACACACACACACACTCAAGTTGAGTGTTGATTTATTATATAAACTTCAGTTTAAATTTCAAATTCATTAATGGGAAAGATACACTGCAGTTGCCCGTGACACCTGGTGCTTTGACCTAGGTAATGCTTGCTGCTATATTTATATTATGTTTAATTTATATTGAATTAAATATGGGCATTTATGTGTAGAGTTACATGCAGAACAAAATTCAGAAATTGGAACGCGTGAAAACAGATAAAAGGTGCTCATGCTTTTGAGAAATGTGCTTTTGAACTGAAGTGATGGTTTGGGAAACTGTGCCAACAGAAACAGATAGAGGGTGTTATTATATAGGGTGTTATTATATAGGGTGTTGTTATATAGGGTGTTGTTATATAGGGTGTTGTTATATAGGGTGTTGTTATATAGGGTGTTGTTATATAGGGTGTTGTTATATAGGGTGTTATTATATAGGGTGTTATTATATAGGGTGTTATTATATAGGGTGTTACACTGTTTGATGAAAGTCAGTTATTAGGTTGGCTTGAAAAGGTCAACTTACTGAACTGCTGTGTAAACTTCTAAAACTTCTGACTACACCTTACTTACGTTTTTCCTAAAAATGATTATTATTAAAACTCAAAAGAAGTTTAATAGATTTCTCTATTATTATAGATATTAACAATGTTCAGATGAACCAAGACGCTCGGAACTCCATCAAAACTAAAATGTAATCTCCCAGAAGCCCTTGAAACATATTTAAACTGTCTGTCTGTCTATCTCTGTGTCTGTATCTTTTTTTCTGATTGACTGATTGTCTTTAAAAGCTACTTAAAAACTTAAGTAACTTTGAAGTCTTTAAAAACTTCAAAGTTTGTCTTAAACTTTTTAATGGAGTTATCCACTGTTTTCATAGTTGTAAGTCCTCAACATATAACCGAGGGCTACTCTTTATATAGCCTATAAACCAGTTGCGCAAAGTACCTGCTATTAGCACGCCCCCTTCTAAGTAACACTGTCAGTTCACAGATAGGCTGCAATATTGCGTTCGATTTTTCTTGTGACATTTCCGTCAACATATGAGGATTAAAAACAGATAAGGAAATTTTCAGCAATTGAGAGATGCGAAAAAACTCATACTCATAATTAACAAACTGTTAATGCACTCAGCTTGCTGTAATCACCTCAACTTCAAACACTGACAGGTTATTTACACAGTTGCTCCTCTGCGCTTAAAGAAGATAAAGGACAGAAGATAACAGTGCTGTGGTATAACGCTGTGGTATAACAAGCATACTCACACTCTAAAGAGAAAAATAAAGCATTACTGGAAGCAAACTGTCTATTTTTCCGTGGTGTTACAGACTCACACAGACTACTATCTTACTCTTGATGGATGCTCTATAAGGCCTGCTTCATCAGTTAAGAATCTGGCTGTCCTATTTGATAGCAAGTTGTCCCTTGAAAACCACATTTCCAATATTTGTAAAACTGCATTTTCCTCTTAAAAATATATCAAAACTCTGACACATACCCTTTGTGTCAAACACTGAAAATGTAATTCATGCATTCAGGACTTGATTATTGTAATGTCTTAGTGTCAGATTTAGTACAAAAACTCAAAAGGCAGCAGCCAGCGTTCTTAAACAGAAAACATACAACCATATTATCCCAGTTCTATCAACACTGCAATGGCTGTTTATAAAGCCTCAGCTAGTGAGCTCCTTTCTCATCACACTCCATGTTCACTGCGATCTCAATATTCTGGCCAGTTGATAATTCCCAGAATTTCAAAATCAAGAGCAGGTGGTAGATCCTTTTCATACCTGGTGCCCAAACTCTGGAACAGTCTTCCCAGAGTTGTCCGGGAGGCAGATACACTCAGTACAGTCAGTTTAAATGTAGATTAAAGACCTATTTCTTTAATCTATTTTAAACATAGTCCAAACAAGGGACTGTTAGGCTGCATTAATTAGATAAACCAGAACTAGGGACACTTCCTATAAGAACAGATTTACTCACCCTCGCGCTCGCACACCCTCACCCTCGCGCTCGCACACCCTCGCGCTCGCACACCCTCGCGCTCGCACACCCTCGCGCTCGCACACCCTCGCGCTCGCACACCCTCGCGCTCGCACACCCTCGCATCATGTGAGTGATGATGAAGGTCGGCACCTGTTTGTCTCCCTCAGGCAGCTGTTTCCAGGCATCAGCCAGACGTTTGCTCAAGTCACCAAAATCTGAGTCAACAACATCACAAATTTCACACACTCATGGATAACCTCCAATCTGATCAATACAAATTAAAAAATTATATATAGCTTCGGAAAAATTTAAGAGACCACTCCAAAAATTTCTTTAATCAGCATCTCCATTCCATGGAATGGCAGCCATTCTATCCCAGTGTCTGTTGAATTCCAACACAGGCACATCTCATTCTGCCTAATGAAATACTGATTAAATGATCACCTGAACCGAATATTATTTAACAAGAAAAAGTATAGAAAACACGGCTGTGTTCACTATTCTCCTGCAATAGAACCAGCTGGATGGCAAAAACAGTGGTAGTAGAACCTCAGAAGTGGAATCAAATATTAATTGTTGCCCATTCAAAGAGTTGAAACGTTCTGAGTGAGAAAAAGAAGGGTTAAATTCTGACTTTACTAGCAGAAATACAGTGAGCGTCAGGTTGCTTCCATCTCTGAAATGTCAAAGACCGCAGTTCATAAGAACAAGGTTAAGCTGCAGACACTGGGGATCACAAACCTACAGACTATTAGAGGGCGAAAACAACTCCCCACTGGATGGGATCCGCCAACTCATTCAAATAACTCAAAAAACGTACACTGACATCAAGTGACCTTCAAAATGAATGGCAAATAGCAGATGGGGTGAAGTGCACGGTGAGGACAGTTCGAAACAGGCTGCTAGAGGCAGGGCTGAAGTCATGCAAAGCTAGAAAAAAGCCTTTTATCAATGAGAAACAAAGAAGAGCCAGGCTCCAGCTCAGACTGGTGTAAGGTTGTCTTCTCTGATAAGTCCAATATTCAGCTTTGCACAACACCTGGTCATCTAATGGTTAGATGAAGAACCTGGAGAGGCCTACAAGCCACAGTGTCTCGCACCCACTGTGAAATCTGGTGGAGGATATGTGATGATCTGGCGGTGCTTCAGCAGGACTGGAATTGGGCAAATTTGTCTTTGAAGGGCACATGAATCAAGCCATATATAAGGTTGTCCTGGAGGTAATGTTCCCCAACTCTGAAGATTATTTTTCCAGCAGGACAATGCTGCATGCCACACAGCCAGGTCAATCAAAGTTTGGACAGAGCATCACCAGATCAAGGCCCTGTCATGGCCAGCCCAAGGCTCCAGACTTAAACCCCATTGAAAACCTCTGGAATGTGATCAAGAGGAAGGTGATTTGATGGTCACAAGCCATCAAACAAAGCTGAGCTGGAGAAAACCAGGATTATTCCACCAAATATTGGTCTTTGAATTCTTCCTATGTTAAAACATTAGTGTTGTGTTGTTTAAAAATGAGAATAACCCTTTTCTTTGAATTATTTGAGGTCTAAAAACACTGCATATTTTCTGTTGTTTTGACCAGAGTTCATTTTCTGCAAATGAATGCTCTAAATGACAATACGTTTATTTGGAATTTGGGAGAAATGTTGTCAGTAGTTTATAGAATAAAACAAACATGTTCATTTTATTTAAACACATACCTATTCAATGTAAAACCTAAGAAACTGATACTTTTGCAGTGGTCTCTTAATTTTTCCAGTGATGTATATTTTAACAGCTGTGTGCTTCATTTTCATCACGTTTCATCACATCTCAATACATCACACAGTTAACGGTAAACATCCAGCAACAAAATAAACACCAGTTTAAACCAGATTTGAGTAAAAGTGTCTGTCCAATTAACCTAAAGTAAAAATATTGAGAAATTAACTTTAGAAGAACTACATTTACATTTATGCATTTGGCAGACGCTTTTATCCAAAGCGACTTACAGTGCATTCAAGCTATGCATTTTTGTCACTACATGTGCTCCCTGGGAATCGAACCCACAACCTCTTGCGCTGCTAACGCAATGCTCTACCACTGAGCTACAGTAAAACACTATTACTATTATCTGAACGACCAAAAACAGACTGCACGTTTGAGCTCTTATGAGGGTGTAGAAATGCAGCTGTTCCTCACTGATCTGATCTAATTACACATCTTATTCTGATCTGACGTCCATTAAGGTCATGAAGCATTTGGTATGAGTGAACAGACTGTATAATCCGGCCAATAATCCAGCTGCTGACACCAGATGTGTGACAGACATTCAGACAGAAACTCACCGAGTCCTGGTTCCTCCTCCAGAATACTGTTTCTGTACTCCTTATAGAAGATCTGATACGCTGTCAAAACCTTCTTCTTCTGAGAGAGAAAGAGAGCAAGTGAGTGTGTGACAGAGAGAGAGTCAGGCTGTTCTTGTGCTGTGTTACAGATGATTCTCATGACCTTGTCTTTACTCTTGTGTTTCCCTCCGTCCTCTCTCTTCTTCTTCTTCTCCTCACGCCTGTGGTGACCTGTAGTGTGTGTGCTCCATTCTGCGCTGCCATTGGCTGAGACAGAACAGGCCAGAGGTGAAATGTGAGACTGAGAGAAGCAGCGTTTAGACTGTGATGATGTCATACCTGGTTTCCTCTCAGTTTTACTACTGTGTTTCTTCTTGCGGTGTCGGTCCTTCTTCTTCTTGCTTTTTTTGCTCTTCTTCCTCCAGCTGTGAGATGACGGTTTATGGATTGTGAGTTTTCCGCCATCACTGCCGTCAACTGATGACAAGCTACTGTCATCGGCCGCAATATTGTGGCACCCGCCGTAATGACCTAAAACACAAACACTACAGTAAAACCTTGCTGAGACACACAAAAACAATCATTCTGGATTCCAGATGCAATGAGAGTTTAACTTTGAAGAATAAAAGGTGACATCATCACAACATTTTCAGCAATGTGCACCTCCTCTGGTTCATGCAGTTATGTCTGACATAAACACAAACTTTCACTCTCTGGTGCACCTGAAATGTGTGATAAAATCCGCCCACCTTCCAGCTCCACCTCCTCGCCCACCACAGGCAGCCCCTCTCGCACCACCTGCGGCTGCTTCCTTGATGAGGAGGCATCTCTCATCTCCTTCCTGCCCTCCTTCAATGGGGAGAGGGAGGGATAGGGCACTTCAGAGCCCACAGCTGTGGAGGAGGTGATGGCCTGCAGGAGACCCATGGCTGTCTGAGAAGAAGTGGACTGTTCGGAAGACAGCAGGAGTGACCGGTGACTCTCTGAAGAGCGTTTCTTCTTTTTGTGGTGAAATCCAGAGCTGTAATCTACACGAGAGACACTTCAACAACTAAACACATCATCAGAATGGCAAACGTCCTGCTAAAATACAGAAACCTGAATGATTCATTCAGTGTCACACACTCACTTCCTCAAAGGTACAGATATTTAGCAATTTAATGAGCCGTTCAACAGAGTTGTGATTTTGACTACACGTGCGCTACAGTCACACACCTTCGTAAAAATGACCCTCATGGTGTTTCTTTTTCTTCTTGTGAATCTCGCTGCTTGTGAAGAACTCGTAAGTCTCCTGTGAAGAGCACATATGAGGTTCTGAGGTCTGATCTAAAGCACTTGAGTTCTTAATCATTTATATGAAGATGTTTTCAGCACCTTTAAGCATTTCTTGGAGGATTTTTTGACCTCTGCATCAATAATCTCTTCTTCTCTTAGCAGATCTTTGTAAGATCTTCTCTTCTCTCTCTGACTGCGACCAGCGACCAGACTCACCTCACTCTCCATCTACATCACATAACGCACACAACACACAGACACAGCAATTCAGTACCAACCATGTGTTTTATATAACCATGAGTCTTTCATTTGTGTTTGAATCTGGATGTGTATGTGGTCCTGGTATTTCCTACATTATGGGGATCAAATGTCGCCACAAGTATAGTCATACCAGTAAAACCATGTGTGACATTTTTGAGGTCCCTATGAGGAAACATGCTTATAAATCATACAGAATGATCTTTTTCCAAATCTAAAATAGCAGAAAAGTTTCTGTGTTGATCAGGTTTCGTGTGGGGGGAAATAGATATACTGTCTGTACAGTCTAAAAATCATTACAT
The DNA here is from genome assembly GCA_036877525.1 of Chromobotia macracanthus. Lineage (NCBI taxonomy): Eukaryota > Metazoa > Chordata > Actinopteri > Cypriniformes > Botiidae > Chromobotia > Chromobotia macracanthus. The sequence goes on from JAZGTH010000001.1 coordinate 206,530, forward strand.
CCCCATAAAACATGAAAACCTAACATGAGTATGTGTACAGGTTTATCTACATTTGTGAGGGTCAAATGTCCTCACTAACATATATATATATATATATATATATATATATGACAAGCAAGTTGTGAGACATTTTACTGGTCCTCACTAAATAAAAATGCTCATAAATCAGAATAAATCATGTCTCTCTTTAAATCTAATGTTAGTCACGTTTGTGTGTTTGCTAACCGGCTAAACTCAATACATTTTTATTATTAGTGTGCAATTCAAACAAACTAAAGTAAATTTACAAACACAAATCAAGCGCGGTCACGTATTTAGTGATGGTACGTTTCATTTATTACCTTTATTAAAACTCAAGCGCCTGCTGTCGTCATCTCGCACGCAGCGTCCGCTTCTTGTTCGGCTGTTGGCGCGTTGTGACGTCATTACGCGTTTCGGCGCCTCTGGCGGAGCGGCGGGGATGCGCTGCGGCAGTCGCCGCGAGGTTGTTTTACTGCTTACAAATGTTGCTGGTGCACAACACGTTTTGACAAACAAAATCCCAATTGTTTATCCAAACTCCGAAAGCTGATACAAATAAAACTAAAGTTATGAAAGATATTCGGAAACGTACAATTAAAAGTTTGATAAGCTCTACACGCACTATAAATAACACACTAAACGTTATTGTCTAGAAGCATCAAGTATTCCTCTGATCCATATAAATACATACCGAGCAATGCGCGCTTACGGGCTCAGTTACTGCGTCATGTTTAGGCAGCGCGTTCACGCTGAATCACAGTTTCATCAATCCGCTGAGTCACGCTTCACACGATCCGTGTCTTATCACAGACAACAAACCACACATCAGCTGCAGAGAGCATTCATGTGTGTGTGAGTCCAGACCTTACAGAGAAACGTGCCTAACCCATCAGCAATCACTCATTTCAGTTTATTCTTTTCATATTGTCACATATGTGCTTCAGATCACGTGATTACAGTTGTTTCAGAGTCATGCTTTCAACATCTCACGTCCTTCTCTAGGCTGAGTGTGTCGTGTCATGTTTAGTTTTGGTCCCTCCTCCGTCTTTGTCCTGTGTTCTGCTGATCTGGGCTGCTGTTGATTTCCTGTCTCAGGGTTACAACAGAGAGAGAGAGAGAGAGAGAGAGTATAAAGGCAGAGAGCAGCACTCTGTTCAGATCACTGATCACACTGAAGAGACACTGAAGCTGCTGAGGACAAATTCAGAGTGAGTAGAGCTTTTGTCTTTTGATTTTAAAGCTCTTCTTTTGCTGAACAGGATCCTTTGCTGTTGACTGTTTTCTGCAGTGATGCCCAAAGATGTGTTCATATAAGTGTTTTGTCTTTATAATCTTAGATTCTTTCATTTCCTTTAATTTACAAGATCTCTGCCCAAAATCACATCTTGTGTTTTTGTTTTTAAACAGGGAAATGGAGAAAACACAGACACAGATGCTGCTGACAGACAGGTGAATCTCTCAAACTCTCAGCTGTCTTAAAATATAACTCATCAGACAGACAGAGAGGCTGATAAACAGACAGATAGACAGACAGGCAGACAGACATGCTTGCATATACTGTTGCTGATGTTTTGTGATGTTGCAGTGTGATGTCAGTAATGTCACAGCTGAGGTTATGACTGTGGGTTATGGACAGGGTTAATATTTACTTATGTTGAATGTGTTTTCTCACAGTGAACTGTCAGAACAGATTAAAGCTGTGACTAAAGACTGTCACATCAGAGCGGAGAACACAGAGTTGATGTTGAGCTTCCAAAGAGGGCAGGTGTCCCTCAAACAATATCAGGTATTAATAATCATCAGCCAATCATTACTGACCTGATCAAACCCAGCTGTAGTGTTGGGCACATTTTAACCCTTATGATGATTTTGTTGTAGCTTCATCCTGTTAAAGTAGAAGTCAGCTGATTTGTCGTTCTCTGTCGTCAGATGCTTCTGAGTTCACTCTATAAGATATATGAAGCGTTAGAGGAAGTTCTGGACAGGAACGCCACACATGGCTCTGTGGCTCCCATCTACTTCCCACAGGAACTGGCACGACTGCCGTTCATCGGAAAAGACTTGGAGCATTTCTATGGACAAAACTGGAGAGAGAAGATAACAGTCCCGGCCGCCACGCTGAAATACGTCCAGAGACTGAGAGAGGTGTGCACATCGAGTTCAGAGCTCAGTGCCAGTTTGTGTCAATTTCCAAAGCTACTATCAGTCATTTTAATAAATATAAAATGACTAATATGTCGTTACTATTTCAGACAATTAAAATCTTGGATTTGTTGAGAGCCTTTTAAGATAATTGCATATCAAAGGCCATTTAATAAAGGCTGTTTGTATCCTCACGTTCTGTTAGTTTTTACAATAACACTCTCTCTATACAGGAGAGACAATCATCAAACTCTTTGTTCTCTCTCTCAGGTCGGCAGAGATCACCCTGAATATCTGGTAGCCCACGCCTACACACGCTACCTGGGCGACCTGTCAGGCGGGCAGGTGCTGGGCCGTATTACCCAGAAGTCTTTAGGACTGAAGAATGGAGAGGGCTTGACGTTTTTCTCATTTCCTGCCGTCAGCAGCCCAAACCTCTTTAAGCAGCTGTACAGGAGTCGCATGAACTGCATCGAGCTGACGGAGGAGCAGAGGCGAGGTGTGCTGCAGGAGGCCGTCACCGCATTTCAGCTCAACATTCAGGTGATTGTTTTCTCTGATATATTGTGTACTGATGAGTGCTGATGTTTATTAATAGTGATCAGCTTGAACAGTTGCTGGTATTAATTGTGCTGATCAGATTGTTTTGGACTCTTCAGGTGTTTAATGAGCTGCAGAACTTGCTGAGTGAGACAGAGAAAGAAAATAATGTGAGACTGAGACACAAACAACACAGAGAGAACACAACAGCTGCAGGTATGACAAACACACTCATGTTTGACTGTATTGGTGAGATCATTCCATAGACTTCCGCTAATCTTGAATCAGGCTAATGATATTTTCTATTCCCAACCCTAACCCTCCCCCTCCCCCTAAACTTAACCCTAACGTAAACCGTGCATGATATTACATTTAAAGAAAAGCATGATTTGGTCAATTTATGGCCCTTTTTAGTAAGGACTAGTAAAATGTCTCACAAGTTGTTTGTTAGTGAGGACATTTGACCCTCGTATATAGCTAAACCTGTACACTCACTGTTCACATACACACTTTTGGCATTACTTATTTAATGTTTTATTAACTGTTTGTTTTTTTAATTTGGTTAATGAGGACACTGGAAGTGTCTCTACAAACCATGTTTACATTGATATACACATCATTATACATTTGTGTCCTTGTAAACCATTTATACCAGTACACACACATGCACTGGTGAACTATGTTTTTGTCTCCTCAGATGTTCCAGTGTCTGAATCAAGCTCATCTCTGGTGCCGCAGTTTTTGCGGACCCTGCTGGGGGTGTTTGTGGTTCTGGCTGTTGGGATGGTCTATGCTTGTTAATCACCTGTTCAATACATAACACTGGACACAGAGTTCTGCCTCACTATCTGCTCCGACCCATCTATTTTAAAGCAAATATATGTATGCAATTGTTGTATAATACTATATTTTTGTAATAAATTTCTTTTTGCATTTATTAGTCCTGATAGATTGTCTGATGTACGATAGTTTCTCACACAGGTTGTCACAGTTTTTGACCAATACATAAAAGTTCATTTTCCATGAACTGTCCTTAAAAAGGCATTTTAGGCCTGTGAAATATTTTAAATAAGTAGATATTCCCAGGCTTTCGACGGCCGTGATCACGCGCTGATGACGGGTAACCAGCCCGCACAGACCACCGGTCCGCCACTACCGCACAGACCACCGGTCCGCCCCTACCGCACAGACCACCGGTCCGCCCCTACCGCACAGAGCCGCGACGTAAGGCGGCAGCGCGTTTAAATCCAAATACGCCGCTTCATGCTCCAGTTTCCGCCGGTAACGCGCCGCGCTCTCACGCAGCTCCGGAGACGACAGCGGTGCCCGTGTGTTGCGGTCCTTTCTGCCGCTTCCGCCCTGTCGTCCGTCACCAGTCACACAAACGCCCAGAACGCGGTACGGACGTGTTTGGGTTTTTGGTGCATAATGATAATCACGTCCATCCTGAATACGGAATGTAGGAGAATACGGCCTAACCGAAGCACTGTGATCCGAATCATTGAGCAGCGTTTACACTTCACATCTCTTCACCCTGTGCAACAGTAAATTACGCCTAACATAAACAGAGAAAATCACATACCAGTAAAACATCGTAGTGGCCTGAACTGATCCTGAAATAAAAATACTAGTCAGGCTCTCCACACGGTGATCTGAGCTCAAGGTTACCGTTTTCTGAGTGTGCTGAGAAATATTGAGATAAGGAACAGTACAGAACAACGAGAAGAAAAATAGTCGCATCACCCCAGTAATCTGAACACTCAGAAACAGTGGCTGTCGACTTCACCAACTCCACAGAAATACATGATATGAACAGTAACACAGTCACTGCAACAGATGTGCAACACGTTCACCAGGTTTAGAAATAAACTGAAATATAATTTTAGGTCTGTATCAACCACACACAAGATCATTCAAAACACAAAACATGAGTGTGAATATTACAGTGTATATTTAATATTATGACACATCTGTGTAGGGTATGACAGCAGACAGTGTTCACGTCTCCTTTATTTACAATGCAAATGAACACTTTTAAAACACTTTTAGTTTAAAACACGAGTTCAATTAAAGATTTGAGCACACACACACACACACACACACCACACACACACACCACACACTCTCACACACACTCTCACTCTCACACACTCACACACACACTCACACACACACTCACACACACACTCACTCTCACACACACTCTCACACACACTAAAGGCTGGATTGAAATATTAAAACAAGTATTGATGGTTTGAATGTTAGTTTAAGAGCTCTGATGAGGGTCTCACAGAGTGAAGATCTGGTCATGTTTTTGCTCTTGTTTACTGATTGGCTGTTGGGGGTTTGTGACACCAGCAGATGAGTTTGGTTTTATCGAGGGAAGGTGATCAGCTGCTTTGGCTCTGTCTTCTAAAAACTTATCAAACTCTGTCAGAGTGAATAAAATAAACAGGAATCAGATTCATGACTTAAAGTGTGTACGATCAGATACAGTGAGTGATGTTCTTACCCTCACTGGTCACACCCTCAGTGTCTTCATTCTCCGGCTAAAAATCAAACATAGAGGACAGGCATGTTAGTGACCGTGGGAAGGAAACTGCATTCAGCTGAAGGTCACTGTACACAGTTTGTGAATTTCTGTATACATGGAACTCCTAGATGACACCCTGCTACTGTTTTACAACAGGAAACATGCCATGGACTCCTGAATTACTAATGATTCAGAAATACTCTCCAGTATTACACTCCAGTCTGTAATTTTTAAAAGCTCTTTTTTTACTTTAGTGAGACTGAATTTAAAATGTTTTTATCCTTGGATTAAACTGAATAAACTTGGATTAGGGTTTTTTCATCCATAAGCCATTTACAATCTTAGTATCACTAATTAGTTTTACTAATATACATCTTATAATGAACAATAACATTTGCAATATACCATGTAGTCTGTATTGTACCTTTGATAATTTTCCTGTTTTCTGTGTTTTTTTAATTTTGTATGTTTTTTAATGTAAAGCTCCTTTAAAACAATGCAACATTGTAAAAAAAAAAGTTATATAAATAAAACTGAATTGAAATTGAATTGAATGAAACGTTGAGGTCATGTGACAAGAATATAGCATATCTGAAACGCTCACTGTTACATATGGGCAGGGCCATTTGGAATTTTTTGCACTACACTGAATTTTTGGAAAAATCTGAAGAATTCTGTGAAATAGTTATGTATCTAGTTAAATGTGTTAAACATAGCTGAGAGTATTCTATTAAATTAACATTAAATTGAAATAAAGTTTTAATTGGTTCAATAGACACATTAAAAACAAATGTATTTATTTATAACAAATTTAAAGATCTGTACAACATACTTGTACACACTCATGATGAATTTAGCATGTATTATTAAGGGAATGGGACCTTTTAGAAAATTACTGGTGAATTGCTCCTGGCAATTTACCAGTAAGATAAGTTGTAACATTACCAGTAATTCACTAGTAAGGTGCTATGTGTGAACGCAAAACATGATTATTGGTAAACTCACAGAACGTGTTGACGTAAAAGTCTGCTTTGAGCCAATCAGAACATTCTGACACTAACATACTGGTTAATGAGTTGGACTTGTAATGAAAAGGTTGCTGGTTCTATTCCAGTGCTGGCAGGTAGCAACCCTGAGCAAGGCACCCAACTCGCTCTTTGGGCGCAGCAGTGCTGCCCACTGTTCCGGGTGTGTGTGTTCACTCCTCACCAGTGATGGGTTAAATGTAGAGCTCACATTTCGGGTATGGGTTACCATATCTGACAAAATGTCACTTTCACCATGATGTCATTGGATCAAAAGGAACTGCATGAACGTAAACATTTGCAACAAAAATCATTTACATATGTTCAGAAACAAAGTCAAACCCTGTAAACTATTAAAAACACAACACCGTTTGGCAATATTTTACTAATATTTTACCATTGTTTGTGTGAACGCCACATTTGTGTATTTACCAGTAAATTAATTCTAGTAGTTTCTGGTAAATTACCAGGATTACTGTGTAAAAGGGGCTATTGATGGGCGAGTTTTTTGGGAATATCTGAGTGTAGATTCAGTCTGGGCAGCAGATGTCGCTGTTGCTCCTACTTAGCTTCATGTGTGCCGCTGTGGCTTCACTTTAAAAATAAAATGCTATTTAAACCCTTTCTTACCATTTCTGTAGACATCCACCTTTCAATATCATCCAGAGCAGAGCTGCGTGGAGATGAAACCTGACAAGACAAAACAGATTGACCATCTGTGTGCAGTAATATTTGATTGATGACCACATGGTTTACTACAAATATACATATTTAGATTTTAAGAGGTTAAAGGAAGCTCTTCTGAGAAAATCTCAGAATGTTTGTTAGAGTTTGTTATTTAAATGAACAGATGTTGAAAGGCTTTAGTAACACACAATAAAAACCCACCAGCCCCTCAGAGTAAATCCACTGAGACTGACGGACCCAACTGCTCTCAGCTTCCTTCACAAACACATTTCTGGTTAATAGATTAGTGGTTTGTCATTACACAAAACAGTTAAAGCTGCAATCCGTAACTTTTTTGGGTTAAATAATGATTCATAATTTGAGCTGTTGGGTCTGATTTTGTGGAAAATGGCCGCCTGTAAACAGAAAGATGAAGACCCTTCTACTGTATGGCTTAGCAAGGTGCTGAGGATGATGAAGCGTTTGTATCTTGTTTTTAAAGCAGTCGATTCAAATTTAATTTTGTCATCCACGTTAAGAAAATAATTTTCTTAACTCCATTTTGGCCTTCCATCCACAATAAAATTGTTTTAAAACGCTCTTTAAAGTGGATAAAATTGAAAACAGTTTTCTCGTTGTGATGTGGACTGTGAAAACAGAGGCTTTCAAAAAACAATTTTATTCATGTGACCATTCAGTGCAAAGTAAGATGATAGACAATGTGGTACTGTGGCTGTTTTAGCTGCACTCCAGTTTAATAGCATTAATCTTTTAAGCCCCGAGTTCTGAATTCCATCACAAACCCTGTTGTGAGCTTTAATAGCGCTGATAACACTCTGATATATACACTAGAATGCGTGTTAGAAACCACTTTGGATAGTGTCAATAATCTTTGCTAATTGTAGGTGAAAATGCACCATTTAAACCATATTTTTTGGTTGAAAACCTCAGAATCAAAAGACGCACTGTCATTTGACACAATAGAGGAGAACAGTGTCAGTGGTCACTAGTCATTTATATGTTCCCCTTAGTGTTGATAACTTTTATCCAAGTACTTAGGTGATTCTGTGGATGTCACAGAAATATAAACACACAATATGCTTCCAATAACAGTTTGAGTAGCTGTATGTGCCAATGAAACCTGCTTATCCAGCACGTCTTTCTATCAGCAGCAGGCGAGGTCACCGCTTGTTCTCAAATCACATACATGTAATCGTACGCCGTGGGTGGCAGCTTTGTCTCTCACACGTTAAATGTTAAATTAATGCCAAAAGGAAATGATGCATGTACAAGTGTCGTTTTACTGCACAGCACAGGGATGTAAGCGTTTTTAGACATTCCAGTGTGGATGAGGAACTTTTGCAAAATCTTGATAATGCTAGTGTAGATGAAAACATTTTTTATAGAGAAACAGTTTTTAAATGTATCTGGATTAGTGTAGATGTAGCTTTAAAGTTTCAAACAGTGATGGTAATAGAGAGGTAAAAGTTACAGTCTGCAGCCTTACGATCCACACAAACACTGAGAGCACTGAGTTTAAACTCTTCAAGTTAAACTCCAACAGCAGTAGTTTTTGCATTAAATATATTATCACAGAAAATAATTTTCATTAACCAATACAGGTGTAACTAGCCAGACAATAATCTGCTGACAAAGCTCAAGCCTAAAAAAGTTTATGAGCATTTAAACTGGTTTTATTGTTCTGTAGCTGCAGCTCTCATGAGTAACAGAGTGTTGACTGACCCCAGCCATGACCTGCAGCCGCGTGTCAAGAGCTCCAGCCAGACCCTCCACAGCACCAGGATCCTCATACCGCACACTACAGATGCACACATACACACACAACACACATCTAGTGAGGACCAGTAAAATCTCAGTTTGAGAGTCAAATCTCATTTGACTCTCAAATACAGCTAAACCTATACACTCACACACACGCTTCAGTCTACACCAGCGGCTTTCAACCTTTTTATCCTGAAGTCCACCCGTTGTCCAGAACAATATTATAAGGGCCATCATTCACTCACAATTTATACCCCGTAAACAATTCTAGAGCTGGTCATGACTAAAACTGTGTATATCCATTATACAAATACATTAAGAAATGCCTTGACTCTTAATTGTTTAAGCTTATTATGTTTTTGTGTCTCATTTTAAATAATTTTAAGTCATCTTGAGGTCCCCTTGGAAGTTTGTTGAAGGCCCCTAGTGGGCCCCAGCCCCCTGGTTGAGAAACACTAATCTATACAGATGATCTGTTTAATTAAACCTGTATAAACAGATCCTATGAAAGTGAATATGACAAACCTCTTTCTCTGTTCAGCCAGAGAGCTGCTTCTCGTTTGAGCAAACATATCAAATTCTTCATCCGCATGAACTGAGAAGGTGGGAGACAGAGAGGGAGAGATGGCTGGTCTATTATCTTCCACACAATAACAAACAAACAAAAAACAATAAATAAATCAAATGAAATATCACAGAGAATAAAAATATTTCTCACCCTCACCTGAGACGTCTGTTTGGGGTGGATTGTGCTCTGTATATTGATTGACAGCTGAAAGAGTGTTCTGACTGGATGAAGGTGCCACAGGGCTGTGATTAGTGAGGACTCCTAAATCAGTCTATTTGAAGAAATCCAAACATCATTAAATCATTAGCAGTTACACAGAATACCATATGAAGTGTTTCAGTAAAGGAACAAAAGCTTTTTTAATCTATATTTTACTGTAAGGACAGTAAGGCATTTTTGAACTGTGTTTTATGTCCATAACATTTTAGAAGTTTAAATAACACCATTATTTATGATAACTTGAAACTTTGTTCAAACTTTTGTCCATGTTAAATACAATTAACAGAGTCTTCATATCAACAGGTGAAATAAAAATCTCCACAGCTGTGACGTGACTTATGCCTACTCTATTCATAGCCAACATTTGGTAAGGAAAACTATTTAAAACAGAAATGATTTGTATTTATTTAAAGCACCAGTGTGTAGCTGCATGCTGACAGAAGCAGAGAAAGCAGATCTGACATGATGGTCCATCCTACACCCAGTCAGTCAATAACCCTGAACTACAGCCTGCAGCACGTCAGTCATTAACCCTGAACTACAGCCTGCAGCACGTCAGTCAATAAACCCTGAACTACAGCCTGCAGCACGTCAGTCAATAAACCCTGAACTACAGCCTGCAGCACGTCAGTCAATAAACCTGAACTACAGCCTGCAGCACGTCAGTCAATAACCCTGAACTACAGCCTGCAGCACGTCAGTCATTAACCCTGAACTACAGCCTGCAGCACGTCAGTCATTAACCCTGAACTACAGCCTGCAGCACGTCAGTCATTAACCCTGAACTACAGCCTGCAGCACGTCAGTCATTAACCTGAACTACAGCCTGCAGCACGTCAGTCATTAACCCTGAACTACAGCCTGCAGCACGTCAGTCATTAACCTGAACTACAGCCTGCAGCACGTCAGTCATTAACCCTGAACTACAGCCTGCAGCACGTCAGTCAATAAACCCTGAACTACAGCCTGCAGCACGTCAGTCAATAAACCTGAACTACAGTCTGCAGCACATCAGTCATTAACCTGAACTACAGCCTGCAGCACGTCAGTCATTAACCTGAACTACAGCCTGCAGCACGTCAGTCATTAACCCTGAACTACAGCCTGCAGCACGTCAGTCAATAATCCTGAACTACAGCCTGCAGCACGTCAGTCATTAACCTGAACTACAGCCTGCAGCATGTCAGTCATTAACCTGAACTACAGCCTGCAGCACGTCAGTCATTAACCCTGAACTACAGCCTGCAGCACGTCAGTCATTAACCTGAACTACAGCCTGCAGCACGTCAGTCATTAACCCTGAACTACAGCCTGAAGCACATCAGTCATTAACCCTGAACTACAGCCTGCAGCACGTCAGTCATTAACCCTGAACTACAGCCTGCAGCACGTCAGTCAATAATCCTGAACTACAGCCTGCAGCACGTCAGTCATTAACCTGAACTACAGCCTGCAGCATGTCAGTCATTAACCCTGAACTACAGCCTGCAGCACATCAGTCATTAACCTGAACTACAGCCTGCAGCACGTCAGTCATTAACCCTGAACTACAGCCTGCAGCACGTCAGTCATTAACCCTGAACTACGGCCTGCAGCACGTCAGTCAATAATCCTGAACTACAGCCTGCAGCACGTCAGTCATTAACCTGAACTACAGCCTGCAGCATGTCAGTCATTAACCTGAACTATAGCCTGCAGCACGTCAGTCAATAAACCTGAACTACAGCCTGCAGCACGTCAGTCAATAAACCTGAACTACAGCCTGCAGCACGTCAGTCATTAACCTGAACTACAGTCTGCAGCACGTCAGTCATTAACCTGAACTACAGTCTGCAGCACATCAGTCAATAACCCTGAACTACAGTCTGCAGCACATCAGTCAATAACCCTGAACTACAGTCTGCAGCACATCAGTCAATAACCCTGAACTACAGTCTGCAGCACGTCAGTCAATAAACCTGAACTACAGTCTGCAGCATGTTATCAAATTGGTATTGAGAGATGTGAAATTGCATTAGAATCTAAAATGTTTATATCAAAGCAAATAAGAATGCATTCAAAGTCATAACAGACAAAAGGATTAACCTGTGACTCCATTTGCTCTGCATTTCCTCCCTGCATCCTATTCAATCTATCAAACCGTTACAGAGAGAGGGGAAGGTTTATAAGCTGAATTGACAGTATTGTCCAGGTATTTCATGTGTTCAGTAATAGTACTGTGAATGTTGTAGCACCTTTCATAGCGAATGAAGATGTTGTTCATGTCATCATTTATGAGCAGAAGTTCTCCGATCACCTCCTCCTCTGATACATTAGGAATCAACTCTGCAACTCTCTTCTGCATCTGCTTGCACACTGAAAACAACTGCTGCTCACATGCAAACAGACAAGCATGCAAACAAACGTGCATGCATACACACAAGAAAACACATATGAACAAACCACACAAACAAACATGCAAACTCACACGTAAACACATGATGTGCGCACAAACACACATAGACATGCACACATATAAACACAAATGAATACACAAACACACACATTTTAATGTGAGCACACATTAATGGGAGAGATGCCAGGGTTGATAAAACACGTATTAACCAATGCCGCACATTATGTAGCACAACTAATGAAAGAAAAACACACAAGAAAGAAACAGCTAAAGAGAAGACAAACACACACCTGTAGTAGTTCTGTATCTGATGTTGAAGTTTCTCCTGGTTTGAGGTGATTCAACATCTCAGTCATGACAGTCAGATTTTCTTTGACTAGATCCAGTTCAGATCTCAGTTTATGCTTCTGAAGGAAAAGCACTTAAGATAAACACACTGATATGAGAAATTCAAAGCACTGACCCCTATACCACTGGCCAATCCAAAGCACTGACCTCTACACCACTGGCCAATCCAAACCATTGACTTCTACATCAGTAAAACTCATCAGCCATGTGATATGGGGTGTTGTATACCTGTTCAGGTGAAACAGGGGTCTGTTGATGGTGCAGTTGGACATCTTCTGGAGAGTGTTGTAATGGTGAGGATAGGTTGTGTGTACAGGAAGCAGATGAAGACCTAGACAACTCATTCTCTGGAATGCTCTGAGGGAGATATTGAAAAGTGAAGGTCAGGTAGAGGTCAGAGGGATGGAACCTGCAATCTTTGTGTTTAAAATCTTTAACTGAAGCAAGGCAACTTTGATGAGAGAGGTTTACCCTGTTGGGTGTGTGAATGGGGGAGAGACAGTCTAGGTCTGTCATGGGAAACTCCAGTCCTCTCCGCCTTAAATCATCATACACACTTACAACCCCAGAAAGTGACGGAGTGTTCTGGAAGGCATCAGCCCACGCCTGAAACACACAGAGCCCAAGAAACCCAGATGAAAGGTCAAACTACTGTGACCTCTGCTGTAGTACATCTAATGGTGGACTGGACATGACAACAGACCCGATATACTTCACCTGAATGAGGCTCAGCACCCTGTCGTGTAAGATCATTGGTGGGTTGTTTTTGGGCAGTATTGCTCTGACCAAAACACCCTCCACAAACTCTTTACTGCAAACAGACACATGAAAACGATGGCCACAGTTTTTCACACACGTCTCAAGCACCTGAAATGAACAAAACCAGTCGACTGCTCACAGAGGAATGTATTAATGGTAACTTTTGTGTTCGACATAGAAAACACTCACTGTCAGAGCCAACATCACCTCCCTGAAGTTCTTGTTACCCACAATCCTCTTCTTCAAAGCTTTTACCGCATCTTTGGGTCTGAAGAAATGACAGAAACATTCAGACTCAACAAGACTAACAAAGTGACAATCAAAATTAAGTATTCCAAAAAAAACCTGTGTAATAAATAGGTGATTTTAACTGAGGTCTAACCCTTCATCAGTCTCGTTGATGATGTCACAGATCTCCAGGTTGAGACTCCAGTCCTCCGCCTGCAGGGCGGCGCTGGTGGCTTTTTCTGAGATACAGATGACCAAAAACAAGGTAATACATGACATTATTAAACGGTAAGGGATTGAAACTAAAATCAATGACTTAACACATTACAGAATAATACTGTTGTGTGACTGATCTACTGAAGAGTAAAACCGACCATCGTATTTGTCTGAGGCTTCATATAGCAAAATTATTACTTCTGTAATTAAAAAATAATATAAATAATCACATAAATACTCACTCAACAGCACACTCATATATACGCACACAACCACAGACTCACATAAATCACACAAGCACGCGCACGCGCACGCACACGCACGCGCGTTCATGTGACTGTCAGCTGCTTTGAGCGACTTGTGAGGTTCATTGTTAGAGAAAGTGAACGTGAGCAGATCATGTAAGAGGAAGTGAAGAGTCACGCAGTTTTCTATCATTGTGACACAGATGATCTTCAGCACACTGAACTTTGCCTCTTCATTGATGTTTATTATGTTTATTGTGTAAGACTGAACACAAATCTGACAAGAGTTTATCAGTTAAAACAAGCGACGACATAAATCCGTACAATACTGAGTTGTTACTTTCCTGCAACGAAGACGTTAATAACGCGCACGAAACGGACGCGTGTGAGAAATGAACATTTCAGCTCATGAAACCTTTGACGGCTGTGAAATAAAACACTTACGGATCCTCTGACCGACAGGAGACGTGAACGGGCTGCCGACGAGAAACTCCATTTGTGCTGAAAACTGTGACGCGCTGCGCGTTCACATCAGCAGAAATTACCAAACCGAGAACGCGCGCTCACGCGAAGTGCGATCAACCGATATGAGACTAGAACCATCATCGATGTTGCTTTTGTGGATCTATCAAATTTATCTGTTTTGTTTTTGATACCAGTAATGTAAAATATCACCAATAACCATTTTAATTATAAGAACAAGACATAATCAGAGACTCATTATAATTTCCATTTAATTTCTTTTTATTATAGCATATGTTCTATACAAGTATTATGTGCACAATAAACAGTCTAAATAATAAACAGCACAATAACAGTCTATAGAATTACTGACAATGAACAAATTCGGCTGATGTATATACAGTACAATACACAACTGTTCACCAGAGTGTTAAATAGAGAGACTCTGGCACTTGTGAAGAGGGAAAGATCCTAATCATAGCACCACAAACAAGAATCATTTAACTACTTCAAGAATTAATAACAATTCTAATTGATCTAAAACATCTAACACACACACAGCTGTAATGTCAGAGTTTACCTTCATATGTAACACTACAGGAATGATGTCCATTTGAGACATTTTGTTAATTGCATTAATACAGTTTCCATCATTGCCAATAAAAACATGAAGCTCAGATGGTGATGTCGCTCTGTTATGTGCTTGATTTGCCGCTCTAGAGAAGAGTTCATCTGATGGCTCACATCTGAGCGTGTGTTAGTATGGAATGGGGCCGTAATAGGCTGTATAAGCAGCGATGATCCCGGCGGTTTCAGCCATGTGCTCACAGGCCAAATTGACTTCACACACCTCTCTCAAACTGACAGAGAGACAGAAAACCAGTTACAAACACACACAATGTGCTTTCATTTCATTTTTGCATTATCCAGTGTCCATCATACAGTGATGAGTGCAGATAGGGTAGGGTGTATAGGGTATAAAATATAAAGTTTGTACAGTATAAGTCATTATGTATTTGAAATGTCCCCACAAAGCATAACGTGCATGTGTATGTGTGTTCACCTCTCCAGCTGTTGAGGACTCAGGTCGGCTGCAGTGACTCCTGCTCTCCTGCGTCTCAGCAGTGCAGAAGCATCTCTCTTCATCAGCACGTGATTGGCAGGTGTTCCTGAAAAAACACAAAAGCCACTATTTAAAACTGAGAAAACGAAAATGAAATATTATGAACCTGTATTCATCCATTACTTAATCTGAATAATCACTCAGTCTGATCAATCTGCCTTCACACATACACATCTGATTCTCACCTTCAGTACTAGCTGAGTTTGACTCAGAGGAGGAAGAGGACGAGGCTGAATCAGATGCCGAATCAGATGCCGAATCAGATACTGAATCAGATGTCGAATCAGATGTTGAATCAGACTCTGATGAAGAGGAGGTGGAATCAGAGGCGGATGAGGATGAAGAGTCGGCAACCGTTGGAGATGCCACCAAATCAGCTGGAGAATCCGCAGCAGCTTCAGGTTCTGTGAAGACTAACACATGTAGAGCACACTGTTAAGAACTCATGTTGAACACACATATATTGACATGCCTCAGAGTCTACAGACGTGTCTCACCTCCCATAGGCGTGCAGACAGACAGCAGAGCGCACACACTCAGCAGAGTCAAAGTCTTCATGGTTCTTCAGAATCTGTTTCTTCTCAGCAGATCAAGTCTGTTCTTAGTGTGTCTTCTGTCTGAGGTTTGTCTGTTCACCAGCATGTTTATACTCAAACCTTCACCCACACAGACTCCTGCCGGGGTTTGTGATTGGTTTGAGAATCGAATATCATTCATGCCCCTCGCTGCATTCCAACATCAATACACACAATTTCCAAAAACCGCAGCCGGGCACACGGGCACACATGCACCTAAACATGGAAAACTGACCAAAACCCAACACGAGCGTGTCAAGAGAGTCTTTCTACAGAGTGGCCCGAGCTGGCTGAATTTATCCGAACACTTGGCATATCTGTGGGAATATGTAGGCGATGCCACTAAATGTAAAACATATATTTTTCTTCAACGATCACTTTATTTAATTCCAGAGTCTAAATGTTCCTGGATTAAACCCGATCCTTGAGCACTCCGGAAAATCTCACGGGAAATTTACAGGCTGAAAACTTCTCCGCTGTAGCTCATAGATCTCTGTTATGTAATAATCTGCATATACAAAAGTGCAGCAGTTTCGATTCTGGAATGGGGGTCACCTCATGTGTCATTAGAAATGGGGTATTTGCAGTAAAAATTATAATAAAATAATATTGTTTAATAATAAAATACATTTTTTACCCTAGTATTTGCAATAATACTAAAATATCTGAACATTGCATAATGAAATGAGAATGGGAATAAAAGGCAATAGTGAAATAGTATTCTTTAAGACTGTAGTTGGATCATTCTATTAAAAACAATATTAACAATTTATAAAACCCTAAACCAAGTTAAATGTCAGCAGTCTCCAGTAAGCAAGCCAACAGGGCAACAGTGGCAGGGAACCAAATCTCCTGATGTACTGATGTATAGATGGAGAAAAACCTTTGGAGAGACCTTGTTGTATTCCGCACTTGTAAGTCGCTTTGGATAAAAGCGTCTGCTAAATGAATAAATGTAAATGTAAATGTAGGTCTGGTCTTATTTTGAGACAAATGTCAGGCACTGAGGAATGTTACAAACAGAGATGACGACAGAAGCATAATGTTACTATCTGAAGCTATAACATCACACTACTGTGACTAGACAGGAAAATGTAGAATCTAACTGAGCTGGAGGTAGGTATGTAAATAATAGGAAGTTTAATAAAGAAGTCCATCACATTCCCACTGATTTAGGGTGATCCAGGTTATAGCTGTAATCTTAAATAGGCATAAAGATGATCAACTAGCTGAACTGAAAATGGAACTTATTCAGACCAGATGGTCTTCCCACCATCTGGTCTGAATAAAGTCTGGATCCTAATTCAGACTTAGTGTGGAGCCAGTACATCTGTTCTTATGGGAAATTAATGCAGCCTAACAATCCCTTAAGGGGTTTGAGTAATACATTGATAAGACTGTGTAATCTAGATGTAAACAAACAGAATGTATCTTCCTCCTGGACAACTCTGGGAAGACTGTTCCAGAGTTTGGGCACCAGGTATGAAAATGATCTACCACCTGCTCTTGATGTTGAAATTCTGGGAATTATCAACTGGCCAGAGTTTTGATATATTTTTAAGAGGAAAATGCAGTTTTACAAATATTGGAAATGTGGTTTTCAAAGGACAAATTGCTATCAAATAGGACAGCCAGATTCCTAACTGATGAAGCAGGCCTTATAGAGCATCCATCACAATTAAGACAGTAGTCCAGTAATTAATTATCCAAAAATTAATACTTCTGTCACAGGCAATCACAGGCAGATTGCTTTCAACCCACCACATGTGACACAGACGTGGCAGTAAACAGAATAACCGCACGGCTGAGCTTCAGTGACACTGTTTCTGTATGACTGGTTCATCAAACATATAGACTCCAGAGACATTTGTGATAATGATGTTTATGTGGTTTATACAGTACAAAGATGATTAGCTGTCTAAATAATGACATCCCAGGTTGTAAGAATGTTTTTTAAAAACATTAAAAACATTTTGAAAGTTTTAGGAACGTTCAAGCGTTATTGTTTTGTTTTTAAGGACGATATTCAAACATTTTCTAATTATGTAACATTTTTAAAATGTTCCACTAAAGCTACTTTTTGAATACTAAAGAATAACATTTTGGTATATGATATATTGGTATATAACTTTAAAAAAATGCTCTTCTAATATTACTGCAAAAAAGGTTTTACGAGATTTTTTTTAAAAAACTCGTAAGAGAACATTGGCCAACATTCTGAGAACGTTTCCTGTTAGCTGGGATGTTACAGCCAACAATACAAAGCTAATTATAATGATTTTAATGATAACAATGAATTGTTGTTATATTAATTGTAATGATTTTATTAATAGTTCATAGCATGATCATAGCATAACATTTGTTCTGACTTTGTGCCCATTATGTTTTGCTTTATTTGATGATAAATTTGTTCTCAGATGAAGTCTGATTAGAAATACAGGCTCTTTAACAGGGAAGTGTTGGGTCCTGCTGGGGCTAAACATTATTATACCATAAATTACCCAAAGGTTGTTGTTTTGTGTCTGTTTGAGCTTTGTCCTCTTATTGGTTGTTCTTGTCACCTGTTGCTGTTTTGTTTTAGTTCCTGTTGTAGTTTGTCCTTGCTGCCCCACTGTGTTTACCTTTGTCTTATTTCCCCTGATTGGTCTCTCTGTTTAAACCCCAGAGTTGCTGAAGCTGACCATATCTTTGTGTGTGATGGAGGTTGTCTGTGGTTCGTGATTTGTGCTGTTTTCATGTACCTCTTCTTTGCTGTTCTGGATTTATTAAACATTCCTTCGATGCGTTTGGATCCAGCGTCCCTATATTTGTTTCTCTGTACCCTGAACATTACACACACACCTAACTCTTTCAACATCAAATGCTCAAAATGTTATGTGGAGAATTGAGCTCTTACAACACAAACCAGCATTACATGAGGCTAATATTGTGTATCACCACATCTCTCACCACTGTGCATGTGACACCATGTTCTGATATATCTGAGCGTATGTGTGACTGTTGTAGAGGGAGAGATTTGTTCTGGCTTGTCTACTGTATAATTTCAATGTCTGGTACTGTGTCCGTTTCACAGAAATACAACAGCACTGGACAGCGTGTGCTGTTTTCAATACTGTCTCATCCACCGTATAATTTACCCTGTTGTGTGGATAGATGTTTTCTATGTTTGTAGCTCTTACTTGAGTTCCCCAGTGCAGTCCAGGTGACTAAACCTTGCAGAACGCAGAACAACTGAACTGAGAAAACATCTGAGCAGCATGTCTGATAACAGAAGATCTGATGAGTCTGAGCGTGACATTTACTGCCATTAGTAGGCTTACTGTAAGAAATCTCAAGGCGAATCAAAGCAATATACTAGTCAGAAAGAGAGAGAGAGAGATGAGGGAAGAGAGTTCATTTAGTGCAGTAGTCAGATGTGGGTTAAACTCCACCATCACTGCAGACACCACAAACAAACCACAGTGCGTGTGTGTGTGTGTGTGCAGCATAAACTGGGCAGTTTTATATAAAACAAGACATATAGATAGTTTGAGTTTTTCTGAGCTGTATGTCTACCAAATTCCAAAACAAAGTCTCCTAAAATACAAAATAATTACAGTGAATGAATGTTTTAGAACTGAGTGGCAGTCTGGACACTCACTTTTGATACGTTCCTGCAGTGAACCAAAACTGAAATGTGACTTTTGGAAATGTGTACAAAGATGGTAAATGACAGAGTAAAACAGTCATAAGTTATGTATAAAATCAACAGAATTCTGAGTATATAATTTCATAGATCTGTGCAGTGATGTGGAAATGTTAAAACATTGACTATTTTTAATGTTTAAACAGGTCATTTGAATCTCGTTTTGTGTCATATTACAGTTTAATGGCTTATATTAGAATAAATGCTTCATGTATTTTTATGTATTCTGAGAACAAGCATATTTTGTTTTTGTTTTGCAGAATTAGTTCTAATATAACAATTCAGAAGTTCAGAGCAGATTGTTTCTCAAATCCTATAAAAGAAGAAATTTATTTTTACTACAGATACAGGAATCTGTCTGTCTGTCAATTACCCTCCCTCTAATCACTCATCACCTGTGTCTCTCATCCTGAATGTGATTTTTTACAAGTTTCATCTCACTGCAGATAAACTGTGTCTGCTCACACTGAAATCTTTGCTGTGTAAAAGATGTTTATTAACTGTAATGAGGGATCATGTTAAAGTTCAGTTTTGTCTTCAGGACTTTCAGCTTCTTTTAGCTTCTGCAAGACAGAAACGTTGAGTGTGTTAACAGGCGATCTGTCGGTCATTTGCAGCAATACAGTGTTGATTATCAGTTACTTTGGCAATCTCACCTGTAGGTCTCCACTCAGGTAAGAATCACAGAAGTTCTGCACATGCTTAGTAGAAATTTTGCCCTGCGGCATGAGCCATTTCCTGTCCGACTCTCCATCATAAATGGCGAGGCGGGGCAGGTCCCGTGACCTCAGGCTGAAGTATTCCAGTACACGAGCGTTAGATTTCTCTCTTCCGTTTACCAGAACAAACAACATCTACAAAGGACATTTAAACGTCTGCTTTTAAAAACACAAAAAAGACATGTACTTTAATAAAGATATTAGACCAGCATCAGTAATCATTGATTCATGTCAACTTTAAGCCAAATGTGCAGTGCAGAAACAAAACATCAACACTGACATCAGCAGAGGTGCCGCACTCAGCTGTAAATCAAGTTCTGCTCCTTGATGCTGATTGGTCAAAAGCTATGCAGCTAACAATTTCAGGTTAAGTTTCCTAACATTTCCATTAAGTAACAAAAATATTTAAATGTTATTTTATTTCAAATGTTATTTCAAAATGTCCAGTTTTTTAGACACTGTATTAATTTATTGCTTGGTAATACGCATGTTATTCAACCATTTTTTAATTCTGTAACATTTTTAAAACATTGCACTAATAACTTAAGCAAAACATTTTTGATTTATGATATATAACAATAAAGAAAGTTCTACTAATGTTACTGCAAGAACTTTTTAATAACAGAGAATTTTAATGAGAGAACTTTTAGAGAACATTAGTCAATGTTCTGAGAACGTTCACTGTTGGCCAGTTGTTACCCCTTTACTCAGATTCTATTCATCTCATTGTCCAGCATCTCTAGATTATCTTTATTTATGTTGCATAGCAACATTCTCTTACTGTTTCCATGTAAATGACTATTTCTTCTAACTGAAGGACAGCTTTTAATGACTCTTCTATGTCCTAATATTTTATAATGTGGTGACAGCAGTAAAGAACTATAGGCTGCATTATATTGTGAATATAGTCATGCTTGGCAAGGTCACAATACAACCAGAAGCAGTTCATTTTACATGGAGAGGACACCTCAGTCCACTGTGTGTGAAAACAGTTTGTCACATTATAAGCTAAAGTGCAATGTCTTATAAACATAGGAGTATTGCTGCTTATGTCTTGATTGATTTATTCATGTGTACTGTGAAGAATCGTTCATTTATGATAAATCGGGCAGATGATTGTTTGTGTGTCTGTATATAAAGGCACTAATGTCTGAGGTATACTTTTAAAATTGTGTCACTATTGCTACAAAACTAGAAACTGCACCAGTGGACTCACATACTGTGTAGAATATTTTGTGTGAGTTGTGAGCTGGACAATATTAGGATCAGTGTTCTATTCACAAGCTTTTAATCCCATTAAAGAAAGAATCGGTTGATTCCCTTAAATAACATTTTCACTGTCAGTTACTTCAGCAGTTATTATCTCTATGTTTACTACCTTGCCAGAGTATTTTGGTGCAAGAGCTCTCAGCCTTTCCTGCAGCTGGTCAAAGTCAGAGCTCCCTCTGTTGGCCAGGAGCAGCACATGCGTCTTAACCTCCGACTGAAACAGACCCACTGCAGACTGACAGAGAACTCCAGGTTAAAACACAATGAACTCAAACATCTACATGAGGGTGTCAAAGAATTAAGGCTCATTTTCACATCTTCTGAATTAGGGTTGGGCTAAACATTAAATTTAAAATGTATGATGCTAACAAGCTATTTATGTTTCTTAAAGATTGTGTCTAATTTTGTAATCTGTCATTGCAAGCATTAAAACAGAGATGTTTAGGGTTTAGATATTTAGATTAGAAAGATTTAAGTTAAGAAAGATTAAGAAACATTATTCAGTTTGAAACATGTTTCTTGATTTTAACTTGATTTTTACAGTTCTTTACACAACTGTTCTTTACAAACCCACTGTATGAAGTCTTTATCACAGAATCAGGGGAACAGAGGAGAGAAGAGAAGAGGAGAGGAGGAGATCTGGGATGAGGAGAAGAGATGAGAAGAGGAGAGGTGTTTGTGTCTTTAGTACCACTTGATTGTACTCGGTGACATAGCGAATGTTATTGATGGTCATAAAGCGCACAAGTCCATCAGTATCAACTTTTTTCGCCTCTGACAGTTGCAGGTGCTTTTGATGAAGATCAGCCTGAAGACATACACACACATCACATATGTACAGATGATGAGCTGTATTTACACACTGTACAGTATTATTTCTCATGTGAGGTGTTTTACCTTCCTGAATATGGAGATGGTGTCAGAGGTTATTCCAAACTTGGCCCAAACTTCCTTTTTACTGCAGACAGCAACAGATAGTGCCTTAATCTGCTGAGCAGCAGCCAAAAACTCTTTATATCCACGAGCCTCATCAGTCTGACAGAACAAACAGAGAATATATAATATATATATTCTGAATATATATATTATATAGAATATATATAGAATATATATTCTGCTTTAAAACTAAAGCAGAACAGATAATGACCGCAAGTTATATGTACATAAAATGATTGAAATAAAGCGCACACTTTACACACTTGATCAAAGTTACCCCGTCAATAAGACAAAAAACATGAGACTCTGCAGTGTAAAAAACAAGTTCACTACTGCCCAACATTGCTTTAAAATGAACACTCAGTTTAATTCATGACAGTCGGATGTTGAACTAAACTCTCGTTAAACTGAATGTCGCTCTGGTCTGGAGGGTCACGTAAGGTTGAGCTCATGTTTGTTTATGGAACGCTGAAAATGCCAATCCCACAAAAACAGAGACAATCCCACATTTCCTGCCTCAGTTCCTCCAGAGTTTGACCAGGGAGCACGGGAATGTTGGGATGTCTTTGCTTTGTCTCCACGACAGCAGACACTTCCTGTGCTCAAATCTGTGGGCATGGCAAACATTTCTCTGGTGTCTGTACCATACTGGATCATTTCTCCTCATCACATCCATTCACATTTTTTATGCTGAATGGGACACACAGACTCACCTCAAAGAATGCGACTACAGACACCTCAGATGCGTCAATGAAGGCCTGAGCTGCACTAACATTGTTCAGTCTGAGGAGGGCGCTCTCTGCTGGGGCTGGAAATCAACAGTCGTCAGCATTAGTTTAAAAGCACAAGGGGGTCAAGGATTGCCTGGAAAATTCAGCCCCTGCTGATAGACCCTGTAACTACATGATTCTGTGAGAGCCTGTTTCTCCTGATATTAACTGCTTGCTCAGAGATTTCCACTTCTGTCAATGTTCTGTCAAAATTCACTAAAAATTCAATACAAACAAATTCAATAAATTTCACATGCACAAATATGTGATCCTTGCTGGAAAAATGAGTCAAAAATTTTCAAAAATGAGTTGTTATTTTCACATTCTTCATTAAAAAACCTTAAAAATGATATATAATTTGTTAGAATCAGACAAAAAATAAATACACCTGTCTGAATCACCAGTTGTTGAGAAGAGATCAGAACAAAAATTCAGTTTTTATGGATTAGTAAAACAAAGGAAGAATTTAGAAGGTACACCTCACAGAAAACAAATAATTTTGTGAAAACCTCAAATTAGACCAAAACTGACATTTTTTGCCATTTGCTCATTATACCAGCACGGGTTACATACTATTTATTTAGTCGTATAACAAACATAAACATAAACACAAACCACTTTCTTTGCATTTTAATTTTAGATGATCTGTGACGTTTAATTACCTAATTAAGTCACATTGTGATATTTAGTGTCATATGTAGGAAATCTTACCTTTATCTCCGGCAGTGTCACACACCGTAATTAAAGACAAAACAACGAGAAACATGTTGAATGACAGAACAGCTTAAAGCTGGAAACGCTTCTTGTCTGTTCTTGTATGTCAGGAGCCTGACCTCTGGTCATGTGACTACTCCGGCTGCCATTTATTGCTGGAGGTATGTGAAATGGGCAGCTGTGCTGTTCAAACGCTGTGGGATTACGTGTCATTGAAGGCACACATGTTGTTTATATATATATATATATATACCCTCTGCAGACAAAGGATAAAAATAAATAAATACACAACAATATTTTAATAATATAAACTTTATTTTTTATCTTTTGTTTCCTTATATGTAATTATTAGTTTCTTACCCAAATGACCTAGAAAAGAAAGTGTATGTGAATAAACAATGAGCGTTTTTTTTCAGTGTTTGTCATAAACAGTCAGACAGACAGGATACAAACTGCAGATGTTCTATACATGTTTTCACAAAGCTAACAAGAGATGTCTTGGTCACTACAGTAGTCAATGACATACACTACATTATTTAAATGTAGTTCAATTTAACGTAATCGTCATGTGGCGATGAGCCTGAAACCTTTTTCATGTTTTAATCATACTTCACTGTGATCTGTCCTTGGGAAGCCTTTGGTGACATGGAGCTCAGTGCTGGCAAAATTCAGAATCTTCTAGAATCCCCCCGGGTCTCATGACCTTTGACCTGCATTATTGAATATCACTAGCTGTAGAATCATCCACTGAAGACTTCAGTCTCACACAGGAACACCTGAATTCCAGGGGACACGATTTGATTCATTTGCTCAGTAGTCACACTGTGAGGTGATGCTCCTAGTCATTACCTAAACTCCTACTGCAGCTGGGCATCAATGAAAGTCTTTTGAAATTGACTTTAAAAAGCCACAATATTTTTTTCTTCTATTGTATCTAAATCAAAATCTTTATGTACAAACCAACTTTTTTTATATATCGTGTATATATAGTTTATATATAATGTTTGTGACAAAATTGACTTGTAATGTTGAGCTGATTTGGGAGTAAAAAAAAATATATTTTCCCAATTCTGTTATAGTTTCTACTGTTTCAGAAAAACCTTAAACTGCTTTCATTATCAAAACATCCAACCCAGTTTCACCATACATTTTGAAGAGCTCTTTAAAGAGCCCACGATTATCACGCATAAGTAGGCTATATGAAAGAAAAAGGACTACTATATATGGAAAATGATTCCATAAATTTCTTTCATATTAATTAAAACTATTAAGTGTGACTATTTATGCTTTTGTTTTTAACCATTTGTTGTGATGTAAGCGCTTCATCTCTGGAGGGAAACCAGCAGCATCAAAGAGTGACAGAAACAGCGCTGCGGAAGTGTCTGAGGCGAGTCACTTTATTCATTTATCATCACTTGATCAATGAAAATTAAGAGCAATGACATAAGAGTAACGATGTGTAGATTACCCGGCACATGAAAAGCAAATACAGTGACCACAGGGTTTTCCCCAGCCGTATCTTTAAATGCATCAAATGAACAAACTTAAAACCGTGATTGTTTAAAAACAGTTTATACGAACATTTAGATACAAAGTACATCACTAATGGAATTAGAATATGTAGAGAGAAAGAATCCATCTCATAAACACGGTTACACTGTAAACCAAATGAGAGTATATGAATCAGCTTTCGTATTTATAAGGTGCAAGAATGACAGATGGCATCTTAGTGTTTACAGAACAAATGGAGGGAATTGGAGCCTTTATACTCTATCTTCAGAAGATCAGCCGTCACTCATGTTAAAGACCTCGGCAGCAGCGAGGAATTCAGAGTGAGAAAAAGTGAATCTGCTGTGACTTTCAAAAACATCTTTAAGAGAAATCAGGTACAAAGATATTGAAATATCATAATACTGTGAACAATGTATGCATAGACTGCAAAGTACCTTTTGAACATAAACAAAACGACCAAAAAACGCTGTCTCTTATATAGCATCTAGGTTGTGGTCAGTTTTCAGACATAGCAAACATTACCTCTCAACCGCACAAAAATGGTCAAATTAATTCCAAAACTCTTAAATGGAAAATGTTTTCTGCCCTTCTCCAGGACACAGAACTTTCAATCTACTGAAACAAGTGTCCTGCAAAAAAACAAATGAAATGCATGATAAAGCAGCAGGTCCTGCGAGCAAGCTGCGTCCTTGGATTATTAACATGGTTAACATGCATTCCCATATCCAGCCTTTTTGAAATAGTCACTTCAAACAATATCAAAAACTTACTGATACAAAGAAAGAAACCAAACAACAGAATTACAAATACATTTACACACAATTAAGAATGTGCTTGAATCGTCTTTGGAACCAAAATAAAAAACAAAACAAATAACAATATACTGAAGGGGAGTAGGACACACTCTGCAAACACAAAAAATACTATGTAGCGGTCCTTCAAAATCACGAAATTTTGATCCATCTCTGAAATTTGGGTTGAAGGTTCCATATTTTACAAAACTGTACTAATAAAACAGCATGTATAGGTATTCCACAAGAACTGTTCAATTTCAAAATCTAAAGAATTATGAAGTAAATATTTTCTAAGCATAATTTAAATACTTGCTCTAGTCATCGTATCAGTGTTAGCATTTGTTTGTGTATTTCTGTGGGTTCAGATTATGTCCTGTTCCTTCAAAGCCAACATACATAACCATGAAACACTAATGAGAATAATAATTAATAATAATAATAATAATAATAAAGTTTGGTAAAATTTTCTGTCTATTCTAGTTTACTTGCATATAATGACTATTTAATTTTAAAGGTATGCCTGTTTGGAATGGTCTGAGTGGATGTTCTGTTCAAACACAAAGCATTTAGCAAGACTAGCAATCGTCTTGTTTGTGTGCATCACAGTTGGGTGATTTGTAACAGCTGATTGTGTTGCCTTCATCCAAGACCTTCTTAGAGAAAGGAAAACCATGATGGTTCTGTCTCTTTATGTTTCTGTGTTTGGGATAAAAGCATCGTCCTCCTTACAGAGCCAATAGGATCCACATATTTCAAGATGATCCTTAAAATGGAAACAAGAGCAGTCCAGACGAATGTCTCTGACATTTCTAAAAGAATTTGGATAATTATTGTAGTGTGAAACACTGAAAGTGAAGGGTGAAATTTGTTCGCTGCAGTTCTGATGCTCTGCACACATGTAGTTAAATGGCCACTAGAGGCAGTGTAAAGCCATTACTGCATGCATGTGCAATGAGACAAACCAAAGGAAGAAATGATTTGAGCTCGTCAGTCAAACAGTTTTGGTCAGATATCTGTTACCATGTAGTGTTCAATGTCATCATGTTTTCTTAAAATAAAATCCATGTTTCTGATGTACTGATTTATAGTTGCATTCCTTATTCAAGTTTGTCTGTAACAGACGTGTTTCGCAAAGTGTATTTTGATTTTTCCCTCTGAGGTCAGCAGTTGTTGAAGAAGTATCAGAGAGACAGAGAATCTGGAAGTGGATTAAAGGGTTTTAATATGGCGAAAACCGGTTGTATCCTCCTCTGTAAATAGTTGCCTGTGAAATGTACAGTTTGGTTAGAAACAAGAAGGCGAGCTGTGTTCATGGGTATACACAACAATTGATGTGACTGAACAGAGAGGAAGAGGCATGGCGTACCATTGCTCCCACTCCATACGCCGCAGCTGCCGCTGCTGGAGCTGCTAGCGCAGCCGCATACGGATCTGCTGTGTAAACACGACCATAGCTAGACAAATGAAGAGATACACAGACATATAAGACAAGAACATGAAGCTCTGCTGTCACAAGGGCTGTTACGTTATAAATTAGCATAAACTGTCATTAATCACTGTCAATGACAAATTACATTTATTGAGAATCCTTTAAAGTTTGGGACATCTAACCATAAGATGTGACCAAATAGTTAAACCTGGGAGAAACGAACACAAATTGGTGGGTTAGGGTTTGCACGCTCCCTCAATGCATTGGTTAAGACTAAATGACTAACCTGTCACTGTAGGCGGCTGCAGCTGCAGCTGCTGCTGCGGCCGCTGTTGGACCTGCTACTGCAGCTGGCTGTGTGTAACGATACGCTGTATAGCCGCTCTGCAAAGACAGAATCCTTCAGAATTAGCAGCAGTAATGAGGCAGATGAAGTGGTGAGTTAGCAGGGAACAGGTGAAACCATTAAAGAGCAAATCTAAAATCCATTCACAAGCCACTGATGTTCAGTCAAACCACATTCTGAGAACCTGTTACATACTGTGAATCTTCCTCAGTGGCAAACAATGTACAACAGTGGTCAACACTAATGATTTAGAATCAATGTAGCTTTGAATTTTGTATTTGTCAATGAGGGAGACACAGGCAGAAATGAGGATTGTGAGTGCATTCGCGTCAGTGTCATCTTCACCCCCAAATGCACAGCTATATACAGCCGACGTGATTGAATCCATTACTGGTGCCATATACAGACAGACAGGCAGACAGACAGACAGTGAGAACATCCACACAACCACACAGACAGCATGCACCCCAAACTGAATAAACAACAAGCCATTTTTGCCATTTTCTCCTCAGCCTTCTACCCTACGGCCAGTCAGAAGACTCTATGATCCCTCACACAAGACAGGAAGAGAGACAGTTTGGGTAAAAGAATACAGGCGAGTTTGAAGTAAAAAGATAAAATGAAAAGCTGAGAAGTGAGAATCATTTATGCAGAGTAAGGAGTGAGAAAGGATGTAGAGAAAGAGATAGAGAGAGACCTACAGAGGAATTAAGTGTGTTCGTATGCCAACAGAGTGAGTTAACATGCCATAGAGAGCGAGGGAGAGACAGGGACTCTGGGAAGAAAACAGAATTAGATACACTCTGACAAAACCCAGAATATCTTTTTAAATCTGAGTTATGCACAGCAAAGAACACCAGCAGGACGATTAGGTTTAAAAACAGCGGCAGACAATTATTTACTTTATTTTCTGTGTAAAGAATCAACCGCTTGGGGCTGGATGGTATAACTGTATATATAAACACATAGAGGTTTTGCTATAGTTTACACTGTAGGAGATATATTTGTGGGCCTACCAATTGGTTGGACTGCTTGCAGAAATAAAGATGCAGTGTTTTACACAAGGTAGAAAATGATTTTGTTTAACATTAGCACATGGTTATAGAAACAATTTTATAAAATGACTGATAACCCTCATATTAAAATGTTTTAGACTTTTGTCACACTTTTCTTTATCCAAATTAAGTTACATATGAAGAAACATCACAAGCAATTTATCAGAAAAATTGCCCACCCCTACTATCACTGTTTAATTTATATATTCACCATTCAGTACATATCATAAAATAGCTTCTTTTTTGCCTGCACTAAATGGCACTAAATTAGGAGATAAAATGGGAGGAATTCAAACAGATTTTCTAGCTCCCCCTTCCATACCCTCACTCCTGCCAGATTACTGTGAGTTAGTAGAGAAACAAAGACAGCAATCTCACACGATCAATATCAAACAAATGTATTAATTAGAAGTAGAGATGCACACTATCCATCTGAGAGCCTACCTGAGGCATTCTGCTACTAACCAGTGTGTCCTGTAACACTATTCTACAGAGAAAACAGAAAAAGCTATGGTCAACCTGGACACACACACACACAACACACAACACACAACACACAACACACAACACACAACACACAACACACAACACACAACACACTCTTGCACACACAGAGCCGTTGCATTAACTGAACTGCGCTGATAAAAGTAATTTGATTATCATGCTAATGAGCATAAGAGCAGGTAAGTGTCTGCAGTTGCTTCACAGTTTGTCTTAATAAGAAGGAAACGGCTCTGTGTGGCCACAATTTGCACAAGGTAAAGCACTCGGAAAGAGAGAAGGAAAGAGACAGGAAACAAAGCCAGGATACATGAAGTGTCATACTTACATACAGCTCTGCCGCTCCATAAAACCCATCCTGGTACACCACACTGAGAGAGGAGAAACAAAAAGACAGAACAGAAGTGCAGAATGAAAAAAGACAGATGGAGGAGCAAGGAAATAATTGAACAGTGCGCCACCATGTGGCCATTGAGGGAAAAAAATATGGTAGGACCACGAGAAAGACAGTGAAAACATTAATTCACACACATGCAATAAACTCTCAGACAAAAAAAATATCCAGATCAAAGTCCAAAATTACATTTTCCTGTGTAATCTGAGTGGTTCTGATTGTTTTGATGTTGTTTTTTATTGGCTTGTCTTCATTTGGAGCAGCTGGCCAGAAGCGGCATATGGTCATGCAACATGCATGAAACTAGAAATCAAATCTGTCGTGTTTGTGCGTTACCCTGGATAGGCCGGTATGGCAGGCTGAGGAACAGCCGCGCGCACAGTTCCGTACACAGGCCGCCCGCGACCCCGCAGATGATGAGCCCCTCTAAAGGTCGTAGCTGTAGATGCAGCGGCTGCAGCTGCGGCAGTGGTGTATGGAAACCCTGGAACTGCACAGGAGAAACATGATCATTCATAAATCTCAATCATTAATACGCATGACAGCGTGTCCTAACACCACGCCCACACCGAAAGCCACCAGTAACATGCTGTGTCGAAATGGCTCGAGACTTACATGGCAACACACAACACGCATCCAGGGTAGATACACTAAAGGAGAGCAGACGTGCTCAAGTGCTTCTCACCTGCATAGAGCTCCGGTCCATACATAGCACCCACCATAGGACTCAGTTTCCACCCAGCTAAAGCCAAAGAGAGAGAGAACAGAGGAAGATTACGTGCCTCACCTCATCACTGCAAGGAACAGGACAAACAGAAGAGTCAGAACACAGAGACAGCAGGGTGAGCAGCTGAGGGGCTTTTACCGTAGGGCAGTGCGCTGAGACCTTCTCCATTCGCATATGGACTAACCAACTTCTTATTAGTCATCACTCGAGCTGTAGCATTATTGACCTGTTTTATCAGAGATAGAATGAGAATCTAATTAGCAACAAAGAAATTCAAGAGTTTTCCCTTTCAATCTGCAGCTGTGCTTCTAATTCAAGAGCCTTCAGTAATTCTACAAACAGGACTAATTATATGAAGACTGCTGAGCCTTTAATAACTAATGATATAGAACTAATCCCAGGTACAGCAGAAATTGTGGACTCATTGATATTCCCTTATATTGCTTCATGCATCATTAAAACTCCCACTGATTGTCAAACATTCAACACAAAAACCCAGAAATCAATGTGTAAAGCGAAATGAAAAACAGGGCATTCCATTGCTAAAACCGAAGAAAGAGATCAAGAGAAAAACAGAGATCACATGACAAAAATCAATACACTGCACAGCTTTAGCAAATCACATCCAGCCAATTACAGTTCATTAACCATAAATGAGCATCAGCCAGTCAGCAAGCGTCAGATGCAGCCTATGGACCAATCCAAATACTTTGCAGCCTAATCCCACCCCCTCGTAAAAAAAAATCATACAGAGAAAGAAGGGGGGATGTTCAGAAACAGAGGGATGCAGGAAAGAAAAAGAGCCAGTCAACACATTCAATGAAACCACAAAAACAGTAGAAGACAGAGAATAAAGATTAAGAACAATTCACCCAATCAGAAACGTCAAACTCAAAAAGCCATCCAGTTTGTCATGAACAAGTACACCAAAGTGCCTCAAATGAAAGGAAGCCTGTGATTGGTTGTTGTCAGACCTTGTGAGGAGTGACGGAGTTTTAGGGTGAGAGAGAGAGAGAGATAGAGATGCATATGCTACATGTCACAATAAATAAAATCATGAAGGCTGAAAACACCAGCAGGCATCAAAACGCTTCTCTCACACGCTGAAGACTAATAATGCACAATATTGTCTCTCACACACAAACACACACACACAGTCCAAAACCAAAGGCCAAAAAACAAGCTTGAGTTGTTCATCCTCACATGAATATAAGGGCAAAAATATCGTCTGAGAAACAATTTCGATGTGTGTGTAAGGGGTGTTTGTGGCTCACAGGCTATGGAGTGAACAGTAGATATCTGGGCCTGAACTGGTGAAAACAAGATGGAGTGATTCAAACAATCACAGATGACTCAGAGACGGGCGGGATGACGGGGTAGAAATGTGTCGACTGCATTATCGTTTGCACCACGAGTTGATTACAGTTCAAAGTCATTTAGTTTTGGCACTTGGATCCACACACAGGGAAACAGATGCTCTATGGGTGTTGCCACATTAATACAGATGTGTAACGCATGCGCATTTACCCTCAGTAACACGTAGTGTGAAGGTGTTTTTGCTCTGATGTCAGAATGTGTCAAGAATAATTTTTTTAAATTTGTGTCTGTTATTTGCACACAGCACATATTACAGTATGAATCAGACAAAATAACTGCATTGTGATGTGACAACAGGAGTTATTTTACATCAATGGATTATAAGATACCAGTCATACCGCCCACCCCTAATGAGAGCTCATTGGAACCACAGAATGGATGGAGAGATGGATGGATGAAGAGAGAAATGGAGGGGTTTAGTGTGACAATCTCATCAGCAGTGTCAGTGTGTGGGAAAAGTGTTAATGATCATGAGAGATATGGAGAAAGGAGAAGAAATGGTGAGTGCTGGGGAGGGAATGTCATTTCGGTCAGTACTCTGTGGTCCTTAGCGACTATTACAGACAAAACTACTAATGGTGATTTCATAGACAGATTTTTCCATGCCTCTGTTGCATAATGTACCAGAACAGACCTTGGAAAGAGATGCCGTTACGCTAGCGTCAAACAGACACAGCTAGCAGGATGCGTTCGGCCGAACATCTTAACAAGGACGAGGGCTGCCGTCGTCTCCGGAAGGGCTTTAGTGCATCTCATTTCCCCCAAAAATAACAGGCTAATCAGTGCAAAAGAGCGAAAGACCACAGTTTGTAAAGCTTGAGGGGGCTGGAGTTTAGCCCTTAGGGGTTTAAGTTGGTGGGATTGATCAGGAATGAAGCCGTACATACACAAACTTACCATGAGCCAGGAAACGGCGTGACGACGCGAGCAGTTACCGTGGAGACTGACAACAATAACAACAACACACAGAAATCGTCAAGAGAACAGAACAGAAAAGAAAAAATGAACAACAAAAGTAAACAAACAAACAAACAGAACAATGCAAAGAATGTGTGAACAACCAGAACAGACAGCAAAGGATTTTAGAAAACAAAAACAAAGTCCAGTAAAAAATCTAAATAAAGTGTGAAATTCAGAGGCAGACATTCACACTGACTCGAAAACAAGACAAATCTTCAGGTGATCAAATCTGTCTGTAGGTGTGCTAAAGAGCCTGCGGCCGCATTCGTCTGTTTCATAAAGGAGGAGGAGAAAAGGGACGTATGATTAGAGAAACTCAATCAAACACTGAATTAATGGTGTGAAAATGCAGCACAGAGCGACTCTGTGTCTCAGTCAGAGCTGCAACTATGAACGAAAACAGCAGCAAGTTCACAGGGATGTCTAAGAGCCGTCAGTGAGAGTAACATGCCAAACAAATGACATCATTTAAGGGAGGGCTCTAGACAGTGACATCACAGGCAAAAATAGAGACATGGACAGGAAGTGATGCAACAGACAGGAAACTGTGAGTGCAGCGCTGGAAAGACAGACTGGCCAGAAAGAGAGAAAGAGGGAGATGAGTGAAGAGTGTGATTGTGTATCGCTCTCTCCACAGATCTCCCCTTCACAAACACTAACAAAACATTATCACATACAGCACAGTATCATTGTCAGTTCTGTTCAATTGATTCAAATGAATGGAATTAACACAACAGCATTCAAAGCAAAACATCAATCCAAATGAAACTGTGCAGCTGCCCAGATTAAACCCATTTCCTGCTTTTGAATGAATCTGACAGTTTGACTCTCAGACTCATGCAATCCCAAATGAAGCTCCACGGTTATGGGCTGCGTCTGATCCCATGCACAAACAGCCACAGACACCAGGGGGAGCCACAGAGCAACTGCACAGGTATCATGCATCTAATACAGGGGTGTCAAAGACACAGTTCATCCTACAAATGTAATATGCTATACTAAAAAAAAATCATGTCCATTTATTACATCGGTACTATATATTACTCATGTTATGTGTTAAAAACTACTGAATGAATTTTGAATTTGTCATAATATAGCAGCTCATAGTGACAGAATCTCTATAAATTACTTGTGTCGATCTGTGGGCGATGCAGAAAAAGTTCAACAAACAATATCAGTATATCACAGTATAAAATGAATTTCACAACTGTTAGACATTAATGCAGACAAATGCAGTTCAAAACCTTTCTGGCCTAATTTGTGTTGTTTTCATATAGACAGGTAATGGTTTCCTCTTTTTCTTCTTAATATTATTAATATTTCCTAATTACCAGATTGATGCATTAACTATATGTAGGCCAAAGATCTCTGGTAAGTTCCTTGTGTTTTACCCCAGTATTAGATAAATGAATAGTTTACCCAAAAATGAAAATTTTTCCATCATTCAGTCACCTTCATGTCATTCCAAACCTCCATGACATTCTTCTTCTGTGGAACACAAAAGGAGATATTTTGAGAAATGTCTCAGAGGTTTTGTGTCCATACAGCGGAAGTCAATGGGTGCCACTGTTGTTTGGTTACCAACATACTTTTCCCCAGAAGCAGACAGTCACACAGGTTTAGACTGACGTGATGAAAAGAAAAGATGGAAAAATGTTCTTTTTTGGGTGAATCTTTTTAACAGCAGTAAGTTAGTAAGATACAGACAAATTAAATCTAAACAAGTTATTGGCTGGTATAATATGATGTTTTGTCTGACTGGTGTTAAAATGAAATGTTTGACACACTAACATTCCCATTAGAGCTGAAACAATCGAGAGGAATTTAAAAATAAAAATTAAATGACTCCACGCTAGAGTGAAGAAACTAATTTCCCCCGTCTCTGAGAGACAGACACAAGCAGCTGTCTCAGATATCATGCAGGAGGGTGAAAAAACCCTTGAGCTCATGAACTATTCAAACACCCAGAAAACCAGAACGCCAAACATGCCTGCTCACGAGGGCTCCATGCAGCACCTGACTGTGCACACACACGCGTCGCACCGCACTCGCACGCACAGCAAGCAACAAGCTTCTTTTTGATCTCCCAATCTCACAATGCAAACTACAAAAGCACTAAATAACTAAACTATGTTCTCACATTATGCACACAAATGCCATAAAAAGGCACAACACCACAGTTGTGAAAGCATTCAGAATAATCTCACAGTCCTGGTGTATCAGAAGAATCCAAGCAAATGTTTATAAACAAAAAGTATTTAAACCAGGACGAACAGAGACAGCATCTAAAGCACACGTGATTGGCTAGGAGACATTGTGAGCATGCTCCATACAAAAATAATCACTGAACTTAAAGTGGAAAAACACATGCTGTTAATAACCGACACTCAGCCAGACAACAACCAATCAAAGAACAGGCGAGAGAAACTCACAGAATCACTAGTGGACTGCAGTCAGATGCCACCATGCATTGCTAAGCTCAAACACGCACGCACACGCACAGGCACGCACACTGCAGAGAACCCTCAGCAATGACAGGACACGTGAGGGAGAGACTCACCTCAATCTTTCGTCCTTCCACGATGGTCCCATGCAGTCTCTCCCGGGCTTTCTCTGCATCCGCACTGGACTCAAACGTCACAAAACCAAAACCCTGAATCAGAGAACAGAGAGGAGGAGTCCAACTTCATCACATTGACAAAAGAATTCCTGCTTAAATTTCACTCTACAGCATTTCAATTAAACACACGAGTTTCTGACCTTTGAGCCCCTCTCATTGAAAATGATCTCCACATCCAGAATCTTTCCAAACTGCTATAAAAAATAATAAAAACACACTGAAAACACAAAATGTGCAATAAAAACACACACAGCTGTTTCCACTTAATATAAAGACTGCATGAAAAACACTGATCACCAGGGGGCAGAATTGGCCCTTATTCACATTACAATTATGTCATTGTGTCCTTTCTAGAATCATGCGATTCATAAACACTGAATCCTACAATGCATCTCATACCCCGAACATCTGCCGCAGGTCTGGGTCTCTGAAGCGGAAGGGGATGTTGGAGACGTGGAGGCGTTTCGGGGTGCCTTTGGCATCTGCGGATTCTTCACTGCCTGAACCACCGGCAGAAACACACTGAGTCTCTGCCTGAGGAGCACCGTCTGACATCTGAGAGAGAGAGTAGTCTTCTCATTGTCTTACAAACTTTACACATAGACATGACATGAATCTGAACAGATGAACTTATGAGGTGACACCAGGAGCTTTAACACACAAGTTGGA
The DNA here is from genome assembly GCA_036877525.1 of Chromobotia macracanthus. Taxonomy (NCBI): domain Eukaryota; kingdom Metazoa; phylum Chordata; class Actinopteri; order Cypriniformes; family Botiidae; genus Chromobotia; species Chromobotia macracanthus. The sequence continues at coordinate 242,854 of JAZGTH010000001.1, forward strand.
CCAACAGGAATTCATCTGACACCATCTGCTTTTGCAGTCGCCCAAATGGTGCGATCCATCAAAAGTCACCATACGCTTACAGGAGGGGCTGGGGGTGGTAGCACTTACTTGGGGATTGCTGGGGTTAGAGGAGGGGTTGCTGGCTCCTGTTGGGGGCTCCGTTTGCCCCTGGCCCACTGTGGGGTAATTGCTGCCTCCCCCAAACTCCTGTCCGAGGCCATTCTGAGGGGGAGGGGGAGGAGGGGGAGGGAAAGTGGAGAATGGAGGAGCGAGACCATCCTGAGCTACCATCGTGTCCTGTGACCCCTAAATATATGAGAGAGAGAGAGACTCACTTAAAATATCAGCAGACTACAGAACAGAGCAGAAGTTAAATGGACTGGAATAGAAAGACACACACACACACATATAGACAGACAGCTCAGCTAATGTCTCTAATGTAAGAATTCCTCTCACAAATGACGCTGAAGATATTTTCTCTCTTTTTCTGGTGATGAGGATTCAGGCAGATAGTTAAATATTCATGAGCCCCTTATACATAATTTAGTGTAGAGGCCTCCAATACACATTCTACAGCAGATGTATTTGGTTAGAGCCGTTGAGAAAACATCTTCATTGGGCCATAAAACTGAACTTTACACATTGTCCTTTTGTACTGTTAAAAACAGCAACATTGAATTATGACATTGTTAGAGCAAATGGAATACCTGCATTATTTGTACTAGGATTGTTTACTACTTTTACAAAAACATTTAGCACTGAGACAAGTGCAGGTGGGTTGACTTAACTAGTATAACATCTAGTCTGTAGTACAGGAAATGGCTCTAAGAAGTTGAGATGTTTGGTTAAAAATTTTAATATTTAGACTTATCTGATCAAACTTGTTCACACAATGTTTACGGTAAAACATGTTGAAAGTGTTATTTAAATTTCTTTTATTTTATTTATCAATTTCTTATTTTAATTATTGCACAGATTTAAATATTTGTGTGTTATGTTATCTCATAAATCAATGAACACGAATACAAATATTTTATATTTACAGAAATCTGAATTTGTGGATTGTGACATTCATGACAAAGAAGAACAAACACTCCAATAAAAACCAGATTGGAATGCAGCGTTTTTTTTAAACCAGCATGTTTTAAAAAGGCCATATTATAATGCTGCCATGTATAAATATCATTTAAACATCTCTTTTCACATTAAAGACAAATATCATCTTGAAAATAAGTTTAGGATTTAAAAATCTGCATTGTAAAAAACATCTGCTAAAACAAGCTGAATTTTTATCAACAGGTTTCATGAGTTTCAGACGCTGATGTAAATCTTTCATATAAACTGACAAACACAATCAGTGTCACATGACTACAGAGACACACATACTGTTCTGTTGAGTGTGCATTCCTGCTTCCGACATCACTTCCCTACATGGCAGCGGCGGATTCTGGTATTTATACCTCTGAGCTTTATACCTTATAGCTCTGAGCTCTTCTGCAGTCCCACACAGAACCTCCACAGAATTTAAACCACATTCAGAAAGTTTAATCTCTTGCATTTTATTACATATTTTGTAATTGAAACTTTCTGCTGCTAATCAGAGTCTCTGTGTTTAAGACTTTCTGTCAGCCACAAATTACCAATCAAATTCACTAATTTAATTCATCACTATAATGTAACTTATGATGCCTTGTCACCTGTTATGTACTCAATTATTATTATTTAGATTATTTCTGTAACAGTTTCCATATCAACTCTAATTCATTCGATCTTTATAATTATGTCTGTCAGAGAGGGACATTCTTATACATGCCTTAAACACACACGTTGTATTGAGGTTTCTGAACATTGGTTGCTTTAGTTTCTGGCGTTTAATGTCCTGCTATCATCCATGCAGATGTGACACTAGGATAACACAACAGCCCCGATCACCAGACCTCAGCATCACTAACTACATACAGGTAATTGTATCAGAACATATACTAAACATTCAGGGGCTTTATACACTTATTCAGAAATGTTCTTTTAAATCCCTACAGCAAAGTAGCCAGACCAAGCCGACTCACAAATAAAGTCAATATAAAATGAGTTTGCATAAACACATCACGTAGAAAAATCTAGTGTGTCAAATGAAAAGAAAAACCCTCTTGAGACACACATCTCACAGTGACAACAGACAGGTAAAATATTTCTTGAGTGACATTAAGCACAGAAACAGAACAGGCCTCTTTGTCCATTCCTGCTGTCAGTCTCAGCTGCAGGCTGATAATGTGACCTCACTCTTGGGGGCGTGGCTGGCCAATCACAAACTAACTAATCAGTCCTGCAGCAGTCTGCATGGGTCCAAAGGTTCTAAATTCAAATGTGGAGACAAATACAAGCCTCCAAATGACCTGCGAATGCTTCAGCTTGAGAGTGTCACACAGTCCGTCACACTCCACCCTCAGCACATGAACTGCAGCCAGTCAACTCGTCCAGCTCGTTTGGATAGAGGACAAACACACACACACACCAGCGTGCAAACAATATTCGTCAAAAAGAAAATGACTCTTCAGGGTCAGCAGATGGCAGCTCAACTTCAAACAGAAAAAACTGTTTCTCGCACTTTATCAATTTATGATCTGCATATTCAGAATGAACGTCACTGCACATGCGTCACACCAATAACACATCTGCCAAAGTAATCACACAACACACTTCAACATGGTTAGGACATGACAGAAGAGTCTAATACTTTAGAACAATGATTCGACATGTTTTTATTTAGACTCATGTTTAAAGTCAGCAGGAAATGACATTCACAACCTGCTTTCCCTCGTCATGTGACATTCACAGGTCAAACACACTGGTATAATAAGAAAACAGGCCGGATAGGAGGTGGTTTTATTGAGGGGGAATGTTCTGGACATCAGTCACATCAGAGGTGCACAGTGATGTCTACTGAGGAATCATTCACAACACAACTACCAACATGTATGAAAGTAAAAAAAAAAAAAAAACATTCTTGGAAAAAAAACAAAGGTGGGAATTACTGACATCAGTGTTAGAGGGGTTGGTTCATGACAAAACTCTTCAAAACAATTCTGTTGTGTGTGTGTGTGTATTAGATGTCCTATACATTGTTTTAAAATGAACAGTTTTAAAAGTTTTTGGGCAAATACAGATTTGGATTTCTACACATCAATGTCTGCAGTGAGCATTACATTCTTAAAAAAAAATCATGTTCAAAAGTGTGTGTGTGTGTATCATATGTCCCATACAATATTTTATACAAAGATGGTGTGACCATAGTCGTGGATCTCAGATGACACTGGTTGGTGTCTGATCATACAGATTTTACATTATAACTGTGTGTGTGTGAGATTATGAGATGGCAGGTAAGCGTCTCTCCCACCCTTCAGGCCAAATACTGGGTGGGGTTCAAATACCTGAGCTAATAAATAAAAACTTGCTGCTGTCTCTCAGTAACTGTTCATGTACTGAGTTTTAGTTCTGTGTGCAGATTATTCTGAACACACAGATTTGTGTGTCTGTATTCATGAGATCGTTTTTACAGGCTAGTAATATTTTATCATGTAACTTTTTTTTTTAATTTGCTTAATAAATATCCAAACCTGTGAACACAAACAACACACACACACACACACACACACATTTACTTATCTATTTAAAGACATTCCACAGGTTTTTGGTTTAACAGACAGTGAGTTAAAAACCCTATAACCCACATCATAACACTAACAGAAAAGTGTCTGCATTTTTACTATTAAAAAGCTTATATATATATATATATATACATATATATATATATATATACATATAATGTATGTATGTACTATGTTTTATGCAGATGAGGACATCCCCAAAAGGTTTTGCTCACTTTTGGGTACAAAATAAATATGACAAAATAGATACACACACCAGCACAGTTTTGTTTACATCGAACGCACACGCAGACAGGTGAGAGAGAGGTCAAATCAGAGACAGAGAGACAGAGATATTACCAATAAATTGATCTGTATCACTGAATGCTAACAGACAGAGACAGGAGAGATGAAGACAGACAGGTGATGGAGAACTGCTGTCTGTCACCCGGCCGCTTCACTCAAGAGACAGCTGGAGAAACACACCAGACTCAATCAGGGTCATACAGACGTTTCACAAACACACACACGTCTGTTGTTTTATGTGAACATGTTGTTTGTAGCTGGTTTGCACAAATAGCACAAATAAAGATTTTAACTGTATAAGAGAATGAAACAGAGCTTCACACAAAAACGTCAAAGATTTCACGTGCAAAAACACTCACCGATAGCACAGAAGAGTAAAACCGCCCCATCATCCTCTGCAGCACAACACACTGTACACACTGTGATGAATCAGACGTGACTGACTCTCTCTCTCTCTCTCTCTGGTTTGGATCTTGTGCGTTCATGTCTTCTGTTCTCCTGCAGGCTGAGTCTTTCTTCACTCCTCCCCCCCTCTCTTCTTATGTTTCCTCTGATGTATCTGACTACATAATCTGCTCACACAGTTCCAGCACTGGTTGTCACTTTAATTATAGTAACAAGTGCACATTTATTGCTATAATTGCTCTCAATTCATATGAGTACTTAATAAAATCACTTTCTTTGAAACAGAGCCACTGTGCAACATGACATGAAGTTTCTGTCAACTGACCATGTTGAATATCTCTGCATCGGGCGTTTGTGGAACAAACAGCTTCAGTGAACCTCTCTCTCTCCCTTTCTCCTCTGTGACACTAAGCACCTCATGCAGCAGAGAGAAAGAATGAGAAAGAGAGGCTACGGACCTCATTTTTTTGAAAATCAAACTATTGTCAAAACAAGCACAAATCCCATGAACATACGACTTCAAGATTCATGTGTGAATAACGCAACAGTCATAAGCTGCCAATCAGATATCGATAAATCTTGCGGCTGAAAATGATTGTAATTTAAAAACCACGCCCCTAAATTTAGCCTTGCCTCTAGAGTTCATGACATACAGAAACGTAACCCGACCAAGAGGAGAAACAGCCCTTTGGAGAAAAGTTTCATGGAGATTGAAACTTTGACCTTGGAAGTTCAAATGAACCATCTTGTATGTGCATTGATTTAACATAATTTATTTCAAATACAGAGAAATACATTAATTTAAAATCTGTGCAAACTTCATTGAAGGGCAATACAAAAAAAAAAAAGAAGAGTTAACAACAACTATAGAAATAAACATATATGTAACAGCAAAAATAAAACAATAATATTCTATAATCAGGAAAAAATAAAAATATTAAATAATGTTCAGGCAGTTACATACATTTGAAACCATTACAATCAATACCATTTTCATACATTTTATATTTTGTGTTTTCATGTTTACAAAGGTTTCAAAGTACATTGCAAGGGTGATAGAGGATTTTTTACAGCTATTCTTGTAAATGAAATGAAAAGGGAGTTGCGAAAAAAGTACCATACCATGAGGTTCTAAATCTATTTTGCTATTGGACAGTTTAAAAAGCAGAATAAAATGAATTCATAAAAAAGCAGTTTGGAGCGAAATCAATCACTGATCACCAAAGAGAAACCAATCTTACACCAAAACGGTTATATATGTATACATCTTAAAGTGAACAATGAAAATGTGCAATAATACCGTGTATTCTGTGTTTTCCTGTTTTTTGTGTGTGATTTTCATTGTATGTAAACCTGTTTTGAAACAATGCAACATTGTAAAAATTGAATTCAAAATATATTACACAGTAGTTTTTAAGCATTCGCAAATCACACTGCACTGCATCTCATGGCGGCTGCAGTGTCACACCAACTTTAATTAGGCTCCATGTTTAATTAGTCAATAATGGTGTATAATCAGATTACACACGCCACGCCAGGGTTCAAGCCTGTCTATTGTCATGACAGTAGAGCAAGAGGATAATGAGGACAAACAGCAAAGAGCGCAAGTGGATCAGATAAGCGCCGCAGTTTTACAGCAGTTACTTATTACAGTCCAAAAGACCTGCTGGAGTTAATATTTATTGTAGATGAGCCGAACACATTAAAACTCTTACACAACACACACACACACACACAGATATGAGACGGACAGGGACACCGTGATCATCATATTACTATGCCTTCATTTGAAGATAATTCAAAGATGCTGTTAACAGCGCAGGGCATTCTGGGTAATCCCTGTTTTGCTGTTGCATTTCTTTTCTTGATAAACACCCTCAGCTGGAACTAATGTCCCTCCTGCCGTCTCCTGAGGGAACACTTAGCACTGCGCACCACAACTCACCAGAGAGTGAGAGAGACAGAGGGAGGGAAGAGAGATACATACAGAAAAAGAGAGACAGTGAGTGACACACAAACTCCAGTCCAGTCCTTAATTCAGATGTTTCTCAGAGTGTGAAGCATCAGGAAAATATTTCACCCTAAAAACCAAACCAAAGTCTGTTATATAAGCAGAATTTTCCCTGTTCAAACTCTTATTACCTTGAAGCAGTAATAATGTCCTTTTTTGTGTGAATTAAACGAATAGCTTTTTATTCACCCAGAATCTGCTCTCAGAATCCCTCAGAGCAGAGCCTTTAGAGAGGTTTCCTTCTGCTGATATTTGATATTTCAGATAAGATCAGTAACAGGCATCAAGAAAATAAAGACAGAAACATCTGGAGTCCATGTGTGTGAACCGAGAGAGAGAGAGAGAGAGAGAGAGAGAGAGAGAGAGAGAGAGAGAGAGAGAGAGAGAGAGAGAGAGAGAGAGAGAGAGAGAGAGAGAGAATGACTCACACAGAACTACAGTCATTGACAGTGGAAGGATTGACAGTGCTGCTGCCTTCCAACAAACACACACTCACACAAACACATATACTACATACATTATTTTGAGCTGAGTAAAAACAATTCCCTCAAACTGACCTGTAACTTCCTGCTAAAGGAGAACAGCAGAATAAAGCAAGAGAAAGACGAGCAGATGGTCCATGTGAAGAAAGGGAGAACTTCAGTGAAGACCAGAGGCTTTATCTGAGGCTGTGTGTGTGTTAGGGGTGTAACGATACACCAATGTCACGGTTCGGTTCATTTCACTGTTTTGGAGCCACAGTTCAGCTCGATTTGCTTCTGTTTGCTGTGGGTTCAATGCACCAGCAATGCTGAAGAACACTAGATTCACTTTTACCTTCATAATAATAATAATACTTGAAGACAGTAACTTCTGACCCCCGTCAGAAGCTCAAATAGGGGTTGATAAATTTTGAGGGCGGGGCTTGTAGGAGTTTATGTAGAAAGACATTAAAAACGATCTGCATTTTTAGGAGGCGCTACTTAATTCAATGTTTTGGTAGAGTGTTTTTTGCTAAATGCATGAAATTGTTCAGAAGAGCCTAATAAATAATTATAATAAATCAAATGATGAAGGAAACTGCCAGGAAAGGAAACTTCAGTTTTTAACTGCCTCTAATGAAGCAAAATCACAAGAACACATTGCACATTGAGTGTGCTCACACCTGCTTCTGTGTCCTGAATGTCATGTGTGATGATGTCACACGAAAATAATGACCAGAGCGAGTGTTTGACAGAATGAACACCAATGATGTCACACAGGAATGAAGACACTTCAGAAACTGACAAATGTGCAATTATATGATATCATCAGCACCAGATCAACTAACACAAGGGTGTAAAACAAAAGCGTTTGTTCTGTTGTCTGTCACAATAACCATCACACCCCAATTTTATTGCCCTGTTCACAGAGTCAAAGTTTAAAGTTGTCATGGAAGCACGTGTACAATAGTGTAAAGGTAGTTAGTGTTACTGTAGATAAAGCAAAGCATAACACAATGAGACACAATGTTTCCTGAGTTTCTGAGAAGCCTCAATGAAGCAGCGCTTGTAATGCGATTTAAAATGTGCTGTAAATACACAGCAGCTTATCTTCAAATCTCTGATCAGAGAGTGTGTGTGTGTGATTTAAATCACCCCCCCCCACACACACAAACTCTGTGTCAGGATAAATGCGAGATCAGAGACTAATGCCACTCTGAAACGACAGCAGATCTCTTTAACACAACAAAAAGCCTCTTTACTGCCAGTGATACAGCAAATCCTCTTCAGACACTGTGTGTGTGTGTGTGTGTGTGTGTGTGTGTGTGTGTGTGTGTGTGTGTGTGTTTTTAACATCAGTGACTTCAGCAGCTGAGAGGGTCAGACCTTCTGAACAGTGAAGTTCCATTAACTTTTACAGTCATTTGTATAATGAGGCTTGTAGAGAAATTCTAGCCTTAAAGCTGAATGTAAATGCTTTTCATGTTTCAAGATTTTGTTTTTTCCATTACTTTTCCAGGCCTGGAATCACAATAGTCTGGTTTTCATTACAGATTTGCACAAAACTTCTGCAATACTTTCTAAATGGCGATAATAAACTGTTGTGAAATGACTTTCCATTGATCAATGTTATGAGACTAAATGTATTTTTCCTCTCGTGAGTCATTACAAATATCACAGCGACAGGTGTTTCTAGGTTTATGTATATTATTTTTAATCTGACGTAGGTGTGTTATCCAAGCATTATTGCCAAGAAAAGCCACTTATACTGGGAAACTGCTGTGTATGAGGTGTTTCTGGGAGTTTGTGGTACGTGATTTAAAATCTTTAAAGAATGATCATGTGACTGCTACTTATGCCAGGTGAACTGTAGGGGTGTAACAATATATCGATATGGATTGATGTATTGATCAAATGTCTAACGATACGATGCCACACATAAAGTATTGTTACTTTTATAAAGCTTCGTAAAATAAAGGTACTTTTTTGACACTCCACAACCTCAAGTAACGTGATGTCTGCTATGCATTTTCACCAAAGCACGTCTTTTCATTTGCTTGCTGTATTGTCCACCTGCACGTCAGATTAAAATGCAGCAAAGTGGAGACAGCAGCGAAACGACACACAGATATAGTGTCTGCTGCTGGACGCAAATCGCGGGTATGGAAATATTTTGTATTTAAGAAACACGACAAACTTGTCAGTGCATTTTTAAAGAAACCATGGAATTGAAGAAAACACTTTGGCTGACGAAATACAGTCCCTGTCACCTCAAATCATGTGCCCATTATTTATTTTTTATTTAAAAAATATTAACTAAAGTTTTTTTATGGTTAATGTCCCAATTTGGATACTGGATGTGCAGTTTTTAAAGAGTTTAACATGTTCTATACTTTTGCATTTGCTGCATTTGTGAGTTTTGTGAGAATAAATATGTAACTGGCTGTTTAAACTAGGCACAAAATATCTAAATATCAATCAATATACCCCCGAATGAGTCGAATCGCTATATTTCAAATATCGCTGGATGAGAGAATCGATATCATATCATATTGTGAGGAGATGTCTGATTTACACCCCTAATGAACAGTGTATGTGAGAAACTCTTCCTCTTTTGAATTACCTAAAAAACTCATGCCAGTGTATATCACCCCCCCAATTAAATTCCAGACATCCTCTCCAAACAGGATCAATACCTTTTTTGGGCTAAATGAGAGGACGTCCACACACACATCTGCTCAGTCTCAAACCTGTCACAGTGCAGCTCAGAGGAACCGTGAGCCATTAAACACTGAAAAGAGGCCATTAGGGTCCACAGCCCATGGAGCACTTCCATCCCTTACCAGAGAGAGAGACTGATAGATGAGTGAATGTGCTGACATGAGATCAGGTGTGTGGAGTAAATCTGCTCATGTACTGCAGTGTGGACAGATGATGCAGAAGACTAAGACAGGGAAGCATTTACTGCAGAAGATAACAACCACCCCCGGGGCAGATGGAAAAGCCCCTCACGAGCCCCATGCAGGGCCCTAAACAACGTGTCCCCTGATACTCTGAGTAATGGTTGATCGCTCGCATTATTCGGTTCATCCTCGAATAGAAAAGCCCTTGACGTGTTACATCAGATCACAAGATCAACAAAGAAATTGTGCAACGTTCGGCTTCATTTCGTGTGTGTTGGTGACTTTTAACGCTTACCTGCCCGGTCTCTTCGGTTCCGTCCATTCTCGCTCGTTTGCATTCGGCCCCGACCGAGTCTCCCGCCGCGGCGGCTCCCTCCGGCTCCGGATCACCGCGTTTCATCCCCCGAACCCCCGTCGAACCGGAGTCCAGATCTCTCTCGCGCTCCAGGATCCCGCGGGTCACGGGCAGCATTAGAGATGCGACGTCGGTCGACATTAACATTGAAGTGCGCCGCAGACGTTGCGTATGAAAACGATGAACAAAGATCATATCTTCTGCTTGAGGATCAGGGCTGCTTTATGGATCAGACTTGACGTTCATCTGACGCGTGTGCCGCATTAAAGGCCTTTGAGCAGGAGCGAATCTTTCGGGCCTGGACACGAATAACAGACTCGAACCTCGAGCACAAAATGTTCACCGCGGGCAGATGATCTCCTGATGTGAAGATGAACGCAGGTCAGAAGCTTAATGCGTCCGAAGGTTTCGGATCTCAGACGCGTTTCTGTCGAGCCGCTTAAATAAACGCAAAATCCTTCAGCTCGCCTCTAAAAACGGCCGACGCGAAGAAACGCGAGAGAAACGCGACGCATCGTTTCAGTTCTTGGAGCGATTTCCAAAAAACAAAGGAGAGGAGTGGCGTGGAGCTGCTCTCTCTCTCTCTCTCTCTCCTTCTCTTTCTGCGTTTCTCTCTCTCCCCTCTCTCTCTCTCTCTCTCTCCGTCTCTCTCTCTCTGCGTTTCTCTCTCTCTCTCTCCTCTCTCTCTCTGCGTTTCTCTCTCTCTCTCTCTCCGTCTCTCTCTGCGTTTCTCTCTCTCTCTCTCTCTCCGTCTCTCTCTGCGTTTCTCTCTCTCTCTCTCCGTCTCTCTCTCCGTTTCTCTTTCTCTCTCTCTCCGTCTCTCTCTGCGTTTCTGTCTCTCTCTCTGCGTTTCTGTCTCTCTCCCTCTCTCTCCGTCTCTCTCTCTCTCTCTCTCTCTCTCCGTCTCTCTCTCTCAGTCTCTCTCTCTCTCTCTCTCTCTCTCTCTCTCTCTCTCACTCTCTCTCGCTCTCTCTCTCTCCGTCTCTCTCTCTCTCTCTCTCTCTCTCACTCTCTCTCGCTCTCTCTCTCTCCGTCTCTCTCTCTCTCTCTCTCTCACTCTCTCTCGCTCTCTCTCTCTCTCCGTCTCTCTCTCTCTCTCTCTCCTCTCTCTCTCTCTCTCTCTCTCTCCGTCTCTCTCTCTCTCTCTCTCTCTCTCTCTCTCTCTCTCTCACTCTCTCTCGCTCTCTCTCTCTCCGTCTCTCTCTCTCCCTCTCTCCCCGTCTCTCTCTCTCTCTCTCTCTCTCTCTCTCTCTCTCTCTCTCTCTCTCTCTCTCTCTCCGTCTCTCTCTCTCACTCTCTCTCCGTCTCTCTCTCTCCGTCTCTCTCTCTCTCTCCGTCTCTCCCCGTCTCTCTCTCTGGATTGTTGCGGCGCAGAGGAAGCGCGCGCCCCTCCTCTCCGGTTTCCTCGCGCTCGTCTCTTTTATGTTATGCTGCAGTTTGATCACGACGCGGTTGGACTTTTAACACACGAACCGGACCGGACCGGACCGGAGCGGGTCCAGCTTTCATTCGACCACGTTTTCATTTCTGCGTTTCTCTCTCCGAAACCGCAATGCTGCGACCGTGGAAACGTCGACACGTAACGAGCCGATGAATCGTTTTGCGTATGAACAAGCACTTGGATCCAGCAGCGACTCCGCGGCAGATCGGCTGAAAGAGAACCGGAGGGCCCGGTTACGCATGAGCATGTGAGGGAAGAAAGCGGGATTATTGAGTGCGGCACGTTATTCTCGCTCTGCCGCATTTGGATTTGCGGTGGAAAGGCGCAGGATCAGGCGCGTCACATCTGCGGCGTTTGTGCGACATCTAGCGGCCAATAAACTGATTGTGTCTTCTGAATGAATGGCGTCATAGAAAGACTGCTGTAATGAGCGTTCACTACATTTCTGATTCATTTTCAAGTGGAAAACACAGACTTAACTGTTTTCATAGCAGAACTAGTACAGCACAACTGGTTCTGTTCACATGTGTTTTGCTTATATGATCAAAACACATAAAGCAAAAAAAAAATCAGTGGTTTTATTCCACATTCAATGTTATTCAAAGGACCTCTGTCACAACATCGCTTATCTGATTAGAAATGGTGTTTATTGAATCAAGACCTTAAAGCTACAGAAACAGACTCACTTCTGTATGTTTACAACACTGTAAGCCACATGAAAGTGTATAATGGAGTATTGTTATCTTTTCTATAACATTACAACTCTCAGGAATATATTGATGAGTAGCTATATAATGACAGTAGATTCCACCTGTAATATATAATTTATTATTCCTTTGTGCAAATATTTGCTGGACACTTTTTAATGTACGGCTCTTTAAGCTTTATATAACTAAACTGTAGAATAAAACCAAGGAATGTCTGTAGACCAAAGATTTTAAGAACTGCAGCCATTCTTAAATTGTATTTTTCATTTTACCAAGTTAGGCCTTTTAGATAAATTGTAAAGCTGCAATACGAAACTTTGTCGCCACCTCTGTTCAAAACATAAAATTGCAAGTTAATTGCAGAGTTATTTTATTAATGTGGACGGCGTTAAAAAGTTTGATTTCATATCGACTGCTGTAAAAATAACCTTTATAAAAATGAACCATGGTTTTCTTATAATAAACGTGTAGTAACCATGGTTTTTGGCATATTGACTACCATTTGTATAACCACAGTTTTACTACAACTACTATAGTTAAACTACGGTATACCATGGTATAGAATGTATTATGGTATACAATAATAACAATGGTTTTTGGGTTCATTTTTGTAAGGGAAGATACAAACATCATCCTCAGTACTCACACACACAGATCTTTTTCTGTTTACAGATGTGATGTAACCACACAAAGACAAATGAAGTTAAACGTCCTGTGAAATCAGACCAACAGCTCAAATTATAAATCATTATTGTATTGTAGCCATTTAACCAAATGGATTGCAGTGTTAAATATTGTAAATGTGTACTTTTATACTTCATCACACTTTACGTTTTCCAATAACATCTGACAAACTCAGTGACACAATACTCTGATTTCAAACCTTACACTTCTTCTTCTTTCTCTAGGGCTTCTTTTACTTGTTTTGTTTCTAGTGTGGAAACATTCAGATATTTTGTGAGTGTGACTGAGGTGACAAAATGCTTTTTGGGGCTTCTGTGTGTTAGATTTCTGTTCATGATCTTTTGCAACGTCCAGGCATTCACATGTTGGGGTGATTAAAAATGTTATTATTGATATTTGGGGGAAAAATGTTTCTGAAATGAAATGATTTTTTTTTTTACAATGTTTCATTGTTTCAAAACAGCTTTATATATACTGAAAAGAAACACAGAAAATTATGAAACATATTACATAGAATACATGGTATTATAGCAAATTATATTGTTCATTCTAAGATGTATATTAGTCAAACTAATTATGGATACTAAGATTGTAATTTGTTTTTGATTGTAAGTGCTCCTAAATTGCTCCTGTTCCAACTTTTTGTGAAATGTGTTGCAAGAACCAAAATAGGAATTTTGTTTTTTTGAAGAAAAAAACAATAAAAATCATGAGGAACACATTAAATAATGTGCTGTTGTATTGTCTGCAATGAAATACAAGTCAAAGTAAATTTAGGAATCACTACTTTCTTTTTTTATTTGTGTTTTCCATACTGTTCCAACTTTTTCTGATTTGGGGTTGTAGACAGAAGAGCAGCACCACCCCAGGAGGGATGGAGGCCATCTTTTTTGAACAGGTCAGCTCCACCCCAAAAACTTTCCCAATTATCTGTAAAACCTATATTATTCTGTGAACACCACTTAGACATCCAGCCGTGTAGTGATGACAGTTTGCTATGTATTTCTTCACTATGATTAGCAGGGAGGGGCCAGAGCATATTACAGCGTCCGGCATTGTACTAGCACCATCACACACCTCTTTAATATTATGTTTGGTGATCTCTAACTGATGGAGGTGAACATTATTTGTGCAATGTGTATAATAATCAATTTACCTTTAGATTAAGCCAGCACGTTTAAATTTGCTTTGATGCTGTATGCTCTCGCTCTTGTCGTTTGACTGAGGAAGAGAAGCAGATGTGTGTCTTTGCAAGATGTTGCAGTAGATTTACTCAGTTTACTTGCATCACCTGTTTACATGAAGCTCTGCTCTCAACCTGAAGTTACATCACAAAACTTTTATCGTCCCTCCCACATCACCAAACTTTCTCAGCCAAACCCTCTTTAACCAGTTAAAGAGCTCTTTTCCTCTAATTACCTTCTTGTTGACCAGAAAGAACTGCACTGATTGGTTGTGACCAAAACATTCCACATTTGCAACAACACATCTGAGTTGGGTGATGGTCAGACGCGCCCGAGACATCAAACAGAAGTGTAGCACAACACCTTCGCCTTGACCCACAACAGGACCAGAAAAGTTGGTGAGATGTCTGTAATATATATTTTATAATTTTTAATAATTTAATATTCGTTGAGGAGATTCTCAGAGACAAAAATTTGAAATCATTGTTTTTTATTCATTTTTCATGGCTTAATGATGGTTTCATTCTGCCACTGAGTATCTTGAATTCTTATAGTTGAAGTGAAGCTGTTGTACAGTCTATTCTCACAGATCTTTATAACTGATGGACATTGTGCTTCATCCACAGCTCAGTTCATCATGGATAACGTCTCTGCTTTGAATCTGAACACAACCATCTCTGGGTGGCACCGTCCACTCTGGTATCAGTTTGAAGCATGTGCTGTAGCTCCTTATGCCTTCATCTTCTACTTCAGCGTCAAAGTGTTCAACCTCACTGTGGGATTCCCCACGAATGTCCTTGTGATGTGGCAGATTCTGTCAAAGAAGAGTGAAGCCTCGACATCTGACATCTTTATTTTTAACCTCTCCATTCTAGATGCATTCTTCTGCCTCATGACGCCTGTAGACATGGTCAACCGTCTCTACCTCGATGATCAAGGAGTCTGGTACTTTCAGCGTTTCGCGTACGGCCTGAAGGACATGGCTCCTTTATTTCTTACCTGCATTTGCCTTGACAGGTATGTCGCTGTGGTCCATCCCATCATTTTTACCGGGATTCGAGACAATCATATCAGAACTGGAGTCTCGGTGGCAGTGTGGGGACTCGTCCTGGCGTATGCATTGACCAAGTGCATCCTGGGAGTTCTAAGTGTAAACGAGGTGTTCAGTGGAGTTATCCTCTCTGCCTTCTTCCTCATGGTCTTCTGTAACCTGTCCATCATCTGGGTCCTCAGGAAAATTGTTTCAGGAAAAGAAGCCATGAATCCTGTCAAGAAGAAGGCCTTTAAAATGGTGATCATAGTTCTTGCCATCATCGTGGCAAACTATCTGCCTCCAGTGGCTCTAATGCCATTCGCGTCCACCTACTCATTTGTGGCTTTCCGCTGTAAGATCAGTGTTTCAGTGTTCTCCATCATGGACCTGAGCTGCACCGTGGAGCCCCTCCTCTACATCTCTAAGATGGAGCGAACCATACTGTGTCCCTGCCTGCAGAGTCCCTTAAAGAAACCTGCCAATGTTAGTGTGTGAAACTCACTAGAAGAACTGCATGTTTTTACAAGGCTGCTCTGAGACTCAACTGTCTGTCTTCAGTTTAGTTCTGGTCTTGGACAAATAGGAAGAAGCATGCTAAATTCTGAGATCATATAATCGTGCATAGCTGACAGATGAAACAGGCTTTTAAAACTTTAAAAGGAAGAAAAAATATATTCCTGTTAATATAAAATCCTAAAAATAAGAATATATTCCTAAAATATATTCAAGGGCTGTGCGTTTAAGTGCATGTCTTTTAGAAGAAGCCACAAAAAAACATAAATGAATAATTTTGCATACTGTTGGACATGCAGCGTATATTGTATCAATGACTGAATTCAGCGCTCGATATTAGCATGCTTTTAAAATGATCTTAGTAATGGTGTTTTGTGACTGCTGTGTTTATTTTTCATGTTTAACTGTTTAGCTGCCAAACAAATATTAAAACAACACTTAAAATGAGCAATCTTCAGTTAATTTTTATTGTCAGATAATCTTGATCCTTTGTTTCTCACAGATTCATTTGCAGGTTTCCAGATGCATCATTAATATCATTACGAGTCACTAATGAAGATGATAATGTAAATGCCTGGGGATTAATTAATGATAGGCCAAGGTGACACAGATGGTACAAGCTTGTAATTGTGTAACTAGATGCTATAAGCTTAATTATCATGAAAAACATTTACAGTATGTCACATGACCTTGTGTTGATACTGTCTGGTTACTAAAGCCAGAACAAAACAAACAATTTAAACTACTAAAACATGTATTCTTCAAAACTATAATAACTACTGTATAGTTAGATAATAAATGCATTTCTTGTTGATGCAACAAGAAATTTTTTATTTAGTTTTATTATGTTACTCCCCTTATTGTTAAATATTTAAATATATATTTAATAAATATTTAATAACCATGAGTCAACATTTTGACCCCTTGAAACTCAAAACAAAACTTAAAACAAAAATGAGATTATGTAAATAAGTAGATCTGTCAATGTATGAAAGTCTCAAAGCTAATGTTTAAAAATGTTTATTTTGTTTAAAAACACTTTGACTGAAATAATGAGAGAAACATGTTTTCATGACCTCAGACAGTGAAATAATTTGCTTTACACAGATGGAAATGAGTTCTCTTACCGCAGAACATCAACATTTCTGATTAAATTGCCAGAAAATGTTTAACACTGGGTTATTTTGGCACAAATCTCTTGGAGACTTTCTCTGCTGGCAGGTGGACCATGAACTGATGTAACATAACCAGGGTACTGGTCGTAAAACACAGGTGCATGACAAGTGAGACTCAACTCAGCTTTATCTGGTGAAGACACGAGTGGAATCAATTTAGCATGAGCATAATCAATTTCAAAGCCCTCAAATATAAGCCCCACCCCCCAAGCATCAAGCGCTGCCTCCAGGAGCTTAGACACTTGTCGGGTTGCCAGCACCATCTCCTTGTAGTCCACATCCTTCAGGTGGAATATGTCACTGGAGAGGGGTTTCCGGGGAACCAGCACTGTGAGTCCAGGCGTGTTGGGAAATGGTGTCAGAAAAGCAACGTGTCTGTCATCCTCCCAAACCCTCCACTGTTTCTCCTCTCCACGCACAATCCGTGGGAAAAGCCCACGGTCAGAGACATTGCCCAGGAAGCTGTAGTTCAGAGCTGCGTCTGGGGCGGGCAGCCAAGCCCGTATGCGGTTTTTGATGGCCTCTAGGTGGGAGTCTGTCCAGCGTGGTCCATTCTTGGAACTGATGTATCCAGGGTCATATGACTGGAAATCTTCTTCAGCAGCAATGTGAGGCTTCCAATCTGTCATCACACCATGCAGGGGAATGATGTGGAGCTCCACACAGAAGCCGCCTTTCCTTCTGTGTGGTGTGTGGACGAGGGCGCAACGCTGAACACGCAGCTTCTTGCAGACGAGTCTCGCTACTGTTCTTGCACCCAGGAGAAGACAAAGAAAAGATTCCTCAGGTAAATGGAAGAGGCTGCTAGTGCTGCCTGGGGTCTTATGGGTAATGACAGTGATCCCTGGAGTCCACGGAGAGGGGTGCAGATATGCCAACAGCTCCTGCGTCTCCCAAATCACATTCAAGTGCTGAAGCTCAGAAACCACAGACGACATTCTGTACCACAGAAATTAAAGAAAACTGTCAATATTAACCAGAGTCTAATTTCCTGAAGGAAACAGCAGCACTTACATGGCAGCAATAGAATGTTATAGTTTTCCAGGCTGAATTAATTTAAGATCATTTTGAGATTATTAAAAACAAAGAGAAATATCCACAGTGCTGTCTTGTAAATTCTGTAAGAAACACATTTTCATCAAAACATTAACAGGAAAGTATTTTCACAAAGCTATTTTGTACCTTTTAAAAATCATCCAAGTATCACCCAGCATACAGCACGAGCTCTAAAGATCATTCGTCTCTGATCTCTTGTTAGACAAGAAATAAACAAACCAGAACTCTGCTGTTGACTTCCGCATGAAAACAAGTGGTACATCTTTCGTCTGCAGCACTGATCTCTGATGAAGTGACTCTCTCCACCTGCCGGCCGGGAGCAGAACTGCACTGCGCTTCAGCCTCCAGCACGAGGCGCTAGAGAGCGACATCTTCAATCATGAGACGGTCATATAAATGTTGTGTGATGTTTTTATTTAAAAAATTCAATTAGGTGACAATAAGTGTGTGGAAGAATTTGCACACCCAGGCAGACATTGTAGTGGCCACAGTTAGTAACAGGGTGCAAATAACATTGTTACACAAAGGGAAAGTCCTTCACCTTTAATTCAGTCACAGAACAGGCAGATTGGTGATCTGTATTCAGTCTTTCTTCTCTCGTTATATGAGTAACACAGCTGAAGTTCATGCTTTAAACTGGCGAGATCTGCTTTCAGCATGTCAGGTCCTGCTCTCACACACACCCTCATGACTCTCTCTCTCTGTGCTCTGCATCAGTCAAATAAATCAGATTAGACTGTACATACACATCATAAGCGCAAATAACGGTTAAGTTACATATAAAGTAACATTTGTATTAACACAAATGAAAAACTGTATAAAAGACGGAAGGTTTCACTGCATCTTACTGTTTATCTTTCAGCAGATTTAGAAGATCAGTAGGTTAATCTCACTGCTGCTGAGATTCCACATCATCTTCCTGCAAGATCACAGATATTCTTAGATATCTGTGATCTCTGAGTTAAAACTGGAAACACTCCTAATGTCTGTAATGAAGCATGACGCAGATCACTTTCTGTACAGTGCTCTGAAGGGCGGCTTCACTATTGTAGCATCAGTTTATTATCCAAGACGTTTTTGTTGCTGCCATATGAAGATCACAGAACATCAGTGTAAGACAAACTGATGAACAAATGCTGTGTGTGAAGTCTGATGGTCCAGGTTCTGTGTATAAACCTGTCAGGGTTAATACTCCCTCATTTACATTTGCATGTATATTGAGCTGTATAGGTAATATTTATCATTACATTTGCATTCATTGTATTTTAAAAACTGACCAGTAACCTGTGGTTCTTTAACTGCTAATCATTGTTTTCCCCCAGACATCCACTTTATCAGTCCAGCTGTGACCAATAAAAATATTGTATTTAATCTCTCAACAAGTGAGCACATGTTAAGTTAAATGGTAAGCAGTTGCATATAACAGCATTTCTGAAGATAGTTGGGCTGAAAGGTACAGACCTTTAACACTCATCTTTACATATTACACATTTCAGACAGGGGTGTAACTAAAAACTCACAACTTTCATGTCCAGAAACTAAAGTGCTCATCTTTTCAGAACCCTATTTGCTCCAGAATTATGCATTTAAGAACAACAATCTTCATTTTAGACACAGAGAAAACAGTCGAGAGTTTTTCAACTGATAACATCTTTAATAGAAAACACTTCCTAACAGATTCAGCATGTTTAGCTCATTTTAAATGGAGCAAAAAAGCACAAGAAGCACTAAAGCAATGTATCGTGTAACAGCGCGACCTCACAAGGCTCCTTTACTGGACGGTAAATGTGAAAGAGTATGAAGGTCTTCCAGTGTTCTGCACCTGATCATCACAAACATCAAGTGAACTACAGATCATGATGTTGAGAGCAGCATCTTAACCTACAGAGAGCAGCAGATCTCTTCAGGTCTCATCTGGCATCTGAACTGACCTTTGCTTTGCTCTTGCAGTTCGCAGATGAAACCTCCTCTATCAGGTTCTTCAGATACTGAATCTCTTGGATGATGGAATCAGCTCTCTCTGTCAGTTCTCGGTTTCTGCTCTCCAGATCAGCACACTCAGCATTCAGGCTCTCCTGCTCGGCTCGTTTTTTCTGACGGTACCGTGTCGCTGCCGTTTTGTTCTGCTCCATCTTCTTCAGTTTCTTTTCTACCATTTTGGGAGAGCCGGACGCAATCGTTAGCCGGCCTGTGACAGTGGACGCTGTGTCTGGGTCAGGTTTGGAGTATGGTTTGGTTCTGGAGGAGCCTGGTGATTTGGGTGATAGAATAGAACCTGGTCGGTGAGCCACAGAACCAGAATCTCCGCTGTCACAGTCTGATTGATCGCAGATTAAGCCGATGCTTGATTCCTCTTCAGGCATCAGAACCACCACGATTCGAGATGGACTCAGATCCAGCATGATTCCTGGAGACCGGAGCACCACGGAGGATTTCACAAGCTCAGACACAATCTCACTGCCCAGGTCCAGTCTGTGGGGTGAGGAGACAGTAGAATCAGGAGATGGCACTGGAGAAAGAGGTTCTGATTTGATCTCCATAGTCCCCAGTGAGTCCAGTGTTGTTTCAGGATAAGCTGAGGGTTCTGACAGGGGGAGGGCCAGCGGAGGTAATGGGAGGTCAAGTTCTGATGAGTTGAATGGTGGGGAATTCAGGTCCAGATCCACATCTAGGCAAGCCAATAAACCTTCTGGAGAACTGTGAGGGTCATCCGAGTCACATGATCCGATGAGAGAATCCAGGTCAAAGTCACCTAGGTCTAATTTCTCAGTTATCCAATCCATTCCAGAAAATCCATCTGTTAAATTTTTTTTTAAAAATACAAACAACATATATCCACACCACTAATAACCAAAACCCTGTGAAGATACTTCACAGTATAGCAGTATCAACTCTTCTGTTATTAGTTCTGCACTTGAGTGAGTGTGTGCAAGTTTCACCTTTACTCTGCTCAGACTCTGGAGCCCACAACGGCAGCTCGGACTTACACTCTACAGAAGCGCAAAGAGAGAGAGACAGGGGCGAGAGAGAGCAAGAAGATTCAGAATAGGAGGAGAGGGGCGATGACACCCCATCTGACAGTACGCTCTCCTCATCTTCATCCAGAAGGGGCTCAAAGGAGTCAGCCGTCAGAGATGAGGGCCCCAGAAACAGCGCCCATTTGTCCTCTAAACACATTGGGGACATCACAGACATGGTTGCAGGTCAGAGGAAAACTGGACTGGAGGAGTTCTAGTGGGCTGGTGAACAGTTGTGTTATGCTGTCTATAGCAGCAGAGCTGGGGGGGATTGCCACAAGAGACCTGCAGAACAAACCAAAGTGATGAGACTTCAGCATGACAAACCCAAACAGAAAACAGACACACAGTGTCACAGTTCTGCGTTTAAAGCGTTTTGTAGAAATCATTATTTCATTGCACTCTTTGAGTTTGTTTGCATTCTTCAGGGTAGCTGGAAGTTGAGATGAGATTTGTGAGGAATTTAATTTATCTAGATTCTGCTGCAACTCAAATCCTGGATTGAATTTCTTTGTGACATGCATCATGTTTATGAAGCAGAATATTTACAGTGAAGAGGGAAAACACCGCAAACATGACTGTAACAAGACCTTTGATGGTTTATTTCATGTCAGTGGAAGAACGCAGACAGCCTAGAACTGTTAACAGAATGAAACTTACTAAAATCATGTAAAAGAAATCGCAAATCCCAACCCCAGTGTTCAGTGTATGAAAACGGCGCTTTATTCTGCTGGAACAGCAAACTCCAAAAACTGTCAACTTTCCCAGCACTGAGTGACTGCTTTAACCAGTCTGTAAACACCTCAAGGCATTGTGGCCTGGCAGAGTAAAACTGTCATCAGATCAGAGGCTGGCTGTTAACGTGGTTGTCTACAAACATTTACTTCATCACTAACACTAACCGGCCCTTAACAACTACTCACGACTAGAATTAGTAAAGGCAAGCCGACAACATTTCCTAATATGGGCACGGCGGCATTAAGCTCCACCCCTGATTTCTCGCGGGGTTAAAGTTGTGCACGCGCCCGCGGGCACGCACCATTCCGCTGCGCGATCGCAGCGCGTCAGAAACTCCGGCGAGCAGCGCGAAACAAACGCAGTTGAGCCGGAAAACGACCAGAAACGCGTCCGTTTTACATCCATTACCATATCAAGAGAAATAAAACGCGTTTCTGCTGGATACGTTTGTGACATAACGCTGTACATTATTCTCGCAAAAGCAAACGTAAGATACTGAGAAGTACTTACGCCATTTTGCCGAATAGAGCCAGTGCACCGAGCGCTGCACTGCCGAATCTGCCGCTGCTGCTTGTGCCGCTGCGCCGCTACACTGCCATGATTCCCGCGGGGAGAGCTGCCGCAACCCGGTGACCCACAGCGTAAGAAGAAACATGGACACCGCTGCGCCTGCGTTTATATAGTAACATATCACACCCGTACAATAACCTTCCGCCACACACACACACACACACACACACACACACACACACACACACACACACACACACACTCACTCACTCGTATCACGCCGCTCATCTCTAGCTGATGATTGGCTCTGTCAATATTTAGTAAACAAATAGTACCCAAATATTTACATTGTCATGTAGGTCATGTGCTTGAGCTTGGAAGGTTTTAAATGGCCTGATTATAAGAAATGTAATTGTCAACTAAATTTGTTAAATATTAAAAGTGGTATGTTTTACGTAGTACAATTTTACGTAGTATGTTTTAACATAACTATTGCCTTTATAATACAAATTCGTCATTTATACAGAATAGTGTAAGAATAGTTCCCTGCTAAAACTGTGTATATACATCGACTTTATATAATTATTTTGTTAAAACAATTCCTGCTCTTATTTCTATTTATAAAGATTTAAATAGTAAAAATTGTCTTTATAATTGTAATTATTCATGAATGAAGCAGCAACCTAAAGTACATTTACATTTATTCATTAAGCAGAACTTTTATCCAAAGCAACTTACAAAGTGAGAGAGAGAGAGCATTTAACATTTTTTCCATATAAACCAACAAGCCAAGACTACAAAGTGGGAATAGTTTTGATGCTAGAGACAGGATGAACAAGACTTTTTTACATGAAACAAGGTTGAACATCAGAGCATTAGGGATTAGTCAGTGTGTGTATGAAACAGGTGTGATTTAACTCTATTGAAGGTTGTGATGGTCTCACCAGATCGGGTGAAGGTAGGAACAGAACAGATGAATGTCTTAGTGAGTGATCTGGAACCTCGTTGTGGAGAAATAATCATACGCTGCCCATTTACAGGACGTCTCTGGCAGGAGGGGACGTATGTCTGAATGAGTGAGTTGAGGTGGGAGGGTGAAGTGCTGGTGACTGTCCTGAAGGCCAGGGTCAGAAATTTAAATTGAATGCGGGTGGCTACAGGCTCCAGTGGAGTGAGATCAGGAGGGGTGTAACATAAGCTGGGTTCAGCTGAAGACCAGTTGTGCTGCAGCATTCTGGATCATTTGCAAGGGTTTGGTTTTGTTGCCTGGAAGGCCAGCCTTAATATTACGAGTGCTTGAACTAGGAGCTATGCTGTGTGCTCAGACAGGAAAGGTCTAATTTTCCTGATGTTGTATGATGTACCTGCATGACTGAGCGATTATTGAAATGTGTGTAGTTAATTTCAGCTGGTCATCAAACACCACCTCCAGATTCCTAACAGAGTAAGTGTAAGAGCTGATGATCCAAGTTGAATTGTGAAGTTGTGTAAAAGCATTGAATTTGGGCCATAAGAAGAAAAGGGGGTGTTATTTACTGTGCGTGCTAAGCACCTCACAGACAATAAAGTCTGTATATACTGCAGGCTGCGTTTTCCAGCACATCTCATGCTGGAAAACTGGATATACTGTATCTTCTGAGCAGCTGTCTTGTCCTTACAGAAATCGCTGATACTGACATGTATGATATGACCGTTAGTATTCATGATGTGATATTTGTGTGATTATTTTTTAAACTCATTCCTGTTTACTCATGTTATGAATATATTGGTCTGATTGCAGTCCCAAAGACAATTACTTTTACAGTTACTGTCTCTAATGTGCATTTTACATTTTCACACACATATTCATAATTAATAGAACTATGAATATAACAGTCAGATTAAAATCCTACACAATTATTTATGCAGATAGTATTCATGATGTACATGGAAAATTTGCAACAATACCACATATTCTATAATACTAATCAGTATTGCATAATTTTCTAGTTTTTATGTTTTCCCTCTTATTTCTAGAATGTTTTTCTGTATGTTTTTCAGCTGTATATTTCTTTAACTGTGCCTTCAACTAATAGAATGTACAGTTGATATTAAAAAATGGATGACTAGCAACTTTCTACTTCTAAATTCAGACAAAACAGACGTATTAATTGTTAGTATTAAAAGTATTAAAACAAAACTGGACCACCTGGACTACTGTGTTACTCTTGATGGATGCTCTATAAGACCTGCTTCATCAGTTAACAATCTGGCTGTCCTATTTGATATGGCTGCTAAAAACCACATTTCCAATATTTGTAAAACTGCATTTTCCTCTTAAAAATATATCAAAACTCTGACACATACCCTTTGTGTCAAACACTGAAAATGTAATTCATGCATTCAGGACTTGATTATTGTAATGTCTTAGTGTCAGATTTAGTACAAAAACTCAAAAGGCAGCAGCCAGCGTTCTTAAACAGAAAACATACAACCATATTATCCCAGTTCTATCAACACTGCAATGGCTGTTTATAAAGCCTCAGCTAGTGAGCTCCTTTCTCATCACACTCCATGTTCACTGCGATCTCAATATTCTGGCCAGTTGATAATTCCCAGAATTTCAATATCAAGAGCAGGTGGTAGATCCTTTTCATACCTGGTGCCCAAACTCTGGAACAGTCTTCCCAGAGTTGTCCGGGAGGAAGATACATTCTGTTTGTTTAAATCTAGATTACACATAGTCTTATCAATGTATTACTCAAACCCCTTAAGGGATTGTTAGGCTGCATTAACTAGGTAAACCAGAACCAGCGACATTTCCCATAAGAACAGATGTACTGGCTCCACACTAAGTCTGTCTTAGGATCCAGACTTTATTCAGACCAGATGGTGGGAAGAAAGATGGGGCGACCTCTGCGAAAGACAGATGATCCAACTACAGTCTTACAGATTATTTCTCTAATTTTTACTATTTCATTATTTCTTTATCTCTCATTCTCTTTCATTATGCAATGTTTAGATATTTTATGGTAATATTGCAAATCCCTTATACTTTATATATAAATGTTATCTTCTTTCTAAGCACCATCTTGCTTAATATGATACCTGTCATGATAACTGATAACTGATTAAATATCTCATAGTCTCAGAAGTACATACTGTTTTAGAAATACATACTGAATTGAATAAAATTTTTATTATGTCTTTGTTTAACAGTGTGTTTCCTTTACAGGGCTTTAGCACTACCACTGGGCCACTAGTTCTAAACTGACAGCGCCTCTAGCCAATCAATCGAAGAGGGGAATTGATAACCCTATGGCTGCTGATGCTCACTCTGGACTATTGCAGGTAATTGTAGTGGTGGGCAGAATGCAGCTTCATGAAACACAGGGTGCTTCTCAAACAGAAGGCTGCATTCTAGGAGGCTGTGTACTACTAAGTCTGCATTCTAGGAGGCTGTGTACTACTAAGGCTGCGTTCTAGGAGGCTGTGTACTACTAAGGCTGCGTTCTAGGAGGCTGTGTACTACTAAGGCTGCGTTCTAGGAGGCTGTGTACTACTAAGGCTGCGTTCTAGGAGGCGGTGTACTACTAAGGCTGCGTTCTAGGAGGCGGTGTACTACTAAGGCTGCATTCTAGGAGGTGGTGTACTACTAAGGCTGCGTTCTAGGAGGCGGTGTACTACTAAGGCTGCATTCTAGGAGGCTGTGTAGTACTAAGGCTGCAAGGTGAATTATAACCTACATGTAGTTTGTTTGTTTCAAACCCAAAAGTGTGTGAAGGAGCGGATAGTGCTCTTGACTGGCATGTTGCTGTCTTGGATTTGAATGTTGGGTTAGTTGTCTTTATGTTGTTGTACAAACTATTTAAAATGTAGCATTTTTTTATTGTTGTTTTTTTTAATGTGTTGAGTTTTTATTATCCATCTGACAACTACATGAGCTTGGTGTTTTAACCTGTAAACTCCTCATTGTGAATAACTATTGGTTATTTTGGTCATGAAAATGAAGATCAAGCCAGAAGATTAAGAAATCAAGCCACAATGTTACATCAAGATTTTTATTCAAAAATAATAATTGATCTACTGTCAAAGTGTAACTGGTCTCACTCAAACCCACTCTGAGCAGGACTCGAACTGATGATCATCGTGGGGGTCCAGCATTCCAACAAGGAGACTAAAGGCCTCAATGACCTCTAAGTGTGTGTCACTAGAGCACCTCTTGAGATCAGGGAGTAAGACTTACAGAAGGCTTACTTAACCTATTCCTTTTTTACATATAATTTCTTCCAGCCTTCAGAACAGAAACCCAGAAGGTGAAGATGCGTTAAGCTTTTCTGGGTGTACTGTTGACTTCTCGTGTTGAGAAATCCTGCCTGTAACATCTGAGAAATGGAAGTGAACCAGGATAAGTGTGCCAACTAAATACCTTAAATGTAAATACAGTGCATTCATAAAGTAGTTTATATTAATAGTGATAATAATTTCACTTGCAAAAAATTCACTTTTTGCAAGTGAATTGCAAACATGTAAAATATGTAGAACCCTATATACCACAGGTATTCAGACCATTTAATATATTCATATTTCATATACTCATGTCAACATGGTGTTGATGCACTGTTATGGAAAAAGACACTGATGTAGTCAATGATGTAGCATCCCAATGAGTTAAGTTATTTAGATATACAGCCTTAAATAATGGCTAAATACGCAAGACTCCATTGACTAAACCCAGCTAACTGACTAGATAACGGTCCACTCTGACCACACATTACTTTATAAAGCTGATAGAAAATAGTCATAACAGACAGAAGAAGGGTATCTGTCACCCAGCAATAATAAAATTAGGGTTAATTACCTGCTATTGTTTGGGATTTGCCAGCTAGCAGTTGTTCATCTTCATGTGTAGGCCCTTTCTCCCTAACTCAGTAACAGATACAATTCACAGTGCATTATTGTACTGTCACACAACATCAATTGTACAATTAAGTAAAATAACTAAAATAAAAAGTAAGAATTACAAAAATACAAAGGGAAAAACATTATATATATATATATATATATATAACAATACACACACACACACACATAATAAATATATATAAAATAAAGTCTTAGGTAAACAAATAATGAGGCAGTTACATAAATTTGAAAAGATTTAGAATACTTTCTTGTTTTGTGTTTTACTGTTTGAAAAGGTAATATAGGTAATATATTAAAAGGTTCTACATATGGTAATATAAAAGTTTAAAACTTTTTTTCAGAAAAATATAAGTTTTCCAAACAAAGTGAAATGTCGTAAAGTTCTACATTCAAAATTCTGTTACCCTACATCTTTGTGTCATGTTCATTTTAAGTCAATCCAATATATTTCGTTTGTATAAGAGAGAGAGTCAAAATTTATTTGTCACATACAAGTTATATAGACTACAACAATACAAGTAGTGAAATGTGTGTCTGAATGCTCAGTTAGACTGTACAGATAAATACTAAAAAGTAAAAACAAGAAATTTAAAAGTACTTAAAATACAAAAATATATAGAGTAGAAAAGTGAGCATCAGCCTCCGTGAGTTGTATTGGAGGATGTCAAATCCCTTTGATTGATTGACTGGAGGAGCTGTCAGTCCAGAACTGATGGACCAATGGTGGTGCTACAGTCCGTCCTGATTTACATGAAACTCCAACTGCAGCATTTGGAAAAGCAAGCACAGAACATGGAAACAAGTTCAAGGGGGAAAACAGGAAAAGCATACAGTGAGTGAAAATGTGAGCAAAAAATGTCTAACAGAGTCAAGGAAAATGTTTTTGTTTGACTGGGAAATCTTTAAGGATGCAACAATTCATTAAAGAAGAACCCAGAAGCCATCCTCTCACTCCTGATATCTATTCTGACAGCACAAAGTTTTATCTGCTTCCCCAAAATGAAACTTTCAGAATATCACAGATGTCGATTTGTAGGTTCAGTTCTTGGATATGAAGAAAACAGATGGAGTGGATTCTCACACAAACTGTATTTCTGAATGACACACAATATCAGTTGTGACACTGTAACATCCCATAACAGTCTGTAGGAGGCGCTGTTCTCCGTGAGATTCAATCAGCTCCGGCACCTGACTGAGACACCTGGACTCACCCATCCAGACACACAGCGCTCTTTTTGATAAAACTCTAGACTAAAATGTTAATGTAAACTGAATTAATTTCCACATGTACACACGTGCTGAATCTCTATAAAAGTGACCTGCACACCAGAGGTTGCTGTGAAGCAGTTCCGGATCTGAGGATCTAACAGAGTTGATCAATGAGATCAAGGAGCTTTAAAGGAGAGTCTGTGAAAAGAAACATATCAAGAACTTATGTTCTTATATCACAACAAAACATTAAGTCTTGAGTTAACACAACAGAACATTTCATTCAACCAGATAATAACCAGATATTGGTTTTAAGAGCTCAGATACCGCTGGGATGTGGTAGATTTAGTTTCTTAGAGGAAAGTATATTTTACACTATTGGTAACTTCTTTAGGTTATTTTCAGACATACAGGCAAGCAGAAAGACAAACCACAGCCCAGCCATTCATGTTTCACTTCCCCCCATGTTTCTTATTTTTAAATACCCTCAGCAGCCACTCAGTATCATCAAAAACACCATGTAATCAAATCAACCAACATATATAAAAAGTTAATAGCATACTTAAAAAGCTACAGCAGTTAAAGATCATTCAGGTTTCCAGAGAAATGTCTTATCGCACCAAAGAAAATGGTCTTTGTGGATATTAAAGGTTTGAAAAATATTCCTCCTGAAACTTTTGAAACCCTCAGTAAAGACAGATTTCTCCTCAGTTCTGGAGGCACATGTGGTTGATGACAAGGATGCCACCCAGAATTTTGCTTAATGATCTAAACACAAATGAAGAAATAACATAATTATTAACATTATTAAGCACGACAGCTTCTTGTTTAGTAATCAGCACCCAGGAAATATAATGTGACAACTCTCTAATGTGGCAATGTAATATTGTAGTGATGTTAGCCATAACTCCAAAGCTCTCAGACGTCAAAAAAATGAAATGATTTTCAGTGAAGCTTTCATAATGAAACCCGTTGCAAAGAAAGGGCGTTCTGAAAGGTGGGGACATTTTCATGTAAGGCTGATAATATAATTGTCATTTGATGTTAAGCCTAATATTAATGACTTGAATCACACCTGTTTAAATGCAATTGTAGGACTCTAGACAAAGGCTATGGTTTTACTGGACCCTAGACTACTTCATTGTGACTGCTGAAATAAATTGTGACCAATGCGGCAGGCAACTGTTTTGTTATAATTCTTTCATATGGCCCCAAATAAACCTAATGCATCCAAGCACCCATGGCCAATTGGGATGTCCCGTTTGTGTTAGCATAGTGTCATATATTTATTCTGCCTAACTGCAACATTAATGGTAGTTTAATATTCGGTTATTAAGCTTGTTTGCTAGACTGTGTGTGCAAGGTAAAGGCGCACCAGCTATTATCAGCGGGAACTAATACATCTCAGCATATACTCACCCTAACATGTCATTTTTCATATATTGTTTAGGAAAGTTGTCCATTTTTTATAAAAGGATTTTGTGTCCGTGCGACACAATTAAACTCTTATGGAAACACAAACCTCAGAGTGTACCTGACGTCACAGAACATTTCAATGTGAGCAGATATTAAAGGCTTAAGCCAGACATGAGCTACACAAGAAAATGCATTAACAAACATGCTGAAGGTGTTGAAACTATGGAAGGCCAAATCATCTTTTAATGCTCCCAGCGTTACTCGTCATAATTGCATTTTTACTAGTAAGAATTGAAGTAGAGAGCTCTACAATTGGAATTGTTACTAGTAAGAATGCAACTGCAGAGCTCTCTAAATGAATTTACTAGTTACCAGTAAAAACTGAATTATAGAGCTCTCTAATTCAGTTACAGAGCTCGATTAATCACATTTCCTAAAATCCTGCCTACAGTAAATTACCACGCATGGTTCACTATTATCCTAAAAATCAATTCATAGACTTACTTTGCAAGCATGGTAATTGCATTCACATTATTCTAATATCAAGATGACGACAAGAATTGTATTGAAAGACTATATTTAGTAATTATATTCAATCACCCTGGTATATTGTTAAATGTAAGAGCTGGGAAAATACACAAAATTCCATAAGATATAATGAAATATAAAACATCAGAGGGAAGACTGTAGTATTATATAAAAATATTATATTCTGCATTGTGCATTCTTTTCTAAACCATTCTCTTAAATGTGTGCCTGGTTGTTTTATGAAATATTTTCCAGAGACTTTTACTTTTTTTTACCCCCGAGACTTTTACTCTTTTACTTGACCTACACAATGAAAGACTGAGACTAATATTCTGAGACTTAAAAGATTAATATACATATATAGGTTTCTTCTCTTCAATAGATCTTGATAATAAGACTTAGATTATTTTATTTGCGTTTTTTCCCACTATTCTAATGTCACCAAACTTCACCAGTCAATCCAGTGTATGGAAGGATGTATTTACATTTACACATTTGGCAGATGCTATTATCCAAAGCAACTTACAGCACATTCAAGTTAAACATTTTGTATGTACGTGTGCTCAACTGGAAATCAAACCCACAATCTTTGTGCTGCTAACGCAATGCTCTACAAACTGAGCTCCAGGAACTCAATGTATGTTGAGGGATGTATGTTGAAGAGGACATGATATGGGAGGCATTATTCTCCTCACCTTGTAGACCTGCTTCCATTTTGACTGCTGGCACCAAGGCTGCCCACCTGCCATTTTATACAAGCAAGATGAATATCCATAAGGCATGATTAGCATAATAAGATGACGCAGAATAAAGAGCTCTATAATACAATTCTTACTAGTAAGAATTACAATTAGAAATCTCTCCAATTAAGTTCTTACTAGTAGAGAAAATCAATCAAAGATCTCTCTAATTGAATTAGAGAGCTTTGTAAGTGTAATTCTTACTCGTAAGAATGACAATTAGAGAGATCTGTAACTGAATTAGAGAGCTCTGCTATTACATTCTTACTAGTAACAATTCCAAGTACAGAGCTCTCTAATTCAATTGTTACTAGTAACAATTATAATAAGAGAGCTCTGTAATCAAACTCCTACTGGTAAGAATTCAGTTAGAGAGCTCTTTAATTCAAGTTTTTGATTGTATTTGACAAGTAATTCAGATCTGCAGTTAAACTTATCTTTAATTTACATTTTTACCAATAAGAATTCAATTAGAGAGCTCCGCAGTTGCATTTCAACTTGTAGCAATTCAGTTACAGAGCTCTCTTACCATTATTGTTAATAGTAAGAATTGAATTAGAAAGCTATTGTTACTAGTAATAATTCAGTTGTAGAGCTCTCTAATTGTAAATGTTACTAGTAAAAATTTAATTGTAGAGATCTCTTATTGGAATTGTTACTACACTGTAAAGAAAACTTTGCTGCCTTAAATTTTTAAGTTTAATCAATTTGGCTGTCAAGTCATTTCATCTTACTCTTTGCAATCTTGACTGGTCTTGAGTTGCTGTAACTTTTAAGAAATGGTTGAAAGATTGCTTAACCTTTTTTTTTTTAATTACACCAGTCAGGACTTTTCAGAAGTCAGTCAGAATTTTATGTTGAAATGACTTATATAGGCAAGTTGATTAAATCTTAAAAATTTAAGGCAGCAAGTATTTTTTACAGTGTAGTAAAAAAATGAATTATAGAGCTCTCTAATTCAATTCTTACTAGTAAAAATGCAATTATGACAAGTAACGCTGGGAACATTAAAAAGTGATTTGCCTTCCATAGTGGGGTTGGTGTGCTTATCTCTGGTTGTCCTGCTCAGCTGCTCAGTTAATCTGGTTAAAAGATTGTAATGGCAAAAGATTGTAGGCGTTCGGTCACAAGTTGGTGTCGATACTGAACGGTGGACTCAAAATCTGGATGTCAGAAGTATTTCAGGTGACAGATCAATACAGAAAACCAGAAAGTGCAGAGTACAGCGCTTCTCTCAACAGATCCCGAGTCAGATCCTACCAGTTCAAGTTGTAGACGCGTGTCCTACTGGCAGAGCCCAGAGACATCGAGTTTGTCCCTTTATCTTACTGTGAATGACTGAATTCAGAACAATAGCTGAACAGTTGTATGTACTTATGATCTTATATTTCACATTAACATTACTACATTATAATCCATGTAATGTTATTATTGTCATTTCAGTTTAGAGTATATAGTAGCATATACTAATTTAAGACTGAACTCAGAAACCAACATACTAAACAGCTACTAGAAAAATACACATTCATTCTAAAACATTGTGACAACTTGCCCCAGTCCCCATGTTTGACTGCAGTTAAGAATGAGCAAGTTTTGTGAAACATCTGCCTAGAATTTGTCTTCTCATTTATTTTAGACTCATCCCAGGCTCCCTCAACATTTACCTGCTTCCTCACTCCCTCATTAGCTTCCTCCAGACCAGCTGAGGGCATTGCTCCACGCAGCTGCAGTGGCCGTTGTGAGTGACCTGTGGCTCGGGAGTTAGGGTTAACTCTAAATGTGGCTCTGGCCACCCAAGAGTGTGCTCATGTAGATGTTAGTGTGTACAATGGTGCCTGGTCTGAGTGCTAGGTGAGAGCCAGACCTGAGCATGTGTTCTCTGAGGACCACGGAAAACATCTGCAACAGATCCTGAGAACAACCTGAATAAGTAAACTCAAATAAACCCATTTTTACATTTTTAAAGATTCCATTCTACAGTACTGGGGCTTTAGGGAAGTTACAGTTGACTCATCTGAACATCAGTTGTCTTAAATAAAAACATGAGAGAGTGTGTCAGATCAGATTCTTCCCTTTTAAAGTAGTGAAGAAATCTTGTGAAAATGGAGAAAAGTTTAGAGGGGAAGATTATAGTGCAAATGATCTTTCTAACATTGTGTCTCTGATCCTCTCGTGTGGTTTATGTTGGGACAGATCCAGTGATGTCATCAGAGTTTGATGATGGTGTAGCAATGTTACAGTCGACTCCTTGATCAAGGATGTTTGCACCAGTCCACTCAGGATCACAGAGAACTGAGCAGACAGAGGAGATTTTGAACAAACCTCAGATCTCTATGGAGCACAATCTTCATGTATTCCAGTTCATCTCACGCTAGTTTCAGTGAAAATATATTGCTGACGTACAGAAATGTTCAATATAAATTCAGATCTATTAACTGCAAAATTTATTTTGCTAAAATGTTATTTTCTATAAAGCTGCTTTGAAAGAACACTCATTGGGACATACAGAAATACAACTGACCTGAACAATTGTGGCAAAATGACATTTACCACAGAAAATAGTTTTGAAACTAAACAAATCTAAATGATAGAAGAGAAATTTGATTATCGATGAATACCATCACAGTTGGGCTTTAGAAGATGAAAATGCTTATTATTTTATATATTTAATGATCTGTTATTTTGGCACGTATGTCAGTGCTTTTATTACTGTAACGCAGTTGAGCAGTTACTCCTGTCACTCTGAGTTCTGCTTCAGTTTGATGTCCACCTTCATTCACACAAACTGGAAAACCGCTCTGATGATCATCTGTGTGAAAGACCTACAGCCAGATATTCAGACAGCAAAATGAGCTACAAAACACGTGTGTTGCAGATCTCAGTGAACAGTGAACAGTGTGACGTGCAGAAGATCCAGATCAGTGGCTTATTTACTGATCAGATGTGCCCCACAAAACGAGCTCGTGTTCAGTGTGAAAGTGCCTCCGCAGAGCTGCTCACTGATCACTGAATGAATACATCCATTACAGTTGAGATAACAGAGAAAGCCTCAACCTTCATGTGTACAGACACTATTAAACAAATGTATTAAACCCCTGCAAATGATCCAGAATGCTGCAGCACGTCTGGTCTTCAATCAACCAAAAACAGCCCATGTCAGACCCCTCCTGACCTCACTCCACTGGCTGCCTTTAGGACAGTAACCGGAACCTCTCCTTCCTACCTCAACTCACTCCTCCAGACATATGTGCCCTCCTGCCAGCTACGGTCAGTCAATGAGTGACGTCTGATTGTTCCCCCACAACGAAGCATCAGATCAATCTGTAAAACCTTCACCTATTCTGTTCCTTTGTGGAGGAATGAACTCCCAGCCTCCACCCGATATGCTGAGACCATCACAACCTTCAAAAAACAACTCAAAAAACACCTGTTTCATACACACACCTGTCTGAACCCTAATGCTCTTCTATCCTATCCCTCTATCCTTACAAAAACAAAACTCAGTCTCTAGTCCATCTTTCTCTCTAGTAACACAACACAATGTCCGCTTGTAAATGTAGCTTTGTAGACTTGGCTCGTTGGCGTACAAGACAAAATGTTCAATGCTCTCGTCCTTTGTAAGTCACTTTGGATAAAAGCGTCTGCTAAATGACTAAATGTAAATGTAAATTAAAAGGCATTTTCTGTTCACGTGACAATTTTAAAGCGTTTTCTTGCTACGTGAAGGCACGAAAGTTTTGACACGAAGTTGATGGCAGTGTTTTTGTTACATTAAGACACGATCGCTTGAATCGCGGTTTAAACGCGATTTTTTTATTACCAGTGACGTGCTCAGCTCTCTGTGTTAATTCTTGTATTGTTTCTGTATGTGTTAATATTTATTACCAGTGACGTGCTCAGCTCTCTGTGTTAATTCTTGTATTGTTTCTGTATGTGTTAATATTTATTACCAGTGACGTGCTCAGCTCTCTGTGTTAATTCTTGTATTGTTTCTGTATGTGTTAATATTTATTACCAGTGACGTGCTCAGCTCTCTGTGTTAATTCTTGTATTGTTTCTGTATGTGTTAATATTTATTACCAGTGACGTGCTCAGCTCTCTGTGTTAATTCTTGTATTGTTTCTGTATGTGTTAATATTTATTACCAGTGACGTGCTCAGCTCTCTGTGTTAATTCTTGTATTGTTTCTGTATGTGTTAATATTTATTACCAGTGACGTGCTCAGCTCTCTGTGTTAATTCTTGTATTGTTTCTGTATGTGTTAATATTTATTACCAGTGACGTGCTCAGCTCTCTGTGTTAATTCTTGTATTGTTTCTGTATGTGTTAATATTTATTACCAGTGACGTGCTCAGCTCTCTGTGTTAATTCTTGTATTGTTTCTGTATGTGTTAATATTTATTACCAGTGACGTGCTCAGCTCTCTGTGTTAATTCTTGTATTGTTTCTGTATGTGTTAATATTTATTACCAGTGACGTGCTCAGCTCTCTGTGTTAATTCTTGTATTGTTTCTGTATGTTTAATATTTATTACCAGTGACGTGCTCAGCTCTCTGTGTTAATTCTTGTATTGTTTCTGTATGTGTTAATATTTATTACCAGTGACGTGCTCAGCTCTCTGTGTTAATTCTTGTATTGTTTCTGTATGTGTTAATATTTATTACCAGTGACGTGCTCAGCTCTCTGTGTTAATTCTTGTATTGTTTCTGTATGTGTTAATATTTATTACCAGTGACGTGCTCAGCTCTCTGTGTTAATTCTTGTATTGTTTCTGTATGTGTTAATATTTATTACCAGTGACGTGCTCAGCTCTCTGTGTTAATTCTTGTATTGTTTCTGTATGTGTTAATATTTATTACCAGTGACGTGCTCAGCTCTCTGTGTTAATTCTTGTATGTCTGTGTTAATATTTGTCTACAGAACCACATCTGCACAGTAATAAAGAAATATTTCATTTCCTCGGTGTCGCATTTGTCTTTGCATTCAAACCTGTCAGTCAGTGTCAGGGTGGGACTGCACTATGGTCGCAAAGACACGAACAAAGTATCCGTATTAACGCGGACAAACTGCACGTTGACGCGTCCAAATGTAACGCGTCCGTTTAATTTGGCCTCGTTCCGTACATGACACACGTAACAGCGCACTTATGGTTTTGTGACGTCATTCGAGTCAGCCGGTGACGTCGTCGCTCAAAAGGGAAGCTGATGACGTGTTTGTGAGAGTGATGGAAATGTTTCAGAAACTCGCGGGGATTTTTCGAGCAGAAGTGACGCGGTTTCTACAGAAGCGCGAGAAACCGCAACGAGTTGATCATTTTCTTTCTCTTCAAACGAAAAGAAGGAGAGATGAAGACAGAGGAGGCGCCAGTCTTTCATCTGAGCTGACGGAGGATCAGGAGCTCCAGCAGAACATGAGGTCCGTCACTGGCTTTATTTCTGTTTCGGTGCTGTTTGTCTGCTGGTGTGTGAGTGTGTGAGTGTGTGAGTGTGTGAGTGTGTGTGTGTGTGTGTGAGTGTGTGTGTGTGTGTGTGTGTGTGTGTGTGTGTGTGTGTGAGTGAGTGAGTGTGTGTGTGTGTGAGTGAGTGTGTGTGTGTGTTGGGCTTGTGGTGATTATATTTGTTATTCTAGGAAGGTAACAGTTCTTATCTTGTGTGTGTGTGTGTGTGTGTGTGAGTGTGTGAGTGTGTGTGTGTGTGTGTGAGTGTGTGTTTGTGTGTGTTTGTGTGTGAGTGTGTGTTTGTTGGGGGTTTGTGGTGAAGTCACCCACATCTTTTTTCCGACCTCAATCACTAGATCACTCCGGAAGTCTGATCCTGTCTAAATATCCAGTTTTAAATTTAATTCTGTGCAATTTTATTT
Organism: Chromobotia macracanthus; assembly: GCA_036877525.1. Lineage (NCBI taxonomy): Eukaryota > Metazoa > Chordata > Actinopteri > Cypriniformes > Botiidae > Chromobotia > Chromobotia macracanthus. The sequence continues at coordinate 279,654 of JAZGTH010000001.1, forward strand.
CTGTAGTACTTTTCACAACATTTGCATGCAAAGCAGCTTACAGAAATTACATACCAACACGTGTATATAATGTTTATAGAAATTTTGTCTTCATGTTTCAGCTGTCAGTGGACTGTGTGTGTGTAGAAATAAATATTTACATTTATCTTAATTTTTCTTGTGTCTGTCTTTTAAATGGAACAGACTTCACCAAAAACTCGATATTTAGGCAACTAAAAACATTCATTTTCTTTATGTCTATGATTTTAATCTTTGAAATGGTAGAGTGTTCATAACATTTTCATATACACTAATAAAAATGTTATCTGAATTTTCATAATTACTGCTGAATCTGCTTACCGATAACCGTACACAAGATCAGGCAGTTATAGAGCCATGCGGGAAATAAATGACTTTCATATTTGCTTTAGTGCAGCATCACAAATTATTACAATCTTTCTTTAATTTATGCTTGACGTTTCATTGGCGACTCAGAGCAGGCAAATTTAGTTCGGCTTTAATAATCAAGTCACCTTTATTTATAAAGCGCTTTATGCAATACTGGTTGTTTCAAAGCAACTTTATGGTAATAAACAATTGAGATATAAAGGGGATCCTATGTGATTTTTCTTCAGGTTTCTGCTGCGTGTTCTGTCAAAATGTAATCATGACACTAATTAGCTGTTTGTCTTTTTTGCTACTTACAACCAGCTCTGTTTGGTTAAACGGTGAACAAGAGATCAAATGACAACTAGACTGATTCTAGATTCTAATAAGCATCTGCTAATGGCAAGCCCAATTTGTGAGGTTTTCTAAAGAAACAGTGTCATTGAAGAGGAAATACAAACAGCTCAAAAAGCAAAGGGAAAACCAGAATGAAGTGTCATAGTGACGACTGGGTCACCACATACTGTCAGAACAGCTTGAGTGCTTCAGATGAAGGGATTCCTCTAGAAGATGTTCCCTCACTAGGGTGCTGGAGAGTCCCACAGGTAGTCAGCTGATTAAGATCTGACTGTGATGCTCACAGCATATTATTTTCATTCTCCTGAAATCCTTCAGTGACCCCTCGTGCCCTGTGGATGAGCCCTCCCATCAGGACAGGAATCCGGATGAAGCCGTTTCCTAGCATCAGTCTCAGAGTGGATCTTGTAGAATCAGTGAGATGAGGTTTAGTGAGCAGGACTCAGTCCTGTCCTGAGACTGCTGGCCTGATGCTGCTGTCCTATAATGTCACTCTGCTGTTAAATATGTCTCACATGTGGTTGAATTAAAGTCCCACTGATTCACAACAGTAACAAGTAACATACATTTCTGAACATGTAAAGCGTTTTCATGAGATCAGATATTCTGATGTATTTCTGTGATGAATCTTCTGAGATCAGCTGATCTGATGGACGTTTGTTTTTCTTAGTGTGAAATGAGACTGACACACCTGAAACCATTGAATGTGTTTCACATCTCACAGTGAGACTGGAGTAGAAACAGGTGCAGATCCTGAAAATGCATTCAAAAGATGATTTTAATCCTCCTGATGTTTGAACAATGGCTTATACCTGGAGAATGCCTGCAGAAAAAGTATACAACACTACTGTATAGATAGATAGATAGATAGATAGATGGGTTTCAGGGTCATATAACCACACGTTGTGGTCAGTTTTCTCGTAAAGCTTCTTTTCTGCTTGGAAATGTGAGGCCCTGATACTCACACACACACACACACACACACACTTTTGCAGCTTTATTAGTATCAGGTTCTGGTATGTACTATACACCAGCTCAACCCCAAACACTAAATAGAACTCTAACACACCTGTTGACATTACTAGACTTACAGCACAATGTGATTGGCCTGATTTCTGAGCGTTTCAGATAGTCAGAACGGATTTGCAGGTTAGAGAGAGAAAAAGAGAGGGAGAGAGAGAAGACTTCCCACTCAGCTCTCGTTTCCTGTTCTAAATTTTTTCAAGTAAATGTCACTTTAACAGCCCTTTTTAACAGTCACTTAAAGCAGAGGTGGTTTTTAGGTGCGTGTGTGATAGGCGCAAGACTTGAGTCCGTGGAGACACTGAAGTGTGATGTGTTCAGACAGCAGAAGCAGACGACGCTTTCTTCACACGTACGTAACGTTATTTTATACACTGTAACTTTACACACACATATCAGAAGTCTGGCTTCATGTTTCTCTTATGTTTGTCTTTACACTCACTTCATTCATAATTTGTTATAATTTTTAACCCTTTGAGTGTGAAAAATTAGTGTGTTTGTTTCATGGTTTTGACCTTCTTATTGTATAAGATGAGTTCAAATGTGAAATTATAATTTTCTTGATTTTTAAGTTTTCTCGATCAGAGAGGAAATGTTTCTTTGACTATATTCATAAACCAATTACAATCTAATTAGTTTCACTAATATACTGTACATTATATAATGAACAATAACATTTGTAATAAATCATGTATTCTGTGTTGTACATGTTTGATCATTTTCCTACTTTCTGTGTTTTATTTTCATTATATGTAAAGCTGTTTTGAAACAATGCAACATTGTAAAAAATGCTATATAAATTAAATTGAATTGAGTGTTTATTGTAGTATAAGTGTGGACATTCCTTACCACACTGAAGCTGATGAAAGCCTCTGTCTTTATGCATTTCGACTCACAGGGGAAGAACGGATTACGTGTTGACCTTTATGTGTGATGTGTGTGTGTGTGTGTGTGTGTGTATGTGTGTTTGGTCTTTTTCTCTGTGGCTTTGGGTTTTCCCACCTGTTACTGATTCGCTGTGAGTGCTTGAAAGAAAACTGAGAAGTAAAAAATAAGCTTCATTTGACATGAAGTTTCTCTCTCTCTCACAGTTGTTTATGACCAACAGAAGATTTCCAGATGCATATTGGGAGGTAATGACCAGGATTAGGTCAGTGATGAAGGTCATGATGATGATGTTACTCCTATATGAAGCTCTTGCAGATTCAAGTAAGAACTGACTGCTTTTGTGTTTGAGTTGTGAGCTGTGTGTGTTCAGTATGGTTGTGCGCATTCAGTATGTGTGTGTTCAGTACGGGTGTGTATGTGTGTTCAGTATGTGTGTGTCTGTGGAGATAAATATGTAAAAACATTTAAAATATGGAGCAAAAAATGTTTTTAACAATGTGTAATGCTTAAATCTGTAATCATTTGCCAGTTGTAGAAAGAAATGTTTGTGATCATTTCAAACTTTGATTTTAAATCTGATAATAAATTTTTCTTTTGTCTGTAGGTTTAAAGTGTCATCATGATTTCTTCAACACCTTTACGTGTGTGTGGAGCATCTCAAAACTTCAGATCCAGCCACCTATCACAGCTGAGACCAACTGCTCCCTGCATGTCACTGTCAGAAAAGAGTAAGACATCACCTTCATTCTGAATTTCATACAAATGAAATCAGTTGAATATGAATAATTATCCTCTCAGATTATTCTCAGATAAGTCTTTCTGTAATTGTTGATTTCAGAGTTATCACAAAGACAAAGCAGATGTCTGCCAAGAGCTCAGGGCTCAATATTTACACAGCCTCTGCCGAGTTTCAAAGCAAGGTGACACTTGTGTTTCTGTTGTATTGGTGTGTTTGTGTTGACGTGCGTTTGCATTGTATTGGTGTGTTTGTGTTGTGTTGACGTGTGTTGGCGCTGACGTGTGTTGGTGTTGTATTAAAGTGTGTTGTATTGAAGTGTGTGTTTGTGTAGTTGTGTTGTGTTCATGTATATTTGTGTTAACGTGTTTGTGTTAAATGGAAATGTGGTGCTAAAGTGTGTGTTGTGTTAAAGTGTTGTGTGTGTGTAGATGATTGTTCTTCTCTTCTGTTAAAGTGGGGAATCATTACACCCTCCACCAAGATCTTTCAGCAGGTGATCTGTGAGAACTATAAAAAGCCTGTGGTTCAGATAAAAGAACATGAAGCTCGTGAGAGTGGTAAGTACCCTAACACAGCTAACACACACTAACACCCAGTCTGTCCTGTGCCCAAAGATTGACACAAGCTCTGCATGAACCTGCTGATAAAACCCATCAGTCACAGATCAGATCATTTCTCTTCCAATCATAGCTGCATGATCAGTTCACACATCTGTGTGTTGGCCCAGCTGATGTGTCGAGAAAATTTGCATTCCTGCCTGATCAACCAGCGGCTTTAGTCAGTGGATGAGAAGTCTGTGGTTTTCATGTTCTTCCATAAATATTGTTTAATGAGTCTGTCATTAACAATGCTGGTTATTTTAAACATTATGTTGCTCTCTACATGACACTGTGTGTGTCTTACTGTTTTATTGTGTGTGCTACTGTGCTATTGTGTTACTCTCTGTGTGTATGTTACTGTGTGTGTTACTGTGTGCAGATGAATGTGACCATAAGTGTCGGGGTGTAGCTAACTACAAGTGGTGACGCTGTTAACTACATTTTTTAGTAGCTTCAAAGTAGCTCAGTTACTTTTAAAGCAGTGTTACTTTTAAAACAGTTTAGCTTTTCCAATAGCTAAATACACTGTCCAGCAAATAGTGGTGTAGCGCGAACTAAAGCTACATTTTATTTAGCATTGTGAATACTCTGAAGCAGGGTGACATTACTCTTACACAAACACTAAAATTGTGCATTACCGCCATCTATTGTTATGTCACACATCAGCTTTACGGTTCACTAAGAAGAGATCATCTCATGATTACATAAAGCAGGAGTTTGGGTCACACAGTGGGATAAGGTGAATCACACAGTCACTTGGCTGTTGCGGTGGAGTATGGTTTTAAATGATTGTGATATCTTATGATAAGGTATTTTGGTATTATATTTCAATACTTTTGTCTTCTGTAATTTTATGATCAGTGCAAGTGAACCAGAATAATCACATTTCCGCTACATCATTTTATTTTGGAGCCAAAACATTCAAACACGATTAAAGTCAATGAAGCGTGATATAGTGTGATATAGTTTCGAAAGACCACTTACAGTAAAATACAGTAATATATTTAGTAAGAAAGATGAAAAAGAGACAGTGTCAGTATGTGTGTCTAACAGAACGTGAAGAACCTGCTATAATAACAGACTTCATGATCTTCACCTTACAGCATCTGTCACATTTATAATCTAAAGATCCTTTAGATGTATTCATGTATTAAACTGAGTGCACAGTTATGCATATTTGATAGTTTACAAAATAAAACTATAATCTTTAAATCGTAATTGTATCGCATTATTGGTTTGAACCCCAAATCTTTTACTTAAAACATTCATCATTAAAATCACTAACAGTTATTTCTAATATTTTATTATTACTATATTTAATTATTATTTATTATTAATATATAATAAACATAAATTCAAAGCTAGTTTAAAGTAGCTAGCTACTTTTTGATAGTGTAGCATGTAGCTAACTACACTACAAGTTTTTATCAATTTTATCAAAAGAATATCTTAACTGTATCTTAACCACTTGTTTCAGAGTAGCTTCCACAACACTAGCAATCATCAACCTTCATTCTCCTGTCATTTAAAGTGCAAGTGAAAACCAGCCTGTTCTCTATATTGATGTGTGTGTTACTGCGTGTGTGTGTTTGCAGTAGTGAAAGTACTTCCTCCTGCAGAGGTGAATGTTCATGGGCCCAATGTTTCCTGGAGTTTTGGTTCTCCAAAGTCGATATGGTTCTCTGATCATGAGTTTGAGCTTCAGTACAAATCTGCTGAACAAGACTGGACGGTGAGTACAGAAACTTCAGTTATTCTTTTCACAGGAGGGTGTTAAAGTCTAAATATAGATGTTGTTTTCTCAAATACAGATGTATCTCGCTGTATAATGTCACTGTTAAACAGAACATGAATAACACCATCAGCAGACAAATCTATAGTAACAACGCATTCGGTTTGTTTCTGTGCAGAACATAAAGAGCTATGAAATAACAGGGCTGCATGTGGAGCTTCCGCTGGACTCTTTGATCTTACATGAGCGATATGCACTCAGGGTGAGAGACAAACTCTCTGGACCCCCCAAAGCCACGTGGAGTGAGTGGACAGAGTACCAGTGGACTTCTGAAGTGGGTAAACCACACCCCACATCTGGTGAGAACCAATAACACAGCCTCACTTCAAAGGGAAATGAAATGAGCCAATCAGAAACTGGCTACCGTGGTGACATCACTATTGCATGCACCTACAACTCTTCTGAGGTGACAGTAAACTTTGTAAAGTCTCTGTGTAATGTAAATTATAATATTGAGTGTGATTTAGAATCAGGCACTGAAATCAGCTTCTCTTCTTTCATTTCACAAGCAACATCAAGCTTTTCAGCTACCTGATTAAAAACAGCTGATGTACAAACTAAAAATTTAATGTCCATGTGTTCAGTGTCAGACAGCAACTTTTAAAGTCTTGGACTTGATTCATTTCATAATATGGGAGCAGGTGAATGTAGGAATATGAAGTTGAAGTGTCTTTACACAGTTGTGTTGGTGTGATGTCATGGTGTGGATGAATGTGAAGTCGTGTCTGTTTCAGGTTCAGCAAAGTTTCTGGAGTTTCAGGGGCTGGATTTGTCTTCACTTCTAATCTGCATCAGTCTGATAGGAATCATTTTAATCTTAATCATTCTCTTCAAATGCAACATAATCAAATGGTGAGTGTGAAGCTACTAAGACATGATAAAGTTGTTTGGTCGTTCAGAGGAATATTAATCTAGCATCACAGCTGATGTTTGCTGAACAGATGTTCTCATCTCTGAACCTTTCAGGATGCAGAAGATTCAGTCATCATATATACCAGATCCTGCCAAATACTTCAGTGAGCTCAACACAGACCACAAAGGAAATTTTTCAGTGAGTTCATTTAAATGTTGTTAGTTATGTTATTTTTGTTGTTTGTATTTATTTATTTATAGGTAATTGATGCATTAAACTTTTAGCTTACACTGTATATGAATGTAGAAGACAAAGTGTCTATTTTATGTCTTGTTGCTGTGTTTTCACTGTTTAATTATCTTTTTGCATCTCTACTGTGGTGTATTGTAAATGGATCTGCAGTGTAACTGAGGTGAGCTTTGGTTCTGTGGTCTTTTCTCTCTCTCAGTCTTGGCTGGGTTCATCTTTTGCTGTTGAGAGCTTCATCAAAGTCGAATGTGAGTTTGTCAGTCCAGTGGAAGTGGTCAAGCTTCAGGATGCCTGTGATTCGGACAGAACGAACAGACACAGTGGGGCTCTGAGGGATGCATGGGAGAGCACCTCCAAATCTTCCAACTTTTCAAACTCCACCTACTTCCTGTCTCAGGGCTCCAGTGGGCCCCATGACACCCTGGAGCCCTGCTCAGCAAACTGCTCCTACGGCCCTGCGGGGGGAGACAGCAGCCCAGAAAAGGTTGCTGATGTCACTCAGGTGGGCAAGGAGAAGGATGAAGAGTCTGAGCTGGAAAGTTCTTTAAAGAGACTAGAGACGCTTCGTCAGGACACGCAGAGTCCAGATTCGGGCTTCGCTGCAGGGACTGAAGACAGCATGGAGGAGATAGACTTCCCTAGCCCACTGGGTTTAAATCTGCTCCCTCAGTCTCCCCTGGGCCTTCCCACCCCACATCCAAACAAGCACCTCCTCCTGGGCTGGGAGCAGACACCTCTTATGCTGGGATTGAACCGTCTGATGCCCATTAGTGACTTAGACCTCAGCCTTCTAAGTTCCTGTGGGATGATAGAACCCTCTAGTGGTGATTACATGCCAGTGAAAAATGTCCAAAATTAATTATTTTTCCACAGTGCAGTGTCTACACCTCAGCAGAAATGGTTTTCAGTTCAGAATGCTCAGTTTTCATTGGCTGCATTGAAGCACTCCAGTAATCACCAGAGTTACTGTAGATATTCACTGTGAATTAGTCATGTCAATTCAGTAACGTATGTCTGACATTCTCAAGTTTAAAACAAAAAAGTTTGCTGCTAATTAAAAAATGAAAATGTACTTACATGTCAACTAAATATTACTCTAGTAGTATTGCATTGATGAATGTAAAATAAAGTTTATCTTCTTTTTAAAAGGTTTCTGATCCTTTACATATTTATTTAATTTATAGTGGAAGACATGAAGTAAGGTGAGCTGTCTCTGCCATCACATCACTCTCTCTGCCATCACATCACTCTCTCTGTCATCACATCACACTGTCTGTCATCACATCACACTGTCTGTCATCACATCACACTCTCTGTCATCACATCACACTCTCTGTCATCACATCACACTCTCTGTCATCACATCACACTCTCTGTCATCACATCACACTGTCTGCCGTCACATCACACTGTCTGCCGTCACATCACACTGTCTGCCGTCACATCACACTGTCTGCCGTCACATCACACTGTCTGCCGTCACATCACACTGTCTGTCGTCACTTCACTCTCTCTGTCGTCACTTCACTCTCTCTGTCGTCACTTCACTCTCTCTGTCGTCACTTCACTCTCTCTGTCGTCACTTCACTCTCTTTGTCGTCACTTCACTCTCTCTCTGTCGTCACTTCACTCTCTCTCTGTCGTCACTTCACTCTCTCTCTGCCGTCACATCACACTGTCTGCCGTCACATCACACTGTCTGCCATCACATCACACTGTCTGTCATCACTTCACTCTCTCTGCCATCACATCACACTGTCTGCCATCACTTCACTCTCTCTGTCATCACTTCACTCTCTCTGTCATCACATCACACTGTCTGTCATCACATCACACTGTCTGTCATCACATCACACTGTCTGTCATCACATCACACTGTCTGTCATCACATCACACTCTCTGTCATCACATCACACTCTCTGTCATCACATCACACTCTCTGTCATCACATCACACTCTCTGTCATCACACCATCACTTCACTCTCTCTGTCATCACTTCACTCTCTCTGTCATCACTTCACTCTCTCTGTCATCACATCACACTGTCTGTCATCACATCACACTCTCTGTCATCACATCACACTCTCTGTCATCACATCACACTCTCTGTCATCACATCACACTGTCTGTCATCACATCACACTGTCTGTCATCACATCACACTGTCTGTCATCACTTCACTCTCTCTGTCATCACATCACACTCTCTCTGTCATCACTTCACTCTCTCTGTCATCACTTCACTCTCTCACTTCTCTGTCATCACATCACTCTCTCTGTCATCACTTCACTCTCTCTGTCATCACATCACACTCTCTGTCATCACATCACACTCTCTGTCATCACATCACACTGTCTGTCATCACATCACTCTGCCATCAATCACACTGTCTGTCATCACATCACACTGTCTGTCATCACATCACACTGTCTGTCATCACATCACTCTGTCTGTCATCACATCACTCTCTCTGTCATCACATCACACTGTCTGTCATCACATCACTCTCTCTCTGTCATCACATCACACTGTCTGTCATCACATCACACTGTCTGCCATCACATCACACTGTCTGCCATCACATCACTCTCTCTGTCATCACTTCACTCTCTCTGTCATCACATCACACTGTCTGTCATCACATCACACTGTCTGTCATCACATCACTCTCTCTGTCATCACATCACACTCTCTGTCATCACATCACACTGTCTGTCATCACATCACACTGTCTGTCATCACATCACACTCTCTGTCATCACTTCACTCTCTCTCTGTCATCACTTCACTCTCTCTGTCATCACTTCACTCTCTCTCTGTCATCACATCACTCTCTCTCTGTCATCACTTCACTCTCTCTCTGTCATCACTTCACTCTCTCTCTGTCATCACATCACTCTCTCTGTCATCACATCACACTGTCTGTCATCACATCACTCTGTCTGTCATCACATCACACTGTCTGTCATCACATCACACTGTCTGTCATCACATCACTCTGTCTGTCATCACATCACTCTCTCTGTCATCACATCACATCTGTCAGTCATCGTCACATCACACTGTCTGTCATCACATCACACTGTCTGCCATCACATCACACTGTCTGTCATCACATCACTCTCTCTGTCATCACTTCACTCTCTCTGTCATCACATCACACTGTCTGTCATCACATCACACTGTCTGTCATCACATCACACTGTCTGTCATCACATCACACTGTCTGTCATCACATCACACTGTCTGTCATCACATCACACTGTCTGTCATCACATCACACTGTCTGTCATCACATCACTCTGTCTGTCATCACATCACTCTGTCTGTCATCACATCACTCTCTCTGTCATCACTTCACTCTCTCTGTCATCACATCACACCGTCTGTCATCACATCACACCGTCTGTCATCACATCACACCGTCTGTCATCACATCACACCGTCTGTCATCACATCACACTGTCTGTCATCACATCACACTGTCTGTCATCACATCACACTGTCTGTCATCACATCACACTGTCTGTCATCACATCACACTGTCTGTCATCACATCACTCTCTCTCTGTCATCACATCACACTGTCTGCCATCACATCACACTGTCTGCCATCACATCACACTGTCTGCCATCACATCACACTGTCTGTCATCACATCACACTGTCTGTCATCACATCACACTGTCTGTCATCACATCACACTGTCTGTCATCACATCACACTGTCTGTCATCACATCACACTGTCTGTCATCACATCACACTCTCTGTCATCACATCACTCTCTCTCTGTCATCACATCACACTGTCTGCCATCACATCACACTGTCTGCCATCACATCACACTGTCTGCCATCACTTCACACTCTCTGTCATCACATCACACTGTCTGTCATCACATCACACTGTCTGTCATCACATCACACTGTCTGTCATCACATCACCTGTCTGTATACATCACACTGTCTGTCATCACATCACACTGTCTGTCATCACATCACACTGTCTGTCATCACATCACACTGTCTGTCATCACATCACACTGTCTGTCATCACGTCATCACTTCACACTGTCTGTCATCACTTCATCACTGCTCTGTCATCACGTCTCACTCTCTCTGTCATCACGTCACACTGTCTGTCATCACATCACACTGTCTGTCATCACATCACACTGTCTGTCATCACATCACTCTGTCTCTGTCATCACATCACACTGTCTGTCATCACATCACACTGTCTGTCATCACATCACACTGTCTGTCATCACATCACACTGTCTGCCATCACATCACACTGTCTGCCATCACATCACACTGTCTGTCATCACATCACACTGTCTGTCATCACATCACACTGTCTGTCATCACGTCACTCTGTCTGTCTGTCATCACGTCACTCTCTCTGTCATCACGTCACTCTCTCTGTCATCACGTCACTCTCTCTGTCATCACGTCACACTGTCTGTCATCACGTCACACTGTCTGTCATCACGTCACACTGTCTGTCATCACGTCACACTGTCTGTCATCACATCACACTGTCTGTCATCACATCACTCTCTCTGTCATCACATCACACTGTCTGTCATCACATCACACTGTCTGTCATCACATCACACTGTCTGTCATCACTTCACACTCTCTGTCATCACTTCACACTCTCTGTCATCACATCACACTGTCTGTCATCACATCACACTCTCTGTCATCACATCACACTCTGTCATCACATCACACTCTCTGTCATCACATCACACTCTCTGTCATCACTTCACACTCTCTGTCATCACATCACACTGTCTGTCATCACATCACACTGTCTGTCATCACATCACACACTCTGTCATCACATCACACTCTCTGTCATCACTTCACACTCTCTGTCATCACTTCACACTGTCTGTCATCACATCACTCTGTCTCTGTCATCACATCACTCTCTGTCATCACTTCACACTCTCTGTCATCACATCACTCTGTCTCTGTCATCACATCACTCTGTCTGTCATCACATCACACTGTCTGTCATCACTTCACACTCTCTGTCATCACTTCACTCTCTCTCTGTCATCACTTCACTCTCTCTCTGTCATCACTTCACTCTCTCTGTCATCACTTCACTCTCTCTGTCATCACATCACACTGTCTGTCACCACATCACTCTGTCTGTCACCACATCACTCTGTCTGTCACCACATCACTCTGTCTGTCACCACATCACTCTGTCTGTCATCACTTCACTCTCTCTGTCATCACATCACACTGTCTGTCATCACATCACACTGTCTGTCATCACATCACACTGTCTGTCATCACCTCACACTCCCTGTCATCACATCACTCTGTCTCTGTCATCACATCACTCTGTCTCTGTCATCACATCACTCTCTGTCATCACTTCACACTCTCTGTCATCACTTCACACTCTCTGTCATCACATCACACTGTCTGTCATCACATCACACTCTCTGTCATCACTTCACACTCTCTGTCATCACTTCACACTCTCTGTCATCACATCACTCTGTCTCTGTCATCACATCACTCTCTGTCATCACTTCACACTCTCTGTCATCACATCACTCTGTCTCTGTCATCACATCACTCTGTCTGTCATCACATCACACTGTCTGTCATCACATCACACTGTCTGTCATCACTTCACACTGTCTGTCATCACTTCACACTCTCTGTCATCACTTCACTCTCTCTCTGTCATCACTTCACTCTCTCTGTCATCACTTCACTCTCTCTGTCATCACTTCACTCTCTCTGTCATCACATCACACTGTCTGTCATCACATCACACTGTCTGTCACCACATCACACTGTCTGTCACCACATCACACTGTCTGTCACCACATCACTCTGTCTGTCACCACTTCACTCTCTCTGTCATCACATCACACTGTCTGTCATCACATCACTCTGTCTCTGTCATCACATCACTCTGTCTCTGTCATCACTTCACACTCTCTGTCATCACATCACTCTGTCTCTGTCATCACATCACTCTGTCTGTCATCACATCACTCTGTCTGTCATCACATCACACTGTCTGTCATCACATCACACTGTCTGTCATCACATCACTCTGTCTGTCATCACATCACTCTGTCTGTCATCACATCACTCTCTCTCTGTCATCACATCACTCTGTCTGCCATCACATCACTCTGTCTGTCACCACATCACTCTCTCTGTCACCACATCACTCTCTCTCTGTCATCACATCACTCTGTCTGTCACCACATCACACACTCTGTCATCACATCACACTCTCTGTCATCACTTCACACTCTCTGTCATCACTTCACACTCTCTGTCATCACTTCACACTGTCTGTCATCACATCACTCTGTCTCTGTCATCACATCACTCTCTGTCATCACTTCACACTCTCTGTCATCACATCACTCTGTCTCTGTCATCACATCACTCTGTCTGTCATCACATCACACTGTCTGTCATCACATCACACTCTCTGTCATCACTTCACTCTCTCTCTGTCATCACTTCACTCTCTCTCTGTCATCACTTCACTCTCTCTCTGTCATCACTTCACTCTCTCTCTGTCATCACATCACTCTCTCTGTCATCACATCACTCTCTCTCTGTCATCACATCACACTGTCTGTCATCACATCACTCTGTCTGTCATCACATCACTCTGTCTGTCATCACATCACTCTGTCTGTCATCACATCACTCTGTCTGTCATCACATCACACTGTCTGTCATCACATCACACTGTCTGTCATCACATCACACTGTCTGTCATCACATCACTCTGTCTGTCATCACATCACTCTCTCTGTCATCACTTCACACTCTCTGTCATCACATCACTCTGTCTGTCATCACTTCACTCTCTCTGTCATCACTTCATTCTCTCTGTCATCACATCACTCTGTCTGTCATCACATCACACTGTCTGTCATCACATCACACTGTCTGCCATCACTTCACTCTCTCTGCCATCACTTCACTCTCTCTGTCATCACTTCACACTGTCTGTCATCACATCACACTGTCTGTCATCACTTCACTCTCTCTCTGTCATCACATCACTCTGTCTGTCATCACATCACTCTGTCTGTCATCACATCACTCTGTCTGTCATCACATCACTCTGTCTGTCATCACTTCACTCTCTCTGTCATCACATCACACTGTCTGTCATCACATCACACTGTCTGTCATCACATCACACTGTCTGTCATCACTTCACTCTCTCTGTCATCACATCACTCTGTCTGTCATCACTTCACTCTCTCTGTCATCACATCACACTGTCTGTCATCACTTCACTCTCTCTGTCATCACATCACTCTGTCTGTCATCACTTCACTCTCTCTGTCATCACATCACACTGTCTGTCATCACATCACACTGTCTGTCATCACATCACACTGTCTGTCATCACTTCACTCTCTCTCTGTCATCACATCACTCTCTCTCTGTCATCACATCACACTGTCTGTCATCACATCACACTGTCTGCCATCACTTCACTCTCTGTCATCACTTCACTCTCTCTGTCATCACATCACACTGTCTGTCATCACATCACTCTCTCTGTCATCACATCACTCTGTCTGTCATCACATCACTCTGTCTGTCATCACATCACTCTGTCTCTGTCATCACATCACTCTGTCTGTCATCACATCACACTGTCTGTCATCACATCACACTGTCTGTCATCACATCACACTGTCTGTCACCACATCACTCTGTCTGTCACCACATCACTCTGTCTGTCACCACTTCACTCTCTCTGTCATCACATCACACTGTCTGTCATCACATCACACTGTCTGTCATCACATCACTCTGTCTGTCATCACATCACACTGTCTGTCATCACTTCACTCTCTCTGTCATCACATCACACTGTCTGTCATCACATCACTCTCTCTGTCATCACTTCACACTGTCTGTCATCACATCACACTGTCTGTCATCACATCACACTGTCTGTCATCACATCACACTGTCTGTCATCACTTGAAACAGTTTATTAACACTAAATACATGATGTTCTTGTACAGTATGACCCACGTGTTCTTTCTAATGTCTCAGTGAAGCACCTGCGCGCAGGTGAGCGGTGACGTCACAGCAGGTGCGCGCGCCGCTGGGCGTTGTCTGTCGTGTAGTTGTTGTTATTGTCACGTTAACCGTGAACTCAGTCTGTCAGCTTAACAAGCCGACGACAGCCGAGTATTGATCCACGCTGAACTTTGGACTGAAAGTTTTGAGCATTGAACTTTGGATTGACAAACACAATGTTTCGTTCAGCGTTTCTCTCATAACATGTAAGAAACCAACATATGTGGATAATTCCGAATTTGATCCCGGGAAGAATCATCCGAGTCGCTTTATGGAGCCGCAGAAGAGCCCGAAGTAACGGTTCGGTTCGAGGATGGAGCTCGGAAACGGTTTCACTGCGGATCCGAGTGTAGGAGAAGCAAACACTTGTAAAACATCCACGAGAAATGACAGATGCTCGGTTTTCTTTGGGATGCTTGTATGTTGTTTGTTTATCCACAGATCTCTCACGCCAGTCTCCAGAAGAGGAAGAGCTTCCGGAAGTGGCTGATCTGCTTCATCGTCACTATCATCATCCTCATTTTGGCAGGATCTTCATCTCTTGTCTGGTACTTTATTGGTGAGGAAACTATATTTAACTCTAATGTTAATATATTAACACTGTCGTAACCAGATTGATAGCATTTTATTTCCATAGAAATATCATGGTTGAAATATGTTTACTGTAGTGAGATTTTACTATGGTTTTACTTTAAACAGCATGATTGATCCATGTTTACAACAGTTATATTGTCTTTCATCACTGGCAGTTAAAGCTTATCATGGTTAGTAACTGTCAGTGAGTCTGTGCAGGTGTTAAGATTTCCTCTGTTTATAGAGTACAGGGTTTGGGTTCAGGAGCCACGAGTGACCCATCAGTACACAGGGCGAATTTCCATACTGAATAAGAACTTCTCAACTGAACTGTCCAGTCATGAGAGCTCAGAGTTCAGACTGCAGTCCAGATGTGTGCAGAACATGGTGAGACTGGACCTTCAATCACATTTCCTCCATCCTGCAGAGTAGACTGGTGTGCTCTGTGGCTTCTGGAAGACAAGCTTCTAGAGGGAAAGGAAAAAGATCAGACATTATCAAGAGCATCAGATCTGTAATCATTTATCAGGAGAAACATCAGATTTTAAAGAATACTGGTTAAACTTTCGTGTTTAAATGACAGAAGGGTGAGTAAATAATGACAGAATCTTCATGTCTGGTTGAACTGTTGCTTTAATGAACCTTTCACAGGTGGAGAAGCTTGTGAAGTCCACAGACCTGTCCAGATACTTTAACTCCACCTCTGTCTTTGCGTTTGGGTGAGGAATCATGTCTGTAGGAATGTTTCATGAACTGAGAGCTAAACAGGGATCCTTACGCTGTGTTATTGTGTTTCTGTAGAGAGGGGAGTTTGGTAGCACATTTCTGGGTGCTCCTCTCAGTTCCCAGCAGTCATGAAGCTCAGGTGAGCATCCAGCGAGTGAACCAGAGTTTGTACAGAGAGCTCCAGCACTACAGAAGAGCAGATGAAAACCAGACGTGCAGTTATGAGGGTTTCCAGCTCCTCCTTCCATCTCTCTCTATAACTGGTAATGTTCATATTCCTTCATGTTCTAACGTGTTTTTTTGCATTTGTTTTTAAGGCTTTGTGTTGTTGATTTGTTTTGCTTTTTACGTTCCAGAAACCACCTCCAAAGTTATAGATCTTATTCAAGCTTCATTTGGTATGAAATATTATGATTTTGTTTCTTTGGTTATTTTACTTTGTTGTAGGGATTTTTAATTTAAAATTTTTATTTTTAAGTCACCTGTGTGAACTTGAGGGGAAACAATGTGATCTCATTTCCTCACCCCTGTCTCAGAAAACTGAAGTAAATTTCGAGAAAAGCTTTTAAAGTGACATTTTTAAGTGTGGGTACCACTTCAGTATCCAAATGCTGTACAGGGTCAGTGAGTGTGATTCATTTGCTCTGTCCATCAGCTGCAGGTATTGGTGTTGGCAGATCACAGTTATAAACAATTGTTCTTACAGACTGTTACCGCTACAAGTTGGTGGTCTCCACAGACCCTGTGGTACTGGAGGGGCCGAATACACAGCGCTCGTCCTGTCTGTGGCACCTGAGGGCCCCTGCGGGCTCACGTCTGGAGCTAAGGGTGGAGTGGCTCCTGTTGGAGTGTCGAGACAGACTGATCATCTACGACTCCCTCACACCCACTGATTCACGCCTCATCACCTCGTGAGAGAAATGTTTATCTTTCGCTCTTGCTGTAGAAGAGAACTGCAGGGGTATGAGGGTCACATGACCACTAACATCTGAGGGCTGTAGAATAAACAGAAACACTTTATGAATATAGCACTGGTCAAAACCACAAAGGCTTTACTCATATGAATAACAGTTTGCAGGTGAGCAGATGTGTGAATTGATCAGTATGTGTCTGGTGGTTGTCTCTCTTTCAGTCTGTATGGCTGCAGCAGTTTTGAGCGGATAGTGCAGCTGCTGTCATCTGCTGAGTGGATGACTGTGGTGTGGAAACAGGGCCTGTATAATTATAAAGATCCTTTCTCTCTGAGCGCACGAGCCTGGCCACATCAGGGTACTCAAGCAACTCAGTCTACATTCACAAATATTGTCTTCCTGATTATTTAAGAGTTGATGTATCTGTATACGTGTTTATATTCATAAGTGAGTTTGTAGATTCTGTGTTCAGAGAACATGATGTGGTGTGTTACAGAGTGTTTCCACACTGTTGTGTTAGAGAAGAAACAGGGAGTCCAGGGGCTTTTACGGACACCCTTCTACCCCAGTTATTACCCGCCTGATACTAACTGCTCCTGGCTCTTCACTGTAAGATATTTTAGTTAATTACACCCCAGTCATTTATACATCAAAACTGTCTCAAAATTGTATTAAAAATAACTTCTGAAATTTCTGAAACAACAACTTATTGCGAGTTATTGCAAGGACCACACTGTCAGGGTGTTCAGATAGCATTGCATTGATAAAGTTGCATTGATAAAGTAGCCTGGATTAGCAGATCGATATCAGATAAAAATGTAAGTGTTACATGTATGTCCTGCCAATTTGTTTCCTCAGGACCTAGTGTTCCTGTTAATTAGTCATTAATTAGTGTGTAAATGATCAGGAAATTTTCATTTTGGGGTGGACATATCCTTTAAGAAGAAGAGGCCTTTTTATTTCTGTCATTATTATAAGGTAATAGTTTGCTATTATCTATTATTAGTGTCTTGTATGTGCAGAAGTTGTCATATCAGTTTATCTCTGCTTAGGTGCCGTCTGTAGAGTTTGGTCTGACTTTGGCCTTTGAAGGATATGAACTGAACCGAGCAAGTTACACCCAGATCTGCACACAGGGCAAGTGGAGCATCCAGAACCGCAGGTCCGACCTGTAGACAAGACTTGTGTGTGGCGCGACCTGTGTGTGGCGCGGCGTGACCTGTGTCAGCGTCTGCGAGGCGAGACTGTTAGCGTCTGCGAGGCGAGACTGTTAGCGTCTGCGAGGCGAGACTGTTAGCGTCTGCGAGGCGAGACTGTTAGCGTCTGCGAGGCGAGGCGAGACTGTTAGCGTCTGCGAGGCGAGGCGAGACTGTTAGCGTCTGCGAGGCGAGGCGAGACTGTTAGCGTCTGCGAGGCGAGGCGAGACTGTTAGCGTCTGCGAGACTGTGTTGGTGTGTGGCGAGACTGTTGGTGTGAGACGAGACTGTTAGCGTCTGTGAGACTGTGTTGGGGTGTGGCGAGACTGTTGGTGTGAGACGAGACTGTTAGCGTCTGTGAGACTGTGTTGGGGTGTGGCGAGACTGTTGGTGTGAGACTGTGTTGGGGTGTGGCGAGACTGTTGGTGTGAGACGAGACTGTTAGCGTCTGCGAGGCGAGAATGTTAGCGTCTGCGAGGCGAGACTGTTAGCGTCTGCGAGACTGTGTTGGTGTGTGGCGAGACTGTGTTGGTGTGTGGCGAGACTGTGTTGGTGGGTGTGTGGCGAGACTGTGTTGGTGGGTGTGTGGCGAGACTGTGTTGGTGGGTGTGTGGCGAGACTGTGTTGGTGGGTGTGTGGCGAGACTGTGTTGGTGGGTGTGTGGCGAGACTGTGTTGGTGGGTGTGTGGCGAGACTGTGTTGGTGGGTGTGTGGCGAGACTGTGTTGGTGGGTGTGTGGCGAGACTGTGTTGGTGGGTGTGTGGCGAGACTGTTAGCGTCTGTGAGACGAGACTGTTAGCGTCTGTGAGACGAGACTGTTAGCGTCTGTGAGACGAGACTGTTAGCGTCTGTGAGACTGTGTTGGGGTGTGGCGAGACTGTTAGCGTCTGTGAGACGAGACTGTTAGCGTCTGCGAGGCGAGACTGTTAGCGTCTGTGAGACTGTGTTGGTGTGAGACGAGACTGTTAGCGTCTGTGAGACGAGACTGTTAGCGTCTGCGAGGCGAGGCGAGACTGTTAGCGTCTGCGAGGCGAGGCGAGACTGTTAGCGTCTGCGAGGCGAGACTGTTAGCGTCTGCGGCGAGACTGTCCAGCGCGCAGGCGAGACTGTTAGCGTCTGCGAGGCGAGACTGTTAGCGTCTGTGAGACTGTGTTGGTGTGAGACTAGACTGTTAGCGTCTGCGAGGCGAGACTGTTAGCGTCTGCGAGGCGAGACTGTTAGCGTCTGCGAGGCGAGACGAGACTGTTAGCGTCTGTGAGACTGTGTTGGTGTGAGACGAGACTGTTAGCGTCTGCGAGGCGAGACTGTTAGCGTCTGCGAGGCGAGACTGTTAGCGTCTGCGCAGACTGTTACTGCGAGGCGAGACTGTTAGCGTCTGCGATGCGAGGCGAGACTGTTAGCGTCTGCGATGCGAGGCGAGACTGTTAGCGTCTGCGATGCGAGGCGAGACTGTTAGCGTCTGCGATGCGAGGCGAGACTGTTAGCGTCTGGCGAGGCGAGACTGTTAGCGTCAAGATTTAGCGTCGCGGCGAGGCGAGGCGAGACTGTTAGCGTCGGCGAGGCGAGGCGAGACTGTTAGCGTCGGCGAGGCGAGGCGAGACTGTTAGCGTCGGCGAGGCGAGGCGAGACTGTTAGCGTCGGCGAGGCGAGGCGAGACTGTTAGCGCGGCGAGGCAGGCAGACTGTTAGCGTCGGCGAGGCGAGGCGAGACTGTTAGCGTCGGCGAGGCGAGGCGAGACTGTTAGCGTCTGTGAGACTGTGTTGGTGTGAGACTAGACTGTTAGCGTCTGCGAGGTGAGACTGTTAGCGTCTGTGAGACTGTGTTGGTGTGAGACTAGACTGTTAGCGTCTGCGAGGCGAGACTGTTAGCGTCTGCGAGGCGAGACTGTTAGCGTCTGCGAGGCGAGGCGAGACTGTTAGCGTCTGTGAGACTGTGTTGGTGTGAGGCGAGACTGTTAGCGTCTGTGTTAGCGTCTGTGAGGCGAGGCGAGACTGTTAGCGTCTGTGAGACTGTGTTGGTGTGAGACTAGACTGTTAGCGTCTGTGAGACTGTGTTGGTGTGAGACTAGACTGTTAGCGTCTGCGAGGTGAGACTGTTAGCGTCTGTGAGACTGTGTTGGTGTGAGACTAGACTGTTAGCGTCTGCGAGGCGAGACTGTTAGCGTCTGCGAGGCGAGACTGTTAGCGTCTGCGAGGCGAGACTGTTAGCGTCTGCGAGGCGAGACTGTTAGCGTCTGTGAGGCGAGACTGTTAGCGTCTGTGAGACTGTGTTGGTGTGAGACTAGACTGTTAGCGTCTGGTTGGTGCGCGAGACTGTTAGCGTCTGCAGGCGAGACTGTTAGCGTCTGCAGGCGAGACTGTTAGCGTCTCGAATTAGCGGCGAGACTGTTAGCGTCTGCGAGGCGAGACTGTTAGCGTCTCGCGGGTGCGAGACTGTTAGCGTCTGGGCGGCGAGACTGTTAGCGTCTGCGAGGCGAGACTGTTAGCGTCTGCGAGGCGAGGCGAGACTGTTAGCGTCGTCTTGGTGCGAGACTGTTGGTGCGAGGCGAGACTGTTAGCGTCTGTAGACTGTCTGGGGAGCGCGAGACTGTGTTGGTGTGGGCGAGACTGTTGCGCGTCTGCGGCGAGGCGAGACCGTTAGCGTCTGCGAGGCGAGACCGTTAGCGTCTGCGAGGCGAGGCGAGACTGTTAGCGTCTGTGAGACTGTGTTGGTGTGAGACTAGACTGTTAGCGTCTGTGAGACTGTGTTGGTGTGAGACTAGACTGTTAGCGTCTGCGAGGTGAGACTGTTAGCGTCTGTGAGACTGTGTTGGTGTGAGACTAGACTGTTAGCGTCTGCGAGGCGAGACTGTTAGCGTCTGCGAGGCGAGACTGTTAGCGTCTGCGAGGCGAGGCGAGACTGTTAGCGTCTGCGAGGCGAGGCGAGACTGTTAGCGTCTGCGAGGCGAGGCGAGACTGTTAGCGTCTGTGAGACTGTTGGTGTGAGACTGTGTTGGGGTGTGGCGAGACTGTTGGTGTGAGACGAGACTGTTAGCGTCTGCGAGGCGAGACTGTTAGCGTCTGCGAGGCGAGACTGTTAGCGTCTGCGAGACTGTGTTGGTGTGTGGCGAGACTGTTGGTGTGAGACGAGACTGTTAGCGTCTGTGAGACTGTGTTGGGGTGTGGCGAGACTGTTGGTGTGAGACGAGACTGTTAGCGTCTGTGAGACTGTGTTGGGGTGTGGCGAGACTGTTGGTGTGAGACGAGACTGTTAGCGTCTGTGAGACTGTGTTGGGGTGTGGCGAGACTGTTGGTGTGAGACTGTGTTGGGGTGTGGCGAGACTGTTGGTGTGAGACGAGACTGTTAGCGTCTGCGAGGCGAGACTGTTAGCGTCTGCGAGGCAAGACTGTTAGCGTCTGCGAGGCGAGACTGTTAGCGTCTGCGAGACTGTGTTGGTGTGTGTTGGGGTGTGTTGGGGTGTGGCGAGACTGTTGGTGTGAGATGAGACTGTTAGCGTCTGTGAGACTGTGTTGGGGTGTGGCGAGACTGTTGGTGTGAGACGAGACTGTTAGCGTCTGCGAGGTGAGACTGTTAGCGTCTGCGAGTGAGACTGTTAGCGTCTGGCGTGAGGCGAGACTGTTAGCGTCTGCGAGGCGAGACTGTTAGCGTCTGCGAGGCGAGACTGTTAGCGTCTGCGAGGCGAGACTGTTAGCGTCTGCGAGACTGTGTTGGTGTGTGGCGAGACTGTGTTGGTGTGTGGCGAGACTGTGTTGGTGTGTGGCGAGACTGTGTTGGTGTGTGGCGAGACTGTGTTGGTGTGTGGCGAGACTGTGTTGGTGTGTGGCGAGACTGTTAGCGTCTGTGAGACTGTGTTGTGTGAGACGAGACTGTTAGCGTCTGTGAGACGAGACTGTTAGCATCTGTGAGACGAGACTGTTAGCGTCTGTGAGACGAGACTGTTAGCGTCTGTGAGACTGTGTTGGGGTGTGGCGAGACTGTTAGCGTCTGTGAGACGAGACTGTTAGCGTCTGCGAGGCGAGGCGAGACTGTTAGCGTCTGTGAGACTGTGTTGGTGTGAGACTAGACTGTTAGCGTCTGCGAGGCGAGACTGTTAGCGTCTGCGAGGCGAGGCGAGACTGTTAGCGTCTGCGAGGCGAGACTGTTAGCGTCTGCGAGGCGAGACTGTTAGCGTCTGTGAGACTGTGTTGGTGTGAGACTAGACTGTTAGCGTCTGCGAGGTGAGACTGTTAGCGTCTGTGAGACTGTGTTGGTGTGAGACTAGACTGTTAGCGTCTGCGAGGCGAGACTGTTAGCGTCTGCGAGGCGAGGCGAGACTGTTAGCGTCTGTGAGACTGTGTTGGTGTGAGGCGAGACTGTTAGCGTCTGCGAGGCGAGGCGAGGCGAGACTGTTAGCGTCTGCGAGGCGAGGCGAGACTGTTAGCGTCTGTGAGGCGAGGCGAGACTGTTAGCGTCTGTGAGACTGTGTTGGTGTGAGACTAGACTGTTAGCGTCTGTGAGACTGTGTTGGTGTGAGACTAGACTGTTAGCGTCTGCGAGGTGAGACTGTTAGCGTCTGTGAGACTGTGTTGGTGCGAGACTGTTAGCGTCTGCGAGGCGAGGCGAGACTGTTAGCGTCTGCGAGGCGAGGCGAGACTGTTAGCGTCTGCGAGGCGAGGCGAGACTGTTAGCGTCTGCGAGGCGAGGCGAGACTGTTAGCGTCTGTGAGACTGTTGGTGTGAGACTGTGTTGGGGTATGGCGAGACTGTTGGTGTGAGACGAGACTGTTAGCGTCTGCGAGGCGAGACTGTTAGCGTCTGCGAGGCGAGACTGTTAGCGTCTGCGAGGCGAGACTGTTAGCGTCTGCGAGACTGTGTTGGTGTGTGGCGAGACTGTTGGTGTGAGACGAGACTGTTAGCGTCTGTGAGACTGTGTTGGGGTGTGGCGAGACTGTTGGTGTGAGACGAGACTGTTAGCGTCTGTGAGACTGTGTTGGGGTGTGGCGAGACTGTTGGTGTGAGACGAGACTGTTAGCGTCTGTGAGACTGTGTTGGGGTGTGGCGAGACTGTTGGTGTGAGACTGTGTTGGGGTGTGGCGAGACTGTTAGCGTCTGCGAGGCGAGACTGTTAGCGTCTGCGAGGCGAGACTGTTAGCTTCTGCGAGGCGAGACTGTTAGCGTCTGCAGGCGAGACTGTTAGCGTCTGCGAGACTGTGTTGGTGTGTGGCGAGACTGTTGGTGTGAGACGAGACTGTTAGCGTCTGTGAGACTGTGTTGGGGTGTGGCGAGACTGTTGGTGTGAGATGAGACTGTTAGCGTCTGTGAGACTGTGTTGGGGTGTGGTGAGACTGTTGGTGTGAGACGAGACTGTTAGCGTCTGCGAGGCGAGACTGTTAGCGTCTGCGAGGCGAGACTGTTAGCGTCTGCGAGGCGAGACTGTTAGCGTCTGCGAGGCGAGACTGTTAGCGTCTGCGAGGCGAGACTGTTAGCGTCTGCGAGGCGAGACTGTTAGCGTCTGCGAGACTGTGTTGGTGTGTGGCGAGACTGTTGGTGTGAGGCGAGACTGTTAGCGTCTGCGAGGCGAGGCGAGACTGTTAGCGTCTGTGAGACTGTGTTGGTGTGAGGCGAGACTGTTAGCGTCTGCGAGGCGAGGCGAGGCGAGACTGTTAGCGTCTGCGAGGCGAGACTGTTAGCGTCTGCGAGACTGTGTTGGTGTGTGGCGAGACTGTGTTGGTGTGTGGCGAGACTGTGTTGGTGTGTGGCGAGACTGTGTTGGTGTGTGGCGAGACTGTGTTGGTGTGTGGCGAGACTGTTAGCGTCTGTGAGACTGTGTTGTGTGAGACGAGACTGTTAGCGTCTGTGAGACGAGACTGTTAGCGTCTGTGAGACGAGACTGTTAGCGTCTGTGAGACGAGACTGTTAGCGTCTGTGAGACTGTGTTGGGGTGTGGCGAGACTGTTGGTGTGAGACGAGACTGTTAGCATCTGTGAGACGAGACTGTTAGCGTCTGTGAGACTGTGTTGGGGTGTGGCGAGACTGTTGGTGTGAGGCGAGACTGTTGGTGTGAGGCGAGACTGTTGGTGTGAGGCGAGACTGTTGGTGTGAGACGAGACTGTTAGCGTCTGTGAGACGAGACTGTTAGCGTCTGTGAGACGAGACTGTTAGCGTCTGTGAGACGAGACTGTTAGCGTCTGTGAGACTGTATTGGGGTGTGGCGAGACTGTTGGTGTGAGACGAGACTGTTAGCGTCTGTGAGACGAGACTGTTAGCGTCTGTGAGACGAGACTGTTAGCGTCTGTGAGACTGTGTTGGGGTGTGGCGAGACTGTTAGCGTCTGTGAGACTGTGTTGGGGTGTGGCGAGACTGTTAGCGTCTGTGAGACGAGACTGTTAGCGTCTGTGAGACGAGACTGTTAGCTTCTGTGAGACTGTGTTGGTGTGTGACGAGACTGTGTTGTGCACAGGCTGTGTGGAGTTCGAGCATTACAGCCATACGCAGAACGAATTTACCTTCTGTCCTCTACTGTCACTGTTGCCATGACGTCAGAAGTGTCACTCACAGGCCCAGGATTACAGATTCACTACAGCATCTTTAACCAATCAGATCGTTAGTACATCTCTGGTTTTCATGTTTACTGGCTGTGATTGACAGATTCTGCACACTGTTTAGCTGTCATGAGTGAATCTAAATCTGTGTGTTTCTGTGTGTTTCTGTAGCATGTCCAGGTCAATTCCTTTGTAACATAAACGGTCTTTGCGTCCCAGCATGCGACGGTATCGCAGACTGTCCCAATGGCCTGGACGAGAGAAACTGTGGTAAAACCCCTTAATTCTGATGAAGTCTCACTTATGACTAATGACAGGTAACGTTTTAAAACAGTTCTGAGGAAATGACTCTGAAGGAAGTGAGACTGGGAGTGTGGGCAGATATCTGAGTACATGAGTCACATGAAGTGTTTTAAAAGACAAACAGCTGCAAATAGACATGACCCCATATAGAAATAGCAGTGGAAATGACTGTTTTTGTTGAGGATGTGTCATTTTGTGTGTTTTGCAGTGTGTACTGCTCAGTTCCAATGCACAGAGGACAGTCAGTGTGTTGACTACTATAAAGTGTGCGACCAGCACTCGGACTGCAGTGAGGGCAGCGATGAGCAGAACTGTACACATGGTATAACACAAACACACATACACAACATAACAATCATTACACAAATCTTTGCTATGATCTTTAAATTTCCTGTTTCTGTATTGAGTTTAATGCAAATTGTTCTTGATAGATTCAATGTGTCACTGCAAACATTTATATAAATGAGGCAGTACGCAACCAGTCACGAATCATAGCACACAAGTGTCTCTTTCTCGTCTTCTTCAGGTGTACCATGTTCTGATATGACATATGTATGTGGAGATGGAACGTGTCTAAAGAAGCCAAACCCAGAATGTGACTTTATCACGGACTGTCCAGATGAATCTGATGAGAAATACTGTGGTAAGAGTGTGTGTGTGCGTGCACATTTTTACTGTGTAAACATTTACAGTTGTCTGTGTTGTCATGTAGACTGTGGACTGAGGCCGTTCAGCAGTCGTGTGGTGGGTGGGGCTGATGCAGTGGAGGGGGAGTGGCCATGGCAGGCAAGCCTGCAGGTCAGTGGGCATCACGTATGTGGAGGGGCTTTAGTCTCCACCCAGTGGGTAATATCTGCAGCTCACTGCTTCTGTGATGACAGGTGAGCAGTTGTGTTTGTCTGTCTCTCTGTCTGTCTGTGGTTATTCTGATCTGTTACATGTCGCTCTTTTCATCTGTCTGTTGGCTGGTCTCTCTTTAGACTGTTCTCCCCATCCATTTGGACTGTCTATCTTGGTAAACTGCACCTCTATGGCAACAGTCAGTCAGAGGAAGCTGTCCGGGTGTCACACATTCACCTGCATCATTACTATGACGATGAAACTCACGATTATGATGCTGCTCTGCTGCGGCTGGTGCGGCCCGTGTGGTCTGGGACTTTAGCCCATCCGGTTTGTCTGCCGCCCCCCACACATCAGCTGGAACCGGACCTGCTGTGTTGGGTGACAGGCTGGGGAGCACTCAGAGAGGGAGGTGAACACACACCACTGCTTTTCTTAAATTATGATGAACATTTTAATCTAAATCATACCCTTAAATAAAATTTTACAAGTGAAATTGTGATTGTATGAACCGTGATTGGATAAGCTGCATTCAGAGGTGTTGTGAAGTCTTTCTCTCTCTGTTAGGAGCAGTAAGTGAAGTTCTACAGAAAGTAGACGTGCGATTGGTTAGTGAAGATGCATGTGTCCGTTCATATGGTTACACAGTCACTCCCAGAATGATTTGTGCTGGTTATCGCAGTGGAGGGAAAGACGCCTGTCAGGTCAATATCTCAATCTTATAACATTCATCAGCCATGATGCACATAAACTCTTGTGAAGTGTGACATGAAAGCCTCTGTCTCTCTGTCAGGGCGACTCTGGTGGTCCACTGGTGTGTCAGGAACCTTCTGGTCGCTGGTTTCTTGCTGGTGTGGTGAGTTGGGGCCGAGGCTGTGGACGGCCTGAATATTATGGGGTTTATACGCGAATCACAAAACTTACAGGCTGGATCAAGCAGTTCATCTCATCCTGAGGAACATCAGGACCACATCTGCTCAGACACTTCTGGAGAACCTTTAAGATGAGCTGTGGGCAAACCTGCAGAGAGAAACGCTAATAACAGTCATAACTGTGCAGTTATTTCCAGCTTCATGGGAAATCCTGTTTGTGTTTGATCGTCATCCAAACACATCCACTGAACTTACACACTGTTGCAGCAATTAAATGTCTTATGATCATTCTCAGGTGAAGAACCAAAACACCTAATATAGCCCCTATGTTACCAATCTTCTGTTTTCCATATGATGAAAGGAAAACAGCTCCAGAAGCTCCAGAAAGATCTTAATTTTTGGTTAAACTTGCCTTACATACTGCTCTGTGATACTGTTAGCACTTTCTGTAGTTTGGACTAAACTAATGAACACTTGATGAACACTTAATTATGGTTCCGTTTGCTGGAGCAAATAAAGACCTTGTACAGACATAAGTGAAGTAAAAAATTTATAATGATTTAATACTGACACCCAGTGGATAGACGTAGAATCACACGCAGAAACGCGGACCCTCCGCTGAACTCGGTGAAATGTCTAAATATATTTAAAGCACATTTCTGGTATGACTGCAGTTATATAAAGGTCTATATTCTGATAGTAAATAAAGTTTATAAATGGTTAAAAGGCAGAACGTTTTCTTTTAGAATTAAAGTGTGGGTTAGGTTATATTGTTTAACTACACTGTTGTGTATAAAAGCAATAGAAGTTTATAGAGTGTCCCCATTAAAATAGATTTTTGTTGAGCAGAAGAATGTGGTAGTATTAGAGGTCAGAGATATGTCAGCTTTGTGTGGTTACAGCAATAAATCAGAGAGGTTTATCACACACACCACACGTTTAATGGAACACACAGAGATCTGCAGATCAGCAGTAACATCGAACCCTCGTGGCTCAGCTCAACTTCCTGTCCATGAATTGTCCAGCGCTGTTTTTCCATGATTTGGGAACATCTGGGGATGTCTAAAAGGAGGAAAAGTAGAGAAGAGGGAAAAGAGAAGAAGATTACACGTGACATTCTGTGTGTGTGTGTCTATATGAATGTGTTTATGTTTGTAGCTAGTGATAAAGTGTATATCAGGTTTGTGATCTCTCTGTTGAGGAACTGTTTATCTGAATTTTCTGTAGAACATCAATGTTTCTGCTTTGCACATGACAACAGGCTTCTGAGTACCGTTTTAATTTTCCATGTGTCTGAACAGATGAGATTGGCCCACAGTAAACACACGTCATCCAGAGGCCCAAAGGCAGTAAAGGAGAAACAGGCGCCCCTGGAGACTATCGTCCCATAGCACTGACTCCAATCATGATGAAGTGCTTTGAGAGATTAGTCATGAATCACATAAAAACCAGCCTCCCCAACACACTCGACCCGCTCCAGTTTGCATACCGTCCAAACCGCTCTACGGATGATGCAATTTCCTCCACCCTAAGTGGCTCTTACCCACTTAGACCAGAAGAACACTTATGTAAGAATGCTGTTCATTGACTTCAGCTCAGCATTCAACACAATAATCCCACAACAGCTCATTAATAAATTACACCTGCTGGGCCTTAACAACTCTCTCTGTAACTGGATTCTGGACTTTTTAACTGAAAGACCCCAGTCAGTCCGTGTCGGCCACAACACCTCGAGCACTACCACACTGAGCACAGGTGCTCCACAAGGCTGTGTGCTCAGCCCGCTGCTCTTCACACTGCTGACCCACGACTGCACTGCCAAGTTCAGCTCCAACCACATCATCAAGTTCGCCGATGACACAACGGTGGTAGGTCTCATCAGCAACAACGATGAAACGCACTACAGAGAGGAAGTGGCACAGCTAGCGGCATGGTGTGGCGCGAACAACCTGACCCTCAATGTGGAGAAGACAAAGGAGGTTGTGATGGACCTCAGGAGAAACTCCACTGACCACCCCCCACTGACCATCGACAGCTCGACTGTGGAGAGAGTCAGCAGCACTAAATTCCTGGGGGTGCACATCACAGAGGATCTCACCTGGACCACCAACACCACGTCACTCTCCAAAAAGGCACAACAGCGCCTACACTTTCTCCGCCGGCTAAAAAGAGCAAGTCTCCCTCCACCAATCCTCACCATGTTCTACAGGGGAACCATTGAGAGTGTGCTGACCAGCTGCATCACTGTCTGGTATGGGAACTGCAGCGCCGCAGACCGCAAGACCCTCCAGCGGACAGTGAACACAGCTGCAAAGATCATCGGTGCCCCTCTCCCTTCCATCCTGGACATTTTCCTTTCACGATGCTCCAACAAAGCCACCAGCATCGTAAAGGACCCCACCCATCCCTCACACAGTCTCTTCCAGCTCCTGCCGTCAGGAAAACGGTACCGGAGCATCAGAGCCCGCACTGCCAGACTGCTCAACAGCTTTTTCCCCAGGCTGTGAGAGCCCTGAACTCAAGCACGGCTCCCCTCTGAAAAACCTCATACCTCTTAAATGTGTATATATATATCTATTTTTTATTTCTCCCTTGTGCAATTCTGAGTGTGCTACACACAGGTGAGTAGGCCGCACAGACCACCTGTAGAAACACACTCTCCTCTATGTGCACTAGACACTTTTTACAACTGAGGGTACATAATCCCACAAAAAAGACTCATGTATGTTTACAAGCCCATGCACTACAGATCATCTTGTACTGTTCTCCAGCCAGGAACAGTGCTTGACTTATATTTATGTGGAACATTTGTATAGTTTGTATTTAAATAGTTTATGTATAGGCAACTTTATATATATTTATATATAGTATATTTATAATCCAATTCTGTTAGCATTTGTGTTTAGATTTATACTGTTTCACGTCATTGTTGTATGTCTGTATTTATGTAGCACCGTGGTCCTGTGAGGCACGACATTTCGTTCCACTGTATGTCCCCACATATAGCGGAATGACAATAAAGCTCAACTTGACTTGACTTGACTTGACCCCTGCAAAACTCAGCATTTGTCCTTCTCTGTGGGTCGTCGCAAAGCACTGCATGGCGCTGATTATTACCAGGCTCTGATCTTCCACAACATCTTCCATTAACCAGGGTGAACATTTCAACATGTTTAAAGGGAAAATGTACTGTTTTGTGGCTAAAGTTTATTTCTTTAACAATAACATTCACACCTGGAACTTCAGGCAGACGCACCTGCACCTGATGCACAATGAGCGCACCCAGGTCATCCTGTAAGCGCAGCCCAATGACTGATCCATCATGCAGAGTCAGAGTGTCATGCTCTCACTAGAGCTCAACGACGACATGTGGGTGAGACTCTACAAGCGTGAGTGAGACAATGCCATTTACAGTGACAACACGGACATTTACATCACTTCAGCGGGCATCTGGTGCTCTCTAAAACGTAGAAACAAGCATCAGAGTTTCTGAACGACATCTGCTGCGTCTGTCACCTCATATTAAAAACATTAGATGTGTAATTATGTGTACAACTGAAATTGTGTGTTGAGTTTGAGCCTAGGAGAGCTTTGTTTGAGGAAGAGATGAAGCAAAAGTTGTTCTGAACATCTTTCCATCTGTTGAAATGCTCAGATCTCTTTTAGTTTGTGTTTAATAAAATGATGTGGTCCACGAGTGTGTGAGATGATCTCCAGTTGATCTGCACCTTTAATGCTGCTGACTGAATTCTGTTTTCTACCTTTTCATCTCAAGTGAATGAGAGACAGAATGACTCTGAGTGAGATGCTGCTGGTAGATGTTTGTTTTGGCAGCTGCTTTGTTGTGTTGTCAGTGTTCCTGGAGACACACCAGAATGTTTCCCTCATCTAACACATGATTTTTCTAATCAGTAGAGACTGTAAACAATCACACTTTACATCTGTAGTTTTACTCTGTTTACTCACAGTTTCCTGTTATAGTATTTTATGGGTGTGATGGGACATTGTCAGGAACATGAGTTCAAATAAAATCTATAATTTGAAAGATTTCATAAACTGGGACATAATAATACACTTGTTACCAAAAAAGAGATTTAACTACATCAGCAGGTGCTAAAGTGCATGTTAAGAAAGAAATGGTTCATATTTTTACCATTAAATTCAGCAACACAGTAATTACTATGAATTTGTGTTCATTGTGTGCGAAGCTCATGAACGCAAATGATTTGCAAAAATGAATTTGGTTCAGTCTGTTAATGACACGACACTTTACACACATCTCAACATGTAAGGCACAGATCTGTCCATTATGCCCATCTACAGTGATGTTTTTTTAGAAATGACCCATGAACACACCTGTTCAGTCACTCAGAGTTCATCACGCGTGTATTTTTTAACTGCATTGTGTATATGATCATAGACTGTATTGTGACATGAGTTAATCTCAGTCTCTGTCAGACAGGGTTTAAGGCAGGAGTAGGCCTGAATGTGTATTTTTTTAAATTAGGACTTTCATTGTTGGTTAGTCCTTATTTACCTTAGTGTGCGACTCCCTAGTCTAGAACTAATAACACTTAGAAATGTTTTAGTCTGGATTAATTTAAGAAGAATTAGCCTAGTTCTTATTTAATTTAATCCCTGTCTGAGAAACCACCCTTTATCAATAAAAGTATTATAGCCCTTATAAACGACAATTCAAACACATCACCCTTATTATTTCTGCATCAATAACATCACACCGCAGTCAAACTCATAACATCAAACTCTTATTAAAATTAATTTATTACAGTTCATAGAATTTGTGTTGTCAAGGTTATCATGTAGCCATTCATATACACAAAACAAAAGAGTTGTATAAACTTAGTACATGGTCTGTTTGAAGGAAATATTCAATTGCTCTAACTGCTGATTATCAGAGCAATTGTCACATCTGTGGATGAGAAACCTCTCACACACAGAATGTCATTAAAGTGTGCAGTGAATGTAATTGGAGGAGAGGGGGTGTTCAGTAAATGTGTCTGGAGGACAGAGTGTGATGGGTAAATGTGATTAGAGAGCAGAGTCATCCAGGAATATGATTGGAAGAGTGTTCAGTGCTCTGTAGGGTACAGCTGGCATTGCAGCACAGATGATGTCACACCAGAGCGATGCTGGTTCTTCTCAGTGCATCACTGAGTCAACATGAGTGACATCAATCAGATCAATCCATGTAGTCTAATAAAGATTACACACCAGCATAAAAAATGTTTAACTGTTTAACACAAACACATCAAGACAAAAATATCATAGTATATTAAAGCAGACAACGCAGAATAAGTTACCATCTGAAAATAATAAGAAGCAGGTCAGATATATGACAGCACAGCTGGTTTTCTGCCTGTGTTGAAATTATCATGACTGTTTTCCTGGAATCTCACCGGTGTGTTTGTGTGTTAAGAGGCCTGAGCAGTTTGTGTTTGTGGAGTCACACACACATTTTATCTCCATCATCATCATCATCATAAGATGACATCAAAAGGGCGCAATTATATTTATATATATGCTTATATATTTGAAATGTTTGTCATGTCCATTTATGTCATGATTTAGATCATCACCTCCTTTGATCTGCTGAAACACACCAGCAACTGTTATTTTTCCTCGATCTTCCATCCATTATAAAAACTGTGATTTTATATAAACACATGAAAGCAGATCTTTCTTTTGGCGTCAGTGCTTTGTATTCCTGATACATGAAGACACGATTCACAGGTAAAATAAGATGAAAAGTGAGATTAAGTTCTGAAAGCAGCACAATGCAAGTACTGAGACATTCAGGGCAGTGTCACTACGCTTCCTTTGAGTAATAAAATATTCACTGCAACTAGCAGAATATCCAGGTATTTTCAGGATACATATTTCAACATACTGTGATTTGGGACTCACTGATTCTAATTGTGAGTATTATTTAGGACTGCTAGTATTTGAACTGGACTGCATCTGAGGACTGGAATGCTCTGTATGCGAGTGCGTGAACATAACATTACATTACATAACATTCTGGCTAGACGGCTCCTCTAGTGGACCCGCAGTGAGCAAAGCGTTTGTGTTTATGTGCTTGCAGCCAGTTCATGGCACATGGCACTTTGACCATCCATGTTTAAGATAATGTTGTAAGAGAAAACAGTCCGGAGAGATACAGTGAAGGACAAAAACATCAGAGCAATCTACCTTTTTCTACACAGAAACAGAAGAGCAATAAATTAGATTATATAATCGAACCATGACATTTACAACAGCAAACAACACAAACGCAAAATGACAATTAGTCCAGGACATTTCTGAACTAAAGAGAGAAAGACCATGATTTCATCTTCAAATGAAGATCCACTGTGTTGTGAATATTAGTTCCTTTATTGAACACCAATGTTGAAAGAATATGAAGTGAAATAGTGGCCTTTATTTATGACAATGTGAATCGTCTCTGATCTGCAGCTGCCAGACAATTCTTCATAACACAATCTCAGAACATGCTAAAATTCACCACCCTTTTATATTTTAACCAAAACAAGTAAATCATGTCAAATATTTTTCTAAACAGAAACACCACCATATCTCATCCTGTGGATAAAGATTTGCTCATATCTGTTTCCACACAGTTGTGCAGCATATCTCAGACAGGTTTACTGGACTCGGGGTTCAGATCACACAGATCTGCAGAACTTCAGTGTAAAGTCCTACAGCAGCAGCATTCAGGCTCAACACTGTAATAGTGATGGTCCAGTGAGAAGCAGGGGTGACGTGAAATCTTATGTGTTGTGAAATCTGGTGAACAGATGATTATTGCATTCAGCACATTTCACGGCATCACAGACTTTAGAGGCACTGAAGGGTTTAGTATTGGTCTAAACTGATGCCAGTATTTAGTCTCTCCTTTCCTGCTTCACACACCCTTCAGCCGCTGCCAAACACACACACACACAATTAGGTTTCTATATGTTGTGGGGTCTTTCCATAGACATAATGACTTCTATACTGTACAAACTATATTCTATCACCTAATCCTCACACAAACCTTTTTACATTTAAAAAAAAAACATTTCGTATGTTTAATAATCAATTTCCCTCGTGGGGACCGCTGGCTGGTCCCCACATTCTAGGTGTGTGTGACTTTTCCCTTCCTTGTGGGGACATTTGGGCCCGACAAGGAAAAACAAAAACACACACGGATCTGCTGACCTGTTGTCAGTGATAATGTTCTTCACAAATGTTCCTCTGAACTGAATCTCTGATCTACACTGTGACTGAGGTATTTTTGAAATGGTTGCTCAACACTTTCACTGCATGAACAAGCAACATAAATAATCTGCTAAACTCTGCTTTTGTTTTTGACGGAAGTAAATCATTTATCTGGGAATGTCTGATCCTCTGTAATGTGACCATCTGCTCATGCTCTTCTGAGAACAGAGAATTTCCTGGACACAGTTCTGTGGGAAACATCTTGCTCCATACAAGCCAAATATAAGCCATACAACAGAAAACAATACAATCCAAGCCAAAAACACCAAACCTTCACCTCTCTGTTCCAAGAGCTCATGTTTGTAGTCAACACAGGCAGCTACCTTCTAAGACAGCACACTAACAACGGATTTCAACAAAGTCTAAAGTGCTTATGCAAATATGGGGTAAAACAGTCCATTTTAAATTAAACAGAACATTTTTTATCACTACTTTTCCTGCTTTGAGATATTTTCTGTATGAGTTTGTCTGACAGGAAATTGTGGATTTCTGCTTTGCACTGGAACTGGTTTGTCACATGTCGTTTGTGTGTCTGAGCAAAACTCTCTCTCAGCAGGATATATCAGTTCAATCAGAACCCAGCTGTTTCTCTCTAAAGGTCTCTCTCTCTTTATGTCTCTCTCTCGTCCACAGACTCATTCAGATCTCACAAAGATACACAAAAAAGTCTGAGTATTGAGGAATTTACATGTTGTCAACAAACCCCAAAATGTGTTTGTTTTCTCGATTTCTCGATCACAAAGTAGCACAAAAGACATGACAGTCTGATCACACACACACACACAAACAAACACGCAAAGGAAGGGTTGGACAGTCATTTACAGTTAACACAGGAAGTGTCTAATGCTGAGTTTGTCATTGTTTCTCAAAGAACGCTCGTAAACATCTACAGATTTGCTTGAGTTCTCTGCCTGCCCTGTCTTCAATTTAAACTGGTTTGACAGTTCCACTATTAGATGAGTTGGGGCCAAGGGTGTTGACCACTGGGAAAGTGAGGAACGAGAAAAGCAGGCCAGTGGTCTCTTCTTCTCCCCCGAGTCTGTCCCACTGTTCCAACTATCTTTATAAAATCCCCAGGCTGCCCTATGGCCCACCGAGTTCAGGTGGCTTGGTGTAAGGGTTCTCCAACAAATAACGATAGTGCTGGTAATGATCTAACATGTATTTGGGGGCATACATATGTTCCTTAGGGTCTGAGGGGGGGTACTCCTGTACAGAGCCGTCAAACCAGCCCCCCGTTCGAATCAGCTCCCTGATGTAGTTTAGGTCACGCTTGTCCTCATAATCTCCCCACCGAGGAAAATCTCCGTTCTGGGCTGAAATGAGTTTAAAGTGAATTCCCTCTGGTGTGAAACACCAGGAACAGTGCCAGCCTGCAAAATGAAATGGGCTTCCAATGGACCACTGCACCAGAATGTGTCCTGTGTCATTCTCATACTTCCGGAACCCCGGCATGGTGTAGTATTCCCGCCTGCGAAGACGGATGCCATCATTGTCATAGACGTCCCTCAGCATTCCGATGGTACATCCAGACACCACCTCAAGGGATCCCAGCTGCTTCCAGAAGAATCCATACAGGGATTTTCGCATGTGAATAGCAAATGGCTCCGTCCAGCCCTCAAACAGCTTCAGGAAAAGAATTCCTTCCTGAGCCGGAATTTCATCCGCATCGTTAATGAGAAAAACATCATCTGACCGAACACCCATAATCCGAGACATGCCGTCCCGTGTCAGAAATGTACGCAGGTAGTCATCAGCGATCCACCCATCTTGCCGGCCTCCCTCAGGAAAGTGGTCCAGGAAGACGTACAGGATCTTGTGCTGCACATAATTGTAGGTTCCATTAAGCAGCAGATTAAGGAAACTCAGCGGACGTCTCTCCCCGTATGCTGTGAAGTTTGACTCGCACACTAGAAACAGATCCACAGCCTGACTGAGCTCACGAAACCGAGCATGTAGCAGGTCAAACTCGTGGTTGATGTTAATGGCATTGATCACCCGCCGGGGAGTCTCACGTGGCGTCAGTCTTTCTTTAGTGGGCAGAGTGGAGTGGTACACCATGGTGGGGACGCCGCAGTATGGACCGTGCCACCCTGGCCGACAAACGCACTTCACCAGCCGCTTGCCGTGCTTTGGCTTACCTCGAAACTCCTCCACAGATTTCCCCTGAGTCTTGGACTCATCATGCATCTGTAGTATTCTCCGCTGACCCACTCCAGTTACAGTGGGTCTCGCTTTCAACGTCTCGTCTTTAGGGGGCACTGCCTCGGTGCCCTGACGGAAGCAGAGAGCACCCGCTTTGGTGCGAAGGAAATATGAGGTGTGATCGTCCTGAAGGATGTAGGTGCGGCGGTGAAGGTCGCCCAAGGCTTGTAGTGGGTCTGAAGTTGATGTTTGTCGGGGATGAGGCTTGACTCCTCCTCCTCTGTGTGGATCAGGCTTATGGTTGGTCGGGCTGCTGGGTTGCCAGGCAACCAAACTTCCTTTTAGAATCTAAAGGGGAAACAGTACATTACATCATTAGGACAGTCAATAATCAAGAACCTTCACCAACCATTTCAATACCAG
Source organism: Chromobotia macracanthus (assembly GCA_036877525.1). Classification (NCBI taxonomy): domain Eukaryota; kingdom Metazoa; phylum Chordata; class Actinopteri; order Cypriniformes; family Botiidae; genus Chromobotia; species Chromobotia macracanthus. Next base: position 316,423 of record JAZGTH010000001.1, read on the forward strand.
ACATTTCAAAAGAATCATATTTCTGAACTGACACAGACTCTGAAACAGAAAAGTGTAACTTTTTGCATGTTAAAATACTTTCCTGTTTAATGTGCAGATATATGCAGTTATGACTCAAACTCATTTATCCTAGCATGTTCTTGTACATACCTGTCTGTATATATTTCATTTACATTCATCTTAATAACTGTTTTTGTACTGTTGTATTTTCCTGTAAATAATGATTTCTATTTGTGTCTGTTTGTTGTATTAGTATAAAAGGTATGAGCACATCTAGCCAATAAACCTGTTGATTTTTTTTTTTGCAAATCAGTTGAGTGACACTAGTGTAATCAATTTAAAAATGACAAAACATGCCTCTGTAGTCACTGAGCTCCTGTCCTGCAGGTCTTCTGGTCTCTTCCATGACTGAACAGTTTCAGGCCCAGTATCCGGCTCCAGAATGGCCCCGCCTCCCCCTGTCCGGGTCTTGTCTGACAGCCTGTGGGTTAGATGAGGTCCCTCCTTCGGGGTTGCGCTGGACAGAGGAATGCTGCCCTCTTTCCAGAAGAAACCAGTTACCATGATGAAGGATTTGATGTTGGGGTAGGGTGCAGATAGCTCCCGCAGTAAGGACACATAGTGGAGAGCTTTGTAGTAGTGCAGGAAAGATATGACACACAGCCCCACTGTGCAAATCAAGAACACCCTATGACGCCTCATTTTCATCCTGAGATAGACAGACAGAAATAGAGAGATACAGACAGAGAGATGCAGAAAGAGAGAGATATACAGACAGAGAGAGATACAGAAAGACAGACAGAGAGAGATACAGACAAACAGACAGTGAGAGAGATACAGAAAGACAGACAGAGAGAGAGAGATACAGACAAACAGACAGAGAGAGAGATACAGACAGACAGATACAGACAAACAGACAGAGAGATATACAGACAGAGAGAGAGAGATACAGACAAACAGACAGAGAGAGAGATACAGACAGACAGAGAGAGAGATACAGAAAGACAGACAGAGAGAGAGATACAGACAAACAGACAGAGAGAGAGATACAGACAGAGAGAGAGAGAGATACAGACAGACAAGTACAGACAGAGAGATACAGACAAACAGAGAGAGATACAGACCGACAGAGAGAGAGAGAGAGAGAGAGAGAATTACATTAGGACATACTGGTAATAGAGTTATGGTTTTGTCTTTGGTATTAAACAAACACAATTAACTCTGTGGTCCAGAAGCTTCTCTGCGAGTGGTGATGCTGCAGATGCTGCAGTTGATCTGAGATGTTCAGACAGTCGTCTACACTGAGCAGCTCAAAATAACATAAAGAAATAACCATTATTACTGCAAACGACACATTTTAACTCTCTGATTGAACACAGACACCAATGAGCATCACACAGTGAGTCTTCATATTGTTCTCTCCGAGGTCTTTTGTTTTGGAATGAATTATTGTTTAATCTGGTTGAGTCTGTGTGCCACCTCTCATCTGTCCGGTGCATTTTCAAACAATGTTTCCTGGATGAGACACACAAACTCTGTAAAAAAAACAGTGGTCCGGAAGGACGAGATGATATAAATTCACACAAACATCCCCTGTGAACTGGAGACCTGAGTTATATGAGGGACAGAATGCAGTGATGTGATTGGACAGGGAGGGATGTGGTTGTGAGGGAGTTAAATGTTCTCAAACAGCTGCAGATATCAGAGTTAGAGCAACACTAAATCAACTAATACACACTTAATCAACCAACAGCCAAACACACACACACATTTTGGTACTCAAATACCTGGAAATGATGGCAACAACTGATTAACAAAAAAAACAAACTGTACAAAACAATGTAAAACAATTCACACTTGTCAGAACTGGTTTTATTTTGAGGAGGAATGAGTCAGTAGATCTCACACAGTTTTATACTGTAGTCAACAGACAGGCTGCACCAGATGAAATGATTTCAAAAGCCTCTATAAAGTGTAAATATATAATGAGACAAACATGTTTGTAGGGCTGCACGATTTGGAGAAATATCTAATTGTGATTTTTCTGATCAAAATTGTGAATTAAAATGTGATTAATTATTATTTAATAAAAAGCTACAGGTTTGTTGGTTTTAAAAGCATCAAAGAAAGACCAAGCATAATCACAAACAATACCAACACTGTGCTACTATTTATTTAAAAAGTTGTTGTGATGCAAACATTTGTCTTGACAAATTAAGAAAATAACTACAGTATCTTGAATAAAGTTAAATTAACAAATATAAACAAAATCTTCAACTTTTTAACTTTGCTCTTTTGCGGACACACTTTGTTGCGGAGTTGAACTGCTGCTGGTGCTCATCTTTTCTTTGCTCATTCAATCAGCACGTGCAGTGTTAGAATGTCCCCTGCTGGTTAAACTCTGCGCAGGAAGCAAACTGTCAAGGACTATGTGGATTCTTGTTACCATATTTGATAGTCCTTAATCGAAATAATTGAAATCACACCCCTTCAAATCACGATTTGTTTTTATGATCAGAGGTGCAGATGCATTTGTTTACAGACAGCATCGTGTGTTCTATTAAAACTGGAAGCAGAAAGACTACAAACATAGATGCACTGTGTTCTGTTTCACTGGGGTTTCTGAGAGGTGCTCATGGTCCTCATGGGTTTGAGAGGTGTGGGCGAACATGGTACAGAACAGGATCACAGATCTAGATACCAGCAGCAACAGTAGAGGGTTTTCAATTAAATCTGAGCTACAGTCATAGTATATAGTTCAGACTATGTCATAAATCATGGAATGACAATGAGTGAGGCAGCTACAACGATTCACAGATCTACTGTGGCCTCAGAACTTTTCACAATGTTCAAATTCAAGTTTATTTATATAGTGCTTTTCACAATTGCACATTGTTACAAAGCATCTGCACAAAGGAAAAATCAAAAGATACTTAGTGAAATACAATGATAAAGAAAGAAAACGATTAAACGTAATAAAATTATTAAAACAATGACAATTAACAAAATGTACAAAACATTATCCTAAGCTAATGTTCTAAGCAAATGTCACTGTGATGTGATTACTGCAATAAGAACCGGTAAGTCTTCAGAATGCACCAAGCATTAAGCTACTTCCAACTGTCAAATGACTGTATACAGCAATGTAGTGTGTTCCATAGTGTAGATGGGATTACTGTACATGTGTCCCCTGCAGAACAAAGACCAAACAGGAGAGGCAAAAGCAAAATTCTGTCTGAGCAAGAAATGCAGAAGAATGCAGATAAAGAACCATCTGAGGACTAAGTATGCTGTGGTTTGCTGAAGTCAATCTCTAGATGCCTATTTTGTGGATGACAAATCCCCCAAAACTCTTTCTTTTCTACTGTAATGGTCTCTTAGAGGGTGATGGAGCTGAAAACCATCACAAATTCATATTTTTAGCTTTAACCTGGCCAAGATGAGGAGAGGTCGGAATTTAATTGGCTAACGAGCAACTGTCCAAGTACCTAGATAATGAGGAGCCAATATCACTATGAGCATGACAATATCAAAAGATGGTGTGGTAGGACACAGACCTGTTGTTGGGTCTTATAATGCAGCTCTGCTTGTATTCTTCCTTGATGAGCTAAATCAGGGCTGTGGATCTGTGACCTATGGAATAGTCTGGGACAATGTTCAGTTTCACCACGCTCAAATGGTTCAAACATGATTTCAGGCCTATCCACAATTTATCAGTCGTACTAACCTCCTTATTCCCCTTTCCTTAACCTAAAAGAGGAATTCTTCTCCTCATGGAGGTGGAGGGTATCCGTCATTCTTTTTCAGGCCACAGGTGATGTTTGCAATGACTTCACTGCAGACCAATGTCAGTCTTGGATTTGCCATGCCAGAAGATTCTTTCTCAGATGCCTAGCTAATTAAACATCTAATGTGGATGAGAACCTGTGGCCAAATCCACAAGAAAGGGTGGATGGAAATGGACAGTGAGGAGCACTCCTGTAGTTTTTTGCATTTTTGTTTGCTTTTTCTTTTGCTTTCTAATTTTCACTTTGGGGAAAAAGTTTTGAAAGTTTCATCAAACAGTTTTGTTCAATGATTCCACTGTCAGTACTGTTCTGTATTGTCCTATTGCATTAATGTATGTGTGTGTAAAACCATAACGAAACCTAAATATAACCTACGTTTAATGATTCTACTAATAACTACACCGTAAAACTATGAGTATGTTGTGCGTAGGTAATTTAAAGTAATATTCCTCTGAAATTTGATGAGAAATTGGTTATTTGAATAACTGATTCTGTAAAAAATGCTTTTTTAACGATCTGAATGCAACATGTAAAGTTTTGAACACTAGACAGCTTGTGTTTTGTGTCTGTAGTTTTGAAAAATGACGAAAAGGTTCTGAAATTGGTGACAGAATCATTGTAAAAACTGTAAAGAAAATCGTGATTTGTCTGATTTATGAGCATTTTTATTTAGTGAGAACCAGTAAAATGTCTCAAGTTGGTTGTCATATTTCATATATTTATGTTAGTGAGGACATATGACCCTCACAAATATAGATAAATCTGTAACACACACACCAGCTACAACAGAAAGGTTGGGTTCTGTTACACTGTAGCTATATAAAGATAGTTCCTGATGATTCATTACAAGCAACGTGATGCTGAGTGTGTGTGTATTTGTGTGAAATGTCATTGTAACAGTTGGTTTCATGGGCAGTTGGTCATGTGGTGCCAACATACTGAAACCCATCACCTGCTGCGTCCACTTATGTTCCCATGGAAAAGCACATCACGTCATGTGTCACCAAATGGTAGTCCACCCAGCCACCCTCTACCAGCCCCTAACACTCACTCTGTTCTTGGGTTTACAAGTAACCCTCAGGAAGAAATCATATTTCATCCAAAAAAAACAGAAAGGAAAACAAACCTGTGCTTTTATCTTTAGTGGTGTTTGTGGTGAAGCATCAAACTTGTGATCCTCACAATTAAACTTTAGTGTGTGTTTCAGACATGCAATCTTCAGTCTGGCTAATGTCAGACATGTGTGATGTGTTTTAAAATGATCAGACTCTGAGTGACAGGCCTGGAGCCAACATACTGCATAACTACACTGTAACATTATCAGAGACGTCTGTACACTCCACACCTATATACAATGTGTGTGTGTGTGTTTGGGTTCATGTTTATCACAATCAGTAAGCGATAGGACATTCTCATTCATATTGTCATTTATATTGTCTTGAACTGTAATTGTAAATTATTGTGTATTGTTGTGCCCAAAAATTCTTATACAATTTGAAAATGTTTAAAGTATGTTTGGATTTTTAGAATTTTAGAGTTGAGTAGGTGAGCTGATGTTAATGTTAATAATGCAGAAAATCTTTTCTATTATCTAATTTTACATTAATTTATTCGATAATACAATAATCTAACTAAAATGTTAAAGACTGTACTATTTCACTATTGTTTTTCGTTATGCCATGTTCAGATATTTTATGAATATTGAAATTTATATTACATATATAAATATATCTAATTCCTTATGTATATACTCCTAAATGTCACATAGTGTCAGAAGTACATACAGTTTTAGTAGTCTGTCTGAGTACATTACCCTCTCATAAACCACTGAGAGTCTTCACACACAGTGACATGTATTTCTGATACACGTCCATTTATTCAAATCGTTTAAATGTGTTGTAGTTTCATCAGTTCAGTCAACTTTATATTCATAAACCATTTACAATCTTAGTATCACTAAATAGTTTTACTAATATACTTCTTATAATGAACAATAACATTTGCAATAAACCATGTATTCTGTGTTGTATGTTTAATCATTTTCCTGTTTTCTGTGTTTTATTTTCACTATATATAAAGCTGCTTTAAAACAATGCAACACTGTAAAAAAGCGTTATGTAAATAAATATTAATTGAACTGAATGTTGCCATCACACTTCAGGACTCAATCATTTAACATGGATATAGTTTCAAATGAACATTATTATATTATTAAGTTTAATCAATAGAAGAATTAAAAACTATTCCTCCTGCAAACTTTAAGTAACATTTAATTTTAAATTACAAAAAAATCAAACAGTTTGCTAATTTGTAAAGGAACTTCGTATAGCAGAATCATGAAAATAATCTGTTAACCTTGTGTTAAAGTCCAAACAACACAGAATCGTCCGTCACAGAATTTGTTGCTGTACAGATGAATTCAAGATAGACCCTGTTTAGCATGACAGATGATACTCAATTAGAATAGTGGGAGTTTTACAGAAGACATGGAGGGTGTGGAGGGAAAAGAGCATTGGGCCGAGACAGCAAGTCTACAGCTGTTGGAGGTTTCATATTTTGTGGGTGTGTGTTTGTTTGTCTCCAGCAACTTCCAATGAAACTCCTGAGATGTTTCTCTGTTAATGTGTGAGCTATCGCACAGATCCCCCCAACAGAAAGTGAGTGGAACATTCCATCCTGCGTCTCCCTCCACACACACTCAGAGGTCAAAAACAGGTCAGCACCATTTTGGCAGCAATGGGTGTGTTGAGGATGTAGCTCACACACACACACACACACACACACGTGACAAAGGAGAAACACACGCATGCTCAATAATGGCTCAGACACTCAGACTTCCTCAGATCAACAGCTCACATCAAACGTTTTGTTTTCACCCTGAGCTCCAAGTTTTTGCATCAAAAGAATGTTGTTTGTGAATTTTCCACCCTTAGACTGATTCTGCTGTGTAAACGCCCTCTTCACATGTGATGTAACACGGCTCTACTTGCCAGCTGCAGGTTAGTTAGGACAGTTCTAAGAAACTTTGAGTTTAGAACGTTTTTTAAGAACTTTTTTCATATGATTCTTTTCTTATGATTTGACAGAATCATGACAGAACTTTAATCTCTACTGAAGCTGTGCAGAGCAGCACATGAGAAACACAGCCAGAGGAAACCATCCAGACTCAGATCTGTGTGTTATCTCAACACCTCCAGTATGGACCTTCAGTCAAGCACAAACAAACCCTGAACACTAAAGCACCTGATAGGCTTTTTTGACTTCACCTTTCCTTTAGCACTTGATGTAGCTTTTGTGTATGTAGACAATATACAAAGTTACAAAACACAGCAGAGAGCGTTAGTCTCTCAAACACAAAACACGTCCTGAACTGACTGAAACACCTGATTGTTCTGTTGTTCTGCCATTACTGCCACCACACAAGCGATTGCATAGCAATACACTGGCAACCACACAGAATATCCCAGCATTGTGGCAGCCAACTCTGCACAGGCAGATAGAAGTCACATTTCCTGAGAGTCCATTTCTATAATTGAGGTGTGCCGATCTTCTGGGTGAGACAGTAAAGAGCTCCATCATTCTGCATCATTAAAAGCTTTTACAGATTAAACAATTGTTGTGTGTCATCTCACATGCTTTATAAGGTGTCAATGACTTCAGAAGCATGATGCACAACATCTGCTCACTGTATGTTTACATGAACACAGAGGCACAGGTGGTCACTGTTTCGACGTGTGTTGTAGGTCAGTAACCTGTGAGCTGAAACTCAACCCACATCATTATCTAGAACAAGGCCAAGCAGAAACACAGCAGATAAAGACTGTTCATACACACAAATCCTCAGCCTCCTCTCTGATCTGTCACCAGTCATATTTCACTCCAAAATGAAGAATCAGAAAATGTATTTTGCACAAAGAAAATGAAAACTATTAGGAAGCATTAAGGATCATTTTCACATCGTGGCATTATTATTATCATTACAGTTCAGCAGTTTCCCTCAGATTCTCATGATTGTGACTCAAAACATCTCACTTTAATGCTGAAAATGTAGTACTTCTACATCCTGGTGGTTCTGTCTGTAAGTGCTGATTTGATGTACAGTAAGTACAGTAATAAGTATCACTGAGAATCAAACAAACACACAAATAAAAGATGTGGAGGTGTGTGTGTGTGTGGTATCTGTCATAAAATAAGGTCACAATGTAAGTCACAAGTAATTTCAATGGTGCTAAAACTCGGTTTCATTTTCTTTTTGTAAAAAACATTGCATGTTACTGTCAGATTTTTGGGGTGAAATGTGACCAGATAATGCTTTTATGTGATTCACTTACCTGATGTCGCGTTTCCACACAAATCTGATGTGAAACTGCATCCAGCTGGCAGGAGACCTGCTCTGCTTCACCAACACACAGCCAGATCACCAGACCTCAATCACACATTTACATGAGTGACCTCACCAGAGGCAAATCCTGAGGTTTGTGTGACAGCACAATAATCTGCAATGTAAACCACTGCCTCCAGATCAGTGAGCAGAACCAGCATCACCGTCATTAACAACGACACACATACAGCAGCTAATAATGGACGCCCATCATTTGGTGCTGTTATAAAAGCGATGCGAATCTTTTCCTCATGCACCCGTCCTCTCTCTCTCTCTCTCTCTCTGTGGAGGTGAAGGCGTCTCACCCATCGCCTGATGATGTTATAGATGTTTGCTGCGCTTCGGTCACGGCGGAGGTGAACGGAACAGGACGGAGGTGAACGGAACAGGACGGAGGTTTTTGTTCGCATCAAACCGGATTGTGGGTTCGCTCGGTGAGGGGCGGGTGACGCTTCAGCGACGGTCCGGCGGTGACGGGGGTGAAACGCGGTGCTGTCGGGTGGTGGCCGTGTTTAAATTCATCCTGATGCTGAGGAAAATCACTCGACGCCGAACGAGCTCGATCACCACGTCCTTTCCCCGTTATCTGTCCGTTAACGGGAGCCGAAGCCCGTGCTCTCTCTCTCTCTCTCTCTCTCTCTCTCTCTCTCTCTCTCTCTCTCTCTCTCTCTCTGTTTTCTGCGCTGAAATGACGCTTTTCCGCTCCAGCAGCGCTCGGCTTCGGTACGGGGGGCGCACAGACCCGCAGCTCCGCCCTCCGCCCGTCCGGACCACCGACACAAACACACGCGAGGGCGACAACCAGCGGCTCACAGCGGCTCTTCAGCTCGACATCCAGCGGCTCTTCAGCGGCTCTTTAGGCTCGACAACCAGCGGCTCTTCAGCTCGACAACCAGCGGCTCACAGCGGCTCTTCAGCTCGACATCCAGCGGCTCACAGCGGCTCTTCAGCTCGACAACCAGCGGCTCACAGCGGCTCTTCAGCTCGACAACCAGCGGCTCACAGCGGCTCTTCAGCTCGACATCCAGCGGCTCTTCAGCTCGACATCCAGCGGCTCTTCAGCTCGACATCCAGCGGCTCTTCAGCTCGACATCCAGCGGCTCACAGCGACTCTTCAGCTCGACATCCAGCGGCTCTTCAGCTCGACATCCAGCGGCTCTTCAGCTCGACATCCAGCGGCTCTTCAGCTCGACATCCAGCGGCTCTTCAGCTCGACACCAGCGGCTCACAGCGGCTCTTCAGCTCGACACCAGCGGCTCACAGCGGCTCTTCAGCTCGACACCAGCGGCTCTTCAGCTCGACATCCAGCGGCTCACAGCGACTCTTCAGAGATCATTATAAAGGCTGAAGCACCGCATCAGTGCTGCTCTTCTTACACTCTTGTGTCTGTGGCAGCACATAGAACTGTACATAGAAAAGTTATGAATTTTGGCACGCAGATAGAGAACCTTCTGATATGTTATGGACCAACAGATAGAGAACCTTCTGATATGTTATGGACCAACAGATAGAGAACCTTCTGATATGTTATGGACCAACAGATAGAGAACCTTCTGATATGTTATGGACCAACTCAAAACCTCTGGTGCCACCAATAGTTAAACATTTCTCTCATGATAATGCTCATGACTCGTAAATCCTAGAAGTACCAGCAAATTTAATTGATTGCTTATAAAATAGCATCACTTTCAGTCAATACCCCAATGGTTTGACCCTGCTTATGGTCAGACTGGCAGAGCAGTAGGGGTATATCTACAACAGTGTTGCAGAATCTGTGTTTTTTGGGGCTACAGATGTTAATCTTAGGATGGGATGATTTTATTCATGAAAGTAAAGTTTACATTGGATGTGTCATTTTGGTTACACAGATGTGGCATCCCTGAGAGGCAGTGAAACTGTGAGAGAGGTGGAGGAACACACTTTTAAATCACTGTGATTTTAGGACATGTAACTTGAATTGGTGTAGACAAATAGTGTAGTCAAAACACTATATTATTATTACTATATTATAGTAACATACTGCTGCAGAACTTTGAGGCTCCAAATGCTGGCTTTAACACAAGGTTTTAATAAAGCATTAAACAAAACAGGCAGAGTCAAAACACAAGTAATCAGTAAAAGTGCAAAAAAAAATCCAACGGCAAAACAGAGTAATCGAAGAGCAGGGAAACAGCGACACAGACACACAGACTGTTACACTAACAAGAACTCACAGTGAATGAATGAGCAGAACAGATGGTACATGCTTTTACTGCATCATCCCCATACTACCATACTAAAGCACAGATTAATTAGGCATATAAAAAATCAAAGATCACCCTTTTAATTTTAAATAATATTGCTATTTAATCAGAATACTAAGTCTGTTGTTCAGATAGCCCATGTGTAGATGTTTGTGATGTGCGTGATTGTGATGTGCATGTAGATGTGCATGATATGTTTGTGATGTGCATGTAGATGTGTGTGATATGTTTGTGATGTGCATGTAGATGTGTGTGATATGTTTGTGATGTGCATGTAGATGTGTGTGATATGTTTGTGATGTGCATGTAGATGTGCGTGATATGTTTGTGATGTGCATGTAGATGTGCGTGATATGTTTGTGATGTGCATGTAGATGTGCGTGATATGTTTGTGATGTGCATGTAGATGTGTGTGATATGTTTGTGATGTGCATGTAGATGTGTGTGATATGTTTGTGATGTGCATGTAGATGTGCGTGATATGTTTGTGATGTGCATGTAGATGTGTGTGATATGTTTGTGATGTGCATGTAGATGTGTGTGATATGTTTGTGGTGTGTGTGATATGTTTGTGATGTGCATGTAGATGTGTGTGATATGTTTGTGATGTGCATGTAGATGTGCATGATATGTTTGTGATGTGCATGTAGATGTGTGTGATATGTTTGTGGTGTGCGTGATATGTTTGTGATGTGCATGTAGATGTGTGTGATATGTTTGTGGTGTGCGTGATATGTTTGTGATGTGCATGAAGATGTGTGTGATATGTTTGTGGTGTGCGTGATATGTTTGTGATGTGCATGTAGATGTGTGCAGAAGTGTTTTTGTGTAGGTGTGTATTTTTATAGGGCTTTTTACATCATTTCAAAGTAGCTTTCCAGAAAATTGTAGCCATAATACCTTATCTCCTTAACAGATAATAACTGTATAGAAAACTATAATGATAACTATATCAGTACCGTTCATACCAAGAATGATAACCGTATGGAGAACTACAATGATAACTACATCGGTACCGTTCATACCAAGAATGATAACCGTATGGAGAACTACAATGATAACTACATCGGTACCGTTCATACCAAGCATGATAACCGTAAGGAGAACTACAATGATAACTACATCGGTACCGTTCATACCAAGCATGATAACCGTATGGAGAACTACAATGATAACTACATCGGTACCGTTCACACCAAGCATGATAACCGTATGGAGAACTACAATGATAACTACATCGGTACCGTTCACACCAAGCATGATAACCGTATGGAGAACTACAATGATAACTACATCGAACTGGCTACTGTTCACACCAAGCATGATAACCGTATGGAGAACTACAATGATAACTACATCGGTACCGTTCACACCAAGAATGATAACCGTATGGAGAACTACAATGATAACTACATCGGTACCGTTCACACCAAGCATGATAACCGTATGGACAACTACAATGATAACTACATCGGTACCGTTCACACCAAGAATGATAACCGTATGGAGAACTACAATGATAACTACATCGGTACCATTCATACCAAGCATGATAACCGTATTCAGAACTATAATGATAACTACATCGGTACCATTCATACTAAGCATGATAACCGTATTCAGAACTATAATGATAACTACATCGGTACCATTCATACCAAGCATGATAACCGTATTCAGAACTATAATGATAACTACATCGGTACCATTCATACTAAGCATGATAACCGTATTCAGAACTATAATGATAACTACATCGGTACCATTCATACCAAGCATGATAACCGTATTCAGAACTATAATGATAACTATATTGGCATCCACACCAACGCACAATAACACAATGCTTGTGAGCTTGTGCCTTGCAGTAAATGCTCTTTAAATGCAGATGGATCTGATCAGTGGTCAGTGTTTTATAGTTTATCAGCTGGAATGTTTCCAGGATGACATCTGGCACAATGTTGAGAATTTAGTTCCTGAAATATGAGCAGCTTCACTTCTGTCTACATCATCCACTTCCTGTTGAAGTGTTTCTTTAAAATCACCATGACTGACAACTGAAACTCGGCAGGTTTAAATTTCATGTAGTCTCTTTTTTACTGATTTGTGTAGCTGATATTTAGGAATATGAGGTGTGACTGTCAGAAGCCACTTCATCTGTCAATGGATAACGACTGCACAGTGTGGTGTAACTGTAACAATTACCAGCAGGACTCTGCCCGTGATAAACGAAATCACAACCTCCTGAAACACAATTAGTGAAAACACTTGATTTCTCATTACCATCACCTCGGATCAGATATCCGTGTAGATATCTAAAGGTCTGATCTGAGATTATCTTACCAAATTTAGTGTCTGATGTAAAGACTCCTAATAAAGAGAACGCAAACCAGAAGGTGATCATGCTGAACTCTTTGTTATAGAAAAGCACACAGAAACACACAACATGTAAGAACTGTAACATTAGCAGAACCTGCAGCTGAAATTCACAGAAGAAATAAACAGACAGAAGCGCAGAGAAAAAACATAATGTTATAAACACTAAAGGGACAGTACTATAATATTGACTCGGCCCAGAAAAGAAATGTTTAACACTGGACAATCACTGTGAGACGAGACTTTTTCTGTCTTTGATAAGTCAGTATCATTTTATTAATGATTATCCAAAAAGCATGTTTTAATTCATCTACTAGACTGTTAACTGTAATCAAACGATTCTATATATGGTCATTATGTGTGTAGGTGAGCACACTTTTTTAGACAGACAGAAGGGCTTGTTTGAGTTGATCATTTTGTCTGGTCGCATGCCTGTGAGAAAGTCCAGCCTCCTCAGAAAGCAATACATCCACTGGACAAACCCAGTGACCCTGAAATTACCCGGGCTCTGCTGTGTGCTGATTTCTGCTTCCTGACTGGTCCTTACTGAGGTCCGAGTTCTGCACACAGTCCCTGGCTGTCACTGTGATCCGATCCCCAGAGCCGGTAAAACTGTGTGAAGTCCACGTATGGTGGTACTCGCCCAGTTTCATCGGGCTGAGCTGCTTGACTTCCTCTCTGGCGGAACAAACTTCCATCTCCCGAACTGGAGCTGGAACTCTGCGTGTGTGTGCTGGTGGACTGCAGCGTCGCTGTCGGACTTTGACTGGTGAGAGGAGTGGAGACAGACAGAGGGGCAGGCACAGGAAGAGAGGGAGAAAGAGGGGCAGGGACAGGAAGAGAGATAGAAAGAGGGGCGGGGACAGAAGCAGGTACAGGAAGCTCATTTATGGGCTGTAAGGTGTCTAGGGGAATCAGAGATGTCATTAATCTAAAGTTAAGTGGGGTCCATGGAGAGAGATTTGTATGTTATTTAAATATATATTCACTAACGCATTTGAATAAATTATATTTCATACATCATTAGGTGGATGTGAATATGAGAAGCAGGACTCAGGAGGGGTTGTTTTAGTTACCCAGCAGTGGGCGTGTCTCCCTCTAAAGTGGACGCTGTGTTTGATCCGTTGGTCAGTGCACCCTGAGAAGGCATCACCAAAGACAACGTCACACTGGTCTTACTGGTGCTCTGATGGTTAGAGTACGGCACAGACACAGGGTAGATGCGTCCTCCTGTCAACACACACACACACACACACACACACACACACACACACACACACACACACACACACACACACACACACACACACACACACACACACACACACACACACACACACACACACACACACACACACACACACACACACACACACACACACACACACACACACACTCTGACTCATTCTTTTTTTGCCAGCTTATTCCTGCCTTCACAGATGGACTAAAGCACGAGCCAATAGCGTTCGAGTGTGAGCTGACTTAGCATATCATTGGTTGAATGTACTGAATGAATACACCCTCCACTGAGAAGATGAATGAGGCGAGGTCAAGTCCAGAAAGCAGATGCAACGCATAACATTCAGCACCAATATAAGTATGAACAATCACCATTAATCAACATTTAACATCATTCCAGATTTACAAACTGTTCAAAATGACTGAGAATTTACAATAAATGCTAATTACAAGAGCAAATGTTGTGTAATGAGTTTGTAACAACTGTACAGGTGGTCTTGTAGCTCAGTTGGGAGAACATTATGTTGATAAAAGGTTGACTATATGACTAAACACAGTCATATAGTCACATATGAAGTATATGACTAAACACAGTCATATAGTCACATATGAAGTATATGACTAAACACAGTCATATAGTCACATATGAAGTATATGACTAAACACAGTCATATAGTCACATATGAAGTATATGACTAAACACAGTCATATAGTCACATATGAAGTATATGACTAAACAGGTTATTCATTTTATACCACTGTAATATAGAATGGACACATTCATGACACGTGCTATTTTGCATACATTTATACACATGCTAATTGTTTGTTGGTAATATTATTTGCGTTTTCTTTCCATATAACTTTAGTCATGCATGTTTTAATCTGTATCCAATTCTGTGTCGCTTGCCATTAAAGACTGACTACAGGGTGAGTATTTTTCTGTCATTTGTGAGGTAGATTTACAAACACATATTTGATTAAAGCCTAATGAGTTTATATAACATTTTTAAAGTTTATATGCATATATAACGTTTATATGCATATATAACGTTTATATGCATATATAACATTTATATGCATATATAACACTTATATGCATTGACTTTTAAAACACTTATTTTTGCCACCTACTATGAAAGATGAAACTGAAAAAAATCAGTAAATGAATCTGAATGAATCATTTGGTGAACAAACTCAAAATGAACAAATCACTTGAAAGAATCAACATTCCCAACACTAGTTCTCCCTATCACAACTTAATCACAACTATGGTGAGCACTGACAAGGCCACTGAGAAAGTAAGTTTAACTAACTGCAAAGTAGTTGTAATGGTATATTGCAAGTTTATTCCAAAAACAACTTCATAAAAATCTAAAGTATGATTAAGTATAGTATGACACAGGTCTATGGCTGGTTTGCTGGAGGGTTGAAATAATATATATTGCAAAAAAACACTCTGCAAAAACACTGCATTGAGTAAAGTAGCCCCTCCTAAAAATGCAGAGATAATTTTTAATTTCTTTCTACAAAAACTCCTACAACCCCCCCAAAATTCATCAACCCCCATATGAGCTTCTTCTAAACTAAAGTTACAGTCTTCATGTATTATTATTATGAAGTTAAAAGTGAATCTAGTGGTTTCAGCATTGCTGGTGCCATGTACCTGCCCCCACATCAAACAGAACCGAGGCACCAAAACTGTGATATGAACTGAATCGTGGCATTGGTACATTGTTACACCCCTAACACACACACACAATCTGAGTCAAGCATGTACAGTCTGGTATGGCAGAGTTTGACCTCCCCTAAGGTTCTGACCCGTTTCATCTTACGCTACTCTAGTTTTGATGACACATTGTGCATTTTATCTGATTAGATTCATTCACTGGCCGGACATTAAACAGAGTTTATTTCAGGCAGCAGGACTCTGCCCGGCATCTGACCTTGTGTAGGAGTGAGTGAACCATCTGCTAATGTGTAGTTGATGACTCTGATGAGCAGCGTCATGTCTTCGTGCCGCGCACAGTGAGGCGCTCGCTGTCTGCCGCTCACATATGCATCATGGTGCAGCCGTTTGACTCGTTCCACTACCGACTGAGCAGCCGACTCCAGACTGCTCTGCTGAGCCAACTCTGCTGCTACCATGGCAACAATCTCCTAAGAAGGGAACATGGGAAATGCAATCCAGCAGAACTCATGAGGCACTCTTAGTGGACTGTATTTCTTTAATATTTCATAAATGTATTGAAATGACAGAATGTGATGTACAGAGGAATTAACTGCTCACCTGGTTGACTTGCTCTGGTCCATGGGCTGACTCCAGGGCTTTAATCAGCCCCTCTGACATCAGCAACAGAAAGCCTATCACACCTTCCAGTGATTGGCCACCGTGAATCTCCGGCTCGACAATGATTGGCTTGCTCTTGGCAGTACTGAACATGGACACGTGATTAGCTAAAGTAATTTTAACTGAATAAATGATCTTCGGTCTGTAAACACACCTTAGCACATCAATGTCTGTGTAATTGAATTTGACTTTGTAATCACCGATTCGCCGAGTGCTGCTTTGACCTGAGATCAGTCCAGCTTGCCTCAGCCGGACTGCATCCAGACCTATGAAAGAGAGAAAGAGGGAGGTTAGGTTTAGGGTAAGGGTTAGGCAGGTAGTTGTGATGGTTAAGGTTAGGGAAAGGTGCTAGACTGTATTGTCAATGAATGTCCTCACAAAGATAGCTGTACAAGTGTGTGTGTGTATGTGTGTGTGTGTGTGTGAACTGACCCAGCTGAGTGAGTCTGGAGAGTTCATCATCATTGTCGGTTGTGTGTGCTCGACCGATCTGGATCACCTGGTTTTGACCATCAGCCGTGGTTTTACAGAGTAGTGCCCGATTGGCACCTAACCACACAGACACAGACTCAATCAATATTTCTCATCCCAAGTGACTGACTATAGAATCTCTGACTTTCTGCAGAATACAGACCTTCTGAGTTATTGCTGTGTGTGTACTCACCTACATTAGCAATGTAGAGTTTATTATTGAGGATCAGAGCGACTATCGCTGTGGCTCCACCTGAAACCTCCTGTTCTAAAGATCTCAGCCGTTCGGACATCTTCTGAGTCTGAGCTGAGAGAAACACTCCCTGACACACAGACAGACAGACAACTTATATTTACATGATGGACATCATTTCTGCACCTCTAACATCACAGGAAAAGCAGAATATCTGAAACATCCTGCTACTGAAGAATCGTTTGTGTTGGTTGTCACCTCAGGAAGTTGAGTCTGGAGATTTGCTTTCTCTGCAAGAGCATCATCAATGGTCTCAAAGTAACTCTTCTCCACAACATCAAAAGCCTTAAGAAGATGAGAAGAACAGAGCAAAGGAGAGATGAGCAGAGGAGAAATCAGAAGAGAATGACTGCTGAAACAGTGATATAAATTATTCTCATGATTGTTTGTGTGAATGTTGGGTGATAAATCTGCAGTATTTCTACTGAGGTGCAGTTGTGTCAAAGTCTGGTCTTCTGGTACCTGTGACAGGATTCTTCTTACATCTGCATCTGTGTGACTGGAGTTCAGCTGACCCAATAAGAGTTCAGCTGTCAGACACTGACAGACAAAATCTGACACCCGGCTGCCGTCAAAGCCATCAAACACCCCGTACAGGAAGCAGGAGTCCGTACTGCAGAGAAAAGAGACCAATGTCACGCTGGCCTTTAACTTTATTAGCTGCTGTAATACATGGATTCATTTAAAATGAATGTAAGATATTAAAATCAAAGATTAAAATGGTCGTGATCAAACATCTGTCATGAGTCTTTGTTATAGTTACTGGTGCAGTTTCAAACACTGGCTCCAAAATCTCAATATTTACACCGTATCCCACAAATATGCACAGAAAAGCAAACAGGAGGAATAATGTTTTACTTCAAAAAAATGCAAAAATACAGTCTGTTTATTGCAGAAATATTTACTGTGTGACTGTTTTTTTTTTAATATTTACATATTCAGGTTTGAGCACATCTGAGTGACTCTACCTGAAGCAGAAATGTCCGTCCTCGTTGGGGTGGCTCTGGGTCCCTTTGCCATCTGGGCCGTACACACAGTTTGGGGTGGAGCCGACACCACACAGCTGACACAGGGGCAGGTCATCCGTCCAGCTCTGATGCTGAAATCACACCAGACAATCAGATCCTCAGAAACAACTGATGCAAATTAGCCTGATCATTTCTGTCTAACTGAAGAGACCTTCTTAAAAATCCCATAAACACACAATAGCCCATCAGTATGAGTTAGTGTTATTAGGTTAGTGTGAGCAGTGTATCAGTATGAGTTAGTGTTATTAGGTTAGTGTGAGCAGTGTATCAGTATGAGTTAGTGTTATTAGGTTAGTGTGAGCAGTGTATCAGTATGAGTTAGTGTTATTAGGTTAGTGTGAGCAGTGTATCAGTATGAGTTAGTGTTATTAGGTTAGTGTGAGCAGTGTATCAGTATGAGTTAGTGTTTTAGGTTAGTGTGAGCAGTGTATCAGTATAGTTAGTGTTATTAGGTTAGTGTGAGCAGTGTATCAGTATGAGTTAGTGTTATTAGGTTAGTGTGAGCGTGTATCATATGAGTTAGTGTTATTAGGTTGGTGTGAGCAGTGTATCAGTATGAGTTAGTGTTATTAGGTTAGTGTGAGCAGTGTATCAGTATGAGTTAGTGTTATTAGGTTAGTGTGAGCAGTGTATCAGTATGAGTTAGTGTTATTAGGTTAGTGTGAGCAGTGTATCAGTATGAGTTAGTGTTATTAGGTTAGTGTGAGCAGTGTATCAGTATGAGTTAGTGTTATTAGGTTAGTGTGAGCAGTGTATCAGTATGAGTTAGTGTTATTAGGTTAGTGTGAGCAGTGTATCAGTATGAGTTAGTGTTATTAGGTTAGTGTGAGCAGTGTATCAGTATGAGTTAGTGTTATTAGGTTAGTGTGAGCAGTGTATCAGTATGAGTTAGTGTTATTAGGTTAGTGTGAGCAGTGTATCAGTATGAGTAACACAACAGCTTATAAAAATAAACACGCTTGTCTGATCGTGAGTGAACGCGGGATCAGACAGTAATGTAAGCACACAGCTGTACAGATGGATCAGAAGAAGAAAAAACACTCATGCACACGTAAATATACAGGAAATATGTTGTATGTGTGGTTATCAGCGTTGATCTGTGTAGTGTGTACTAATCAGCCTTGATCTCTTACGCTCTGGACCAGACTCCTGCGCTGCGCCGCCATCATGAGCGGAAGTACGTGACGTCAGAGCTAGAACTCCTCTGCGCGCATGCCCACTGGCCTTCAGACGTCACATGAGTATGTCATCGGCGCATGTGCAGAGCGCGTCATAAGACCACATGACTACATATCATAGCGGAATTGATATCCGGAAGTGCTCATCGAAGCGGTGTATCAAAAGAGCAAACCCAAAGAGAAGCTGGACAAGCAATACAAGTTCTTCTGAAAGTTTATTTTTAACTACAAGTCAATTGCAGTGTCAACGTATTCTGGTTGCTAGTTATCCTGTGAGCTTCATCTTCCTGACTTTCTTCAGAGTCCTGGGCTGGGCTCATCGACATTCTGATGCAGAGCTACATCACAAACTTCAGCCCGACTGTTGGAGTTTTTGCACACTTTTCACAAACTGGGCCAACATTGTATATCGTACAGTCGATTTGAACCCTCATTCATGGGTCTACAACAAACAGTGTGGGACAAGTTACGTACGTTACGTAATTTACGTACGTTTTCCAGAAAAGAAGTATGCAAGAGAGTAATAGGGATGCTTTGCTCCTCAAGCACCAATAGTAATAATAATAACAATAAATCATATGACTCAAACGTTTACTAAAAACAAATAAACCATTTTACAAGACATTTTAATTCCAAGACATTAAACGTTTATTGCTATCTCTGAACATTTATAGAGATTATAGAGGAATTTACCACAACAGATAATCAACTCTTTCCCTTTGTCGTGTTTTGTGACATTATGAACAATGCTATATATATAAAACAAAGTGAAATACTTTGTGTTTGCAAAATTAAAAAGGTCAATTTAATGTGGAAATTAGGAATGAAAATGAAGTTTTGGAATAGAGAGAGACAAATCAGTTTTAATAGTTTAAAAATATACATGAAAGTTGAAATTCTGAGTTAGTGGTTAGGACACAATAGTACAAACGTGCATATGTAACTTAAATCCCACAATGCACTGCTAAAAGCAAAGGTACTTTAACAGCAGAAACTGCACGTGAACAGAGTGTGTCATTCTCAGATGTCTGACGGTCAATTATTTATTTCTGATGAAAACAGTGACTTAAAGTCATAAACATGTATTGTCTGTAACTTTCTGTGAATTAGCCCATGGTTTATAAGAGCATAGGCAGCTCAAGCACTCACACACGTTACCCAGCAAAAAGTGCTTAGATTTCACACTCTCACTGTCACTGCACATAACACAGGGATGAAAACTGGGCTGAACAGTAACAAAATTTAACAAAGTTGTACTTTCTGGATCGTGTCTGTATTTGAAATTCTGGTGGATCTGGTTTTGAGTCCATCTGTAATTCTTTCACACTCACACACATTCAGAGAGTGATGGGGAAACATGTTTGCGTGCGTGTGTGTAAGATCAAAGGGTTGATGGGTAAAAAGTTCCTCATATTCCTCTTCAAAACATACACGCTTAAATCTCTCCTAAGAGAACCACACAAGCGCTCCCTGAAACACACACACATTAACACCAGACACCATCTGATATCCATTCAGCTCCATTCAATGTTTTTCTGTGGTCAGATTCTGAAAACCCAAACAAATGAGGCCATTGAAAACAGCAGGTACAGACCCAGGTGAAGATGGAGAAGAAGGAGAAGGTGATGGCTGCCCGTGCTGCGTCTCCACCTTCCCTCAGTGGGTTGTCCTCTGGTTTTGACATCTGCCACTGATTGGCCAGGAAACAAAACCCAACAAACCACATGAAGGACCAGAACACTAAAACAGAGAGAGAGAGAAAGAGTACAGACTCAGCAGGTCGATCACCTCACAGCAGCATTCAGGTTTTGTATGAAAGATCTTCATATTTGCAGTGTTGGGGAAGCAACTCTGAAACTGTAGTTTTACTGTAGTTACTATAAGTTAAAGTAGCTTACAGTTAAAGATACAGTTAAGATACTCTTCTGAAAACATAGATAGATACACTACAAGTTACTATCAAAAAGTAGCTAGCTACATTGAACCTACTTTGAATTTATGTTTATATATCAATAACAATAATTATATATTAGAAAAAAACTGTTAGTGATTTTAATGATGAATGTTTTAAGGAAAAGATTTTGGGTTCAAACCAATAATGCGATACAATTACGATTTAAAGATTATAGTTTTATTTTGTAAACTATCAAATATGCATAACTGTGCACTCAGTTTAATACATGAATACATCTAAAGGATCTTTAGATTATAAATGTGACAGATGCTGTAAGGTGAAGATCATGAAGTCTGTTATTATAGCAGGTTCTTCACGTTCTGTTAGACACACATACTGACACTGTCTCTTTTTCATCTTTCTTACTAAATATATTACTGTATTTTACTGTAAGTGGTCTTTCGAAACTATATCACACTATATCACGCTTCATTGACTTTAATCGTGTTTGAATGTTTTGGCTCCAAAATAAAATGATGTAGCGGAAATGTGATTATTCTGGTTCACTTGCACTGATCATAAAATTACAGAAGACAAAAGTATTGAAATATAATACCAAAATACCTTATCATAAGATATCACAATCATTTAAAACCATACTCCACCGCAACAGCCAAGTGACTGTGTGATTCACCTTATCCCACTGTGTGACCCAAACTCCTGCTTTATGTAATCATGAGATGATCTCTTCTTAGTGAACCGTAAAGCTGATGTGTGACATAACAATAGATGGCGGTAATGCACAATTTTAGTGTTTGTGTAAGAGTAATGTCACCCTGCTTCAGAGTATTCACAATGCTAAATGAAATGTAGCTTTAGTTCGCGCTACACCACTATTTGCTGGAAAGTGTATTTAGCTATTGGAAAAGCTAAACTGTTTTAAAAGTAACACTGCTTTAAAAGTAACTGAGCTACTTTGAAGCTACTAAAAAATGTAGTTAACAGCGTCACCACTTGTAGTTAGCTACACCCCGACACTGCATATTTGACATGGGTAAAACCCATGGAAACAGAAGTCCTGCCTACCGGACGTGCCCACATCTGCCAGCACAGCTTTCTTGCTGTCTTTGACACTGCTGATCTGAGGGAAATAAACATCCAGTGCCAAGAAGAGCATGCAGCACAGGACCGCGTAGTTACATGCATTCTGGTTCCGGTTTTTATTATCAGAACATGCAGTTCCTGGAAATCAAACCCATAACCTTGATGTTGCTTTTACCTCACAACTTTATTAATATACTTAGATTTACAGCAACAGCCAATGTTGTGATGACATGTTTTCCAGTTTACCATGTCAAAAATCACATCAAGTGATAGCATAAGTTCAGTTGGCACTCATATTTGGTGCTTAGACAGTGTTGTTTACTACTGTACACTGTTGAGTTGTATTGTTTGGGTTCTTTGTCAGTTCACACAATGCAAGAGAGAGAGTGAGTGAATTCATTTCTTACCATCCTTTTCATCCTAATTGTATTTTGTTCTCGATTTGCTCATCTGAATACACTGCTTGCACAATTATATTCTCTGTAGTATTCTTGCTACATAGAGATGATGTGTGTGTAAAAGTGATCAAATGTCCCCACGAAGAACATCCGCATCCACAGGTTTTATAAAGCTGTTTGCTGGTGTCACATTTACTCTCACTGTTGCAGCATTTAAACAGACAAACACCCGTGCGCAGGTTTAACTGGTCCAGGAAACACACAGCAGTTAAACATGTGAGACACATTTGAGTCTGAGGAGTCTCAGCATCATCTCTGTGATGTCTGGATGACAGTAACGCGCGGCACGCACCCATGACACTCTGCCCGCGCCGAACCCTGCTGCATCTCATCCAGCAGTGCGGGCTCCCGGTCTGACAGCCTCCAACTGCTGCTGCTCTTTCACCGACCACAGACGCCGACACTCCGTCTGTCTCTGCGTGTCTGTCGCTCTCCGTCTGCGTGAGTCTGCGTGAGTCTGCGCCAGCAAGCGCGTTCTAGAGAGAAGAGCCCTCGGGCGCGCGTACAGACGCGTGCCCGTGACGAGTGGATGCAGTGAACAAACACAACAGGCGGATAATGACAACAGATGAGTGTAACTGCTTGTGTTATGGACACATCTTTGAAGAAAATGTATTAAAGGAAATGTGTCAAATCACATTCTGCTATAAATCGAATAATGTCAACGGGTTATACGGGGTATAGAGTGTAAACTTACATTTACATTCTAGCAGACGCTTTTTTCCAAAACGACTTTCACAGAGCATTTCTCACTAAGAACCAACAACCCTGCTCTACAAAGCAGTGATGGGAACCGCTGTCCTGACATTGCGCTCACTGCGCACGCGCACATCAATATTGCGTCCATTTTGTCACGCTGGACAACCTGCCCATCATTTTTAACTACTTGCATGTAGATTTCTTCAGGCAAGTGAATTGGCAGTAATTAGAACTGTTTACTTCTTTATGTAAGGCAATTTTATTGTTTTACATGTTTTGTATTATGTGCTTGCATGGTTTTAAAATGTTAAATGAATTTTCATTAAACATTAATATTCTTTGATCTATATTGTTTTGCATAATTATAAATTATCTCAATAAATAATCTTATTTCAAATTTGTATTATCACCCGTTTTCAGGGCGCGTTTGTAACATCTGTCTACGAACTACAGATTAAAAACCTGTCAGACTATTAAATAATTCTAATTTATGAAACCCACAGTAGGATTTTACGATGTGGTAGGATGGATCGCTAGATATAGCAAATATTTTCGCTAGGGTAGGTAGATCTGAGAACTGATGTAATTGTTTTAATTAAATGCTACGTTGATGTGCATGTGTTTTGGTGCGCGCTCAGAATGATAGACGCAAACGTCTACAATCAGCGTCTGCAATTCATCATTTCTTTTTTTAATAGTTTGCGTAGTTTGGACAGTTCGATTTAAATAAAACGTTCAATACATCTGTGTAATAGTGTTTAACGTTTTCACACTACTTTAAACGATCCAATAGTATGATATTTTGGAAACTATAAGATATTAAAACTACAACATGGCGGCGCCCTTGCTACAAAAGTGACAACGTTTATCTACGTTCATCAGACTCAGCCAATCACAGTGGCTGATGTATCTCGTTCAGCGGCTGGACCAGTAGAAATCTTCACTTCAGTTGCTAAGTAACGCGTGAAAAGAGCCCTGCGTGATGGTGAAGTTAAGAGCGCGATGCGTCGTCGTGGGTAAGAGACGTGAGATTTCACGATGATCTTTGTGTGATGGTGAAGTTAAGAGACGTGAGATTTCACGACGATCTTTGTGTGACGGTGAAGTTAAGAGACGTGAGATTTCACGACGATCTTTGTGTGACGGTGAAGTTAAGAGACGTGAGATTTCACGATGATCTTTGTGTGATGGTGAAGTTAAGAGACGTGAGATTTCACGACGATCTTTGTGTGATGAAGTTAAGAGACGTGAGATTTCACGATGATCTTTGTGTGATGAAGTTAAGAGACGTGAGATTTCACGACGATCTTTGTGTGATGAAGTTAAGAGACGTGAGATTTCACGATGATCTTTGTGTGATGAAGTTAAGAGACGTGAGATTTCACGACGATCTTTGTGTGATGAAGTTAAGAGACGTGAGATTTCACGACGATCTTTGTGTGATGAAGTTAAGAGACGTGAGATTTCACGATGATCTTTGTGTGATGAAGTTAAGAGACGTGAGATTTCACGATGATCTTTGTGTGATGAAGTTAAGAGACGTGAGATTTCACGATGATCTTTGTGTGACGGTGAAGTTAATCTTGTGTGACTGAAGTTAAGAGACGTGAGATTTCACGATGATCTTTGTGTGACGGTGAAGTTAAGAGACGTGAGATTTCACGATGATCTTTGTGTGACGGTGAAGTTAAGAGACGTGAGATTTCACGACGATCTTTGTGTGACGGTGAAGTTAAGAGACGTGAGATTTCACGATGATCTTTGTGTGACGGTGAAGTTAAGAGACGTGAGATTTCACGACGATCTTTGTGTGACGGTGAAGTTAAGAGACGTGAGATTTCACGACGATCTTTGTGTGACGGTGAAGTTAAGAGACGTGAGATTTCACGATGATCTTTGTGTGACGGTGAAGTTAAGAGACGTGAGATTTCACGATGATCTTTGTGTGACGGTGAAGTTAAGAGACGTGAGATTTCACGATGATCTTTGTGTGACGGTGAAGTTAAGAGACGTGAGATTTCACGATGATCTTTGTGTGACGGTGAAGTTAAGAGACGTGAGATTTCACGATGATCTTTGTGTGACGGTGAAGTTAAGAGACGTGAGATTTCACGATGATCTTTGTGTGACGGTGAAGTTAAGAGACGTGAGATTTCACGATGATCTTTGTGTGACGGTGAAGTTAAGAGACGTGAGATTTCACGATGATCTTTGTGTGACGGTGAAGTTAAGAGACGTGAGATTTCACGACGATCTTTGTGTGACGGTGAAGTTAAGAGACGTGAGATTTCACGACGATCTTTGTGTGACGGTGAAGTTAAGAGACGTGAGATTTCACGACGATCTTTGTGTGACGGTGAAGTTAAGAGACGTGAGATTTCACGACGATCTTTGTGTGACGGTGAAGTTAAGAGACGTGAGATTTCACGACGATCTTTGTGTGACGGTGAAGTTAAGAGACGTGAGATTTCACGACGATCTTTGTGTGACGGTGAAGTTAAGAGACGTGAGATTTCACGACGATCTTTGTGTGACGGTGAAGTTAAGAGACGTGAGATTTCACGACGATCTTTGTGTGACGGTGAAGTTAAGAGACGTGAGATTTCACGACGATCTTTGTGTGACGGTGAAGTTAAGAGACGTGAGATTTCACGACGATCTTTGTGTGACGGTGAAGTTAAGAGACGTGAGATTTCACGACGATCTTTGTGTGACGGTGAAGTTAAGAGACGTGAGATTTCACGACGATCTTTGTGTGACGGTGAAGTTAAGAGACGTGAGATTTCACGACGATCTTTGTGTGACGGTGAAGTTAAGAGACGTGAGATTTCACGACGATCTTTGTGTGACGGTGAAGTTAAGAGACGTGAGATTTCACGACGATCTTTGTGTGACGGTGAAGTTAAGAGACGTGAGATTTCACGACGATCTTTGTGTGACGGTGAAGTTAAGAGACGTGAGATTTCACGACGATCTTTGTGTGACGGTGAAGTTAAGAGACGTCAGATTTCACGACGATCTTTGTGTGACGGTGAAGTTAAGAGACGTCAGATTTCACGACGATCTTTGTGTGACGGTGAAGTTAAGAGACGTCAGATTTCACGACGATCTTTGTGTGACGGTGAAGTTAAGAGACGTGAGATTTCACGACGATCTTTGTGTGACGGTGAAGTTAAGAGACGTCAGATTTCACGACGATCTTTGTGTGACGGTGAAGTTAAGAGACGTGAGATTTCACGACGATCTTTGTGTGACGGTGAAGTTAAGAGACGTCAGATTTCACGACGATCTTTGTGTGACGGTGAAGTTAAGAGACGTCAGATTTCACGACGATCTTTGTGTGACGGTGAAGTTAAGAGACGTGAGATTTCACGACGATCTTTGTGTGACGGTGAAGTTAAGAGACGTGAGATTTCACGACGATCTTTGTGTGACGGTGAAGTTAAGAGACGTGAGATTTCACGACGATCTTTGTGTGACGGTGAAGTTAAGAGCGTCAGATTTCACGACGATCTTTGTGTGACGGTGAAGTTAAGAGACGTCAGATTTCACGACGATCTTTGTGTGACGGTGAAGTTAAGAGACGTGAGATTTCACGATGATCTTTGTGTCCTTGTTTTTCTAGAATTGTTGGGACCAAATGTCCCCACAATGAAGGTAAAAGTCACACACCTAGATTGTGAGGGAAACTGTTTTATTTGAGAATGTAAAAACGCAGAAAGTTTTCTGTGTGGGCGGGTTTAGTTACCATAAGGGGATAGATTATACAGTTTGTGCAGTATAAAGACCTGTATACCTGTAGCTCGGTAGAGCATTGTGTTAGCAGCGCAAAGGTTGTGGGTTTGATTCTCAGGGAAATGCACTGTAAGTCACTTTGGATAAAAGTGTCTGCTGTAAATGTAAAAAAATGTTTAAAACTCTTATGTCAATGAAAAGTTCCCACAAAGCATAGAAACGTAACATATGTGTATGATTAGGAGATGCAGCTGTGGGGAAGAGCTCACTCTGTCAGATGTTTCGAAGTGATGGGGCTGTATTTCAGAAAAACTACAGCATGGTAACAACTTCTACGCACACACACACACACACACACACACACACACACACACACACACACACAGATGTTATTCTGTTTGTCTGAGCTTCTGAGATTTCAGAAAAAACAGTGTTGTGTGTCATTAAAATACATGATGTGTTCAGATCTGTATGTGTTCATGTGTTGCAGAATGTTGGTGTGGAGCTGATGGAGAAATCAGTGTGTGTTCCAGACACCAGTGATACTGTGGTACACACACACACACATTTCACTACATAAGTGAGGTCATTCCATAGACTTCTAGGCTTATAATAGTTTCTGTCCCCTAAACCTAACCTTCACAAAAACTGATTTTCTGACCTGATGGTTTCTGCCTGTCAGGAGTTTTATATCTATGATTCGGCAGGACAGGAGCCGTTTGCAGACACATGTGAGAACGTTGTGAGTGAAGTTTAAAGCAGTTTGGCAATGTGTGACTATAGGATGACATGATCATGTGTTTATATCATGAATCGGGTGTGTTTTCTGATGTGTGTGTTAGTGGGGACAGCCGTCTGTGATCTGTGTGGTGTTTGACATCACCAGCGAGGCCTCGTTCACCAGCTGCAGCCGCTGGGTTGAGAGAGTCCGATCACATTGTAACGGGCTGCAGGTACCAGGTGAGAGTTTATATACACACACACACACACACAAGATTTTAAAATCTAACGTTGTATGTTAACATTTGAGAGAGACCTGTGACATGTGAAATAGAGAATGAACATTTATTAAGAAAAAAAGTTTCTTCGACCTGAAGCGTGCTTGTGCGCTTTTGTCTTTGCAGGTGTGCTGGTGGGTAATAAGTGTGACCTGTCCTCCAGAAGAGAGGTGGACAGCACTGCAGCTCAGACGTGGGCTCAAACTCATGGGCTAAAGTATCACGAGGCATCTGCTGTGAGTAAAACCTCCATCTTTCTTCTCTGCTTCTGAAAGTCACTTTCAGAAGAAAATTTCACCTGAACTGTTTGTGTGACAGAAGGAAATCGGACAGTTTGAAGCTCCATTTGTGAATTTAGCTCAGGTGCTCCACAGCCTCTATCAGGATCAGATCCAGACCATCAGGAGTGTTGTTTAAACCCCCTTCTGCTCTCTGACTGATACTGTGAGAGTGAAACTGTCTTCAGTCTTTGTTTGTCGTCAGAAATATTCATACACCATGTGATTATTAATACTTTCAAGATTCTGTATTGCAGAATTAATTTCAGAATAAAGATCTTCACAAAGCTGCTGTTGTTTGTTGCTTGCTGTTGTTTTGCTGTTTGCTGAGTTTTTTCATTGATAACAAAATGTCACAACTGACCAAATCTGATTTGACACACTGATTTGACCCCCCTATATAATCTGACTGTGTGTGTGTGTGTGTGTGTGTGTGTGTGTGTGTGTGTGTGTGTGTGTGTGTGTGTGTGTGTGTGTGTGTGTGTGTGTGTGTGTGTGTGTGTGTGTGTGTGTGTGTGTGAGAGAGTGACTGTATGAAATATGAACATGGAGAAAGGGCTATTAATAAACACTGAAGCGATGTCCCAGCATTCCACCGCTGCCCCTGATAAGACACGTCCACATAAATTTAAACCTAAGAAACACTACAAAAACCCTTCAACACAGATATTTGTACAGCTGTCTTTGTGAGGACACATTGATGATAAAATTAGCTAAAATGTCTCACTTCACTCTCTTTGTCTTTACTCTGATGGTCTAAAACAGTCTGATCTGATCTAGGATCAGTTGTACTGCTGCTTCAGTGCTGCTGAGGAAATCCTGACAGTTCAGAATCACCCACACAAACACTCGTTATATGATTTGAAAAGAGACTCAGTGCAGCTGTTTTTTCTGTTACCCATCATGACTTTATTGACCTGTGGTTTTTTTATTGACTTGTGATTTTGTCTTTTTGATACTTTATTGTACATATATAATGACATTTAAATTGTGGCCAGTTTGTAGGTGTTTTTATCTTTCCTGGAGTCACAGCAGCCACACTGGTATTAACAATATTAATGTGTGAAAAAATGAAATGAAAACCAGACAAAAGAAAGAGAGACATTACCCTGACCAAGAACTCCAAAAATTCAAGCTGATGAATCTGTCTTCATGTGAACCTCTCGCTCGCTGTTCACATTCAGCTCCTCACTTTGCAGACATGCTTAAAAACATGTAAGTTTAGGGAAGATAAATAATGCATTTTCATTTTGGATTTCAACATGTAAACTTAGTGTTAGAAATATCCCATTCTTTATTTCTTTCTGTCCTTTTTTCTTGTAGCACTCATACGGGTGTGGTACGGTGGTTGGCATCCATTGACTCTTTCTGGATGCAGTTGTGAACGTGTAGAAACTTTGGCTCTCTGTCTGAGTTGTACATTGGTGGCGATCCGTATGGGGCCTTTAGTGTCTCGCCACTGCGGCCGAGAATGTACATGGAAATATCTGTGGAGGGTAATGCTTTGAATCCTTTAAGCGCCACTGGTGAAGCCTCCCGTGAGTGTGACATGTCTGTGGACCGGCTGGAAGAGCGTGAGCGGTATTGGTATCTGTACCGACAGCTGGGGATTCGTGCAGTGGCCATCCCCTGAAGATAGTTGCCCCCACCACCTGTTCGCGCCACACGTAATTCACGATGGTGATCGATGAACATGTGTACGGCCAGAACACCCACCATCTCGGCCAAAATGAAGGATAGTGCGCCAAAATAAAAACTCCAGCCGTACGAGTAGCTGTTTTTTTTAGAATCGCTCTTGGAGGGGTCGCCTGCGTTGGCTGATATGTACACGATTATCCCAATAATGTTACTCAGACCTGAAGATTGACAGGCAGAGACAGACAGACATTAAATCAGAGGTTCTCAGTCTCAGGGCTGGGCGTTCTTCAGGGGTGGCATGAGATTTCTATATGGATTGAAATGATCAGACTCGTAATCTGAATTTAGAGAGATGTGCAGTGACTCCACTGTGGAAACTGTCTTTACACACACACACTCACTCACCTGCAGAAACAAAGAATATTCCGGCACTCAGAATGATGTTGTGGCGAGACTTGTAGAACTCACTGGCAGCAACACAGAGACCACCGGAAAACAACAGAATCACGCTGAGGATGGGAAATATACTGGAGGCTCGCACCGCACCTGCACACACACACACACACATGTTGGGTTTTCATGTTTTTTGTGTGATTTTTATATTGTACAAACTGTATATTCTAACCCTCCACAAACTTTCTGCTGTTTTAGATTTTTTTAAAAGACATTCTGTACTTCAAAAACGTCCCCACAGTATCAAAATATACTGGTATTACTATACTTGAGAGGGCATTATGTCAATATAACATAGGGAAAACCAGAACCAGGTGTTTGACTTACGTAGGAAATACTCAGAGGCATCAGCTTCATAATCTGCATCTTCAGGAAAGTGATTGATCTGTTTACACATCCCTTTAAAATGACCTGGGAGAGAGACAGACTATCAGTGACCGTGTAAAATCCTGCTGAGCTCTGTGAGGTTCCTCACTGTCACTATGGTTTGCATTAAAGAATGGGGTTCTTTGCTGAGTGAGTACCGACCCATAATCCTGAGCACAGACTCACCAGTCAGAGCTGTTGTGCTGTTACCATAGAAGCCAATATTAGACATGCTTACCAGTCATTCTCCCTACACTTCCAAACTACTCATATATTTCTGTATATTTGACTGTTTTGTAAGAACATTATGTGAGGTTAAGCCAATAGCTTTATATTGATTTGATGACCTCATTTACAATATACTAGCCTGCTTTTTCTCCACTAGCTTTTGTTCCTTGCCACAGTTGCCATTGGCTTGTTCATTGGGGGACTACTGACACCTTTTTTAGACACATTGATTTTCTTAATGTTAGTCTGAATGCAAATGTGCAGCTAGAATGTCATGGCTACTGAAGATCCTCCCGTTTGCCACCGGAGGTCTCCCATTTCCCAGAAGCCCACTGTTTTAGCACCGAGCTCATCATGCTCAGTGTGAAGTCTTGTTTTGTTGTGGCAAACATTTGTGTGCCTCTGAATCTGCGTCACACAGAACCTTATTCACACTTAATCATTTTTAATGTTTATAATGTAAAATTAATATCCTTTGGTGTTACATATTTTTTTCATGTCAATTTGATAATTTTACAACACTGATATTACATATATAATATTAATATATTTTATTATATTATAATAAAATATATAATATATATGTTCACGCTACAGGGACAGAAGCGAACTGTACCATAAAACCAAGCTTGGTTTAGCCCAACATTGTTTATGGACACCTGGAGATTTTAAAATTTTGATTTTAAAAATTTCCACAGCCACCATCAGTTTGCTCACTGGTGTTTACAGACAAATAAATTGTGTTGTCATTTATCTCTGGCTGGTTGATAAGAATCAACCATAAGAATCAACCCATTAACCCACACTGACCCAAAGTAGTCTAATGAAACCTTAATGGCTTTAACGTACCATCTGTATCTCTGAACATGACTTCTTCACCACTTAGTCACTATAATGATTTTACAGCCATCTGTAAATAAAACCTGCAGACATGAAAATGATTCTCATCATTACACTTACTGAAGATTCAGTTCCTCATCAGATGCATTATGGGATGTGTGACATCATCTGACCTTTGACACAATTAGAAGATATCATAGTGTATCATACAGAAACAAATTCTTCTTGATAGTTTGATTAATT
Source organism: Chromobotia macracanthus (assembly GCA_036877525.1). Classification (NCBI taxonomy): domain Eukaryota; kingdom Metazoa; phylum Chordata; class Actinopteri; order Cypriniformes; family Botiidae; genus Chromobotia; species Chromobotia macracanthus. The sequence goes on from JAZGTH010000001.1 coordinate 348,664, forward strand.
GTACATCAAAAACACTGGCTAACAAATTTTTTAATACTTTAAAAAGTGTTTAAAAATATGTTTTATTATTAGGATAATAAATGATTAACTATTTTTTTCTTGTATATTAGTGAGAAACCCTGTGAAAGATTATCTGATGTTGATAAAGTATGTTGTATCACACAACATTCTTAATGTTGTTATCTCTTAAAATACCATGATTATTGATATGCTGATTATTGAGTGTTTGAGGCAGCGTTGGCGTCACAAATTAGGCCTTTTTAGATAAAGTACATAAAGCCCATCATGGATTTAACAAATTCTATCATTGTGGAAATGGAATGCATTGTTGCAAAGCAACATATCTCCAGAATCAAAATGGAGGAAAGCCAGAAGATGACGACTACTAGGAAACGTCTCTCTGAACATCACCATGGGCGATTCTAGGATTTTTAATTATTAATGGGGTGGCACAGGGGGGACGTGGGGTAAATGCGGAAAATCGTGTGCCCAAATAAAATAATATTTGTATAAATGAAAACCATTGAACAGACAATAATTGTTTTCAAATTCTTTTACTGGCCATACAGACATTGCTGTCTGTGTGTGCTCTGTCTTAGAATGATGTCTTAGATGTACTGGAAAAGGATTGTGCCTTTAATCTTCAAAACAACAGGAAGAAATGTAATTTTTCTATTTGAAGCGGTGCACTGCAGCTAAATAACAAATGGAAGCACGTACTCTGGGAAGCATTAACATATTTCGATATGTATACGATTATAATTAAATACTTAAAATGAACAGAACTGGTCTGCAGTCTGTGGAATTGCGCTTCTCCTGTTTGAGCTGTGTGGGAGATTTACAGCATTTTGATCCAGCGGTGTTAAGCATTGTGAAATTGACAGCGCACTAATTCTATATGTTAAACGTGGTAAATAACTGGCAGTGAATCAGACAGTGAATAGGTGTGTTCTGCTTCAAGCGGCGCTGCAGATCAGCATATGACATCACAGTACCGCACATGAAAATTTAAATGCACTCGAATACTTTGATATTATACTCCGACCAGTTTGCGCTATTGAGGAGGCAGTAGGGGTGGCCAAGCATATTTCGGTGGGGCCAGTGTCACCCTGTGCCACCCTTTGGACATGCCCGTGAACATCACAGTACCTGAAGCTATGTCCAGTGTTTTGTCCGCTCTTAAACTCGCTGTCACATTTGGGGCCTCTGCCACTATGTGTGAGAACTCCATTTCTGTTGTCAAGAATGTTTTTACACTTCCAGGCTTCGGCTGCAGCTTTTCTAAAGGTAAGATGTCTGTTTGCTTTTTTGTCTTTGTTACTAATATGTGATTACATGATTACATAATTATTATTTATAATAGTGCTATAGCGTTGCTCTGTAGCATCTGGTCAGGTGTATTTTTTGGCTAAAATTCTTAGGCTTAAGCTTACGTTCTTTTGCTTAATTCTTTGCTTAAATTATAAAATTATTATTAACATTAGTATTATTATAATATTATTGAGGGTGGGGGAGGTAGGCCCACCTAGTGACACAATAAGGCCCTCTCGTTCCGTATGCACTGGTTTGAGGAGCTGCTTGCTCCACCCTGACACTGATGCTTCTTTCCCGTGAAATAACTGCAGTTCTGCTCTCTGCTCTTTGTGTTGCAGAGTTTTCTGCTGCTGTATGCATGTATGTTGCATAACTCAGTGTTCTCCACACGTGAGCATGTATAAGTGATTAGAAGCGTGTTTAACAGGGTAACCCTTACACCACTGATCCACACTGATCAGTAGACCAGCAGAGTGAGTACAAAGAGAGTAAAGTGAGACATTTTGACTGGTCGTCACTTTCTGACACCCTTTAAAAGGCTGTTTGAGGGTTAAAACTTGGTTTTAGCTAGTGGTAAAATTTAAAACAAATTTCAAGGTCAAGTATTTCTTTGATGGTTAGTCACTAAACTTAGGCATTGATTAAAAAATAATTTTTAAACATTTTAATTGAACAAAATATGTTTTATAAATTAACTTGGAGCTATCAAAACAAAACACATTATTAACACAAAACACACATATTAAACAAGCACACACACAAACACACAATCTCTGTGTTTATTTAATGACTGAAATGATACCTTCAGAGAGAATTGAAAGGTTTCTAGTCTAATATCAACAAATATAAAAAACATCAAATAAAGCCGGGACTCAGGGTTGCCTAAGGCGCAATTACATTTTTGTTGCTTTGTGTTTATTTTATGAATGAAATATTAAATATTTATTTGATGGAATAACTGTTTCATTAAAGCAATAAGCCCAGTGAAGTTTTGTTTTTAGAACAGAATTTTGAACCACTTAGGGGGGGTTTACTCCACTCACGTCTCGTCTGACAACACACCTCAACTGTTCTACACAGAGTTCCCCCCTTCTCAGCGCTTCAGAGCTCTTACAGTGGACAGTAAAGATGAAAAGAATAGGGTGATCATTTCTGAATGGAACGCAATCGAGCATACAGTACACATACATAATGTTATATTAGAGGAATGTCTTTAAACACTAATCAAATAAACCTCATACCTTCTGTTCTTCTGTTCTCTCTGTCAAAAGCTGCACTTGAACCATTCTCATGTTTAAAAGAATGAAAAATTATTTAATCCAGTATGTTATTGCTCTACAGGCTGCAGCGAGATCTTCATTGACACAACGCTGACTGAATACTATTATGATTCAAATTCAGACTGAGTCTATAACCAAAATCACACATGAAATATTCACTTTAATACTGAGGTGTTCACTTCTGATAGGGTTCAATCAGAGAAGCTGTAATGAGTGGAGGATTGAATGATTCTAAGGGCGCAGGGACACCGCAGCAGTACCCCTGGGGTCACACCATCTGAAAGATCATGTACACTGTGAAAGTTCACTTAAACTATTATGAAACTTGTATAACATTTAAGTTATTCTGGAAAATGTTTGTTTGTTTGTTTCCAAGCATGTTGATCACTGATTGTCAAGCTCAGCTCCATTTCTGATGAACTGAACCTCTCCAGACCTTTTCTCAATAGGAGGTTTGTACAGGGTCCTCCTGCATCCTTTAGGAGAAGCATGCGAGCCAGGGCTGTGTCCAGGATTTTATACATGGGGTGGCAAAGGAGGGTCAAAAGCACAAACAGGGGTGGCAGTGTTTAAGTATAAAACACACAGATCTACATTATAGCAGCTGTATTGCTAATTTACTGGTCAACTCACTGACAATTCACTGTCAATTCAATGGTCTGAGAGAAATTCCATGATTTTACTGAATCATCACCATAATACCATACTAAAGCATAGATTAATAAGGCTATAAGTAATCATTCAAAGACTACAGTTTCAGAGGTGATTTTTGCTTAAATTATTTAGGATGTATCAATCTAACAGCTTCAGACACTATTCATACTATACAGTAATTTGGCTGTAATTTCCAAAGCATCCAAAATATCTTCATTATCTGGTTATATTGTCTGGTTCAGGTGTGTCTCTGTACCTAGTTCTTGTAAACAATAATAATACATAATAATACATTATTCATATAATATTTCATATTAATTGATTGGGGTATTATCTGAAAGAGACACTATTCTAGAAGTAAAAACTACATTTGCTTGTACTTCAGTATGTGAGCTGTGAAGTTGAGTGCCGCTGAAGTGGTAATTGGGGTGGCCACACCATTAAACTGAGTCAAAATTCTCCTGCTACTTGGCTTCCCTCACATCTTTAAGCATGTGAAAGTGTGCCACCTTAATACTCAGTATATAAAGAGTGTTTTTCCCATTTCACCAAAAACAAAAACAGTTAAGGTGTCCTGAAAGAGAGCAGTCTGTCATCCATTCCCAGAAAAATAGTTTTAGAAAAGTAGAAGTATCCACATCAGATGTCTCTAAAGACAGTGTATAGTCCAACAGTAAAAACTCGTGTATTTGAGTTAACAGTCTCTCTGCCACTCAGACTGACCTCATGCCCAGCTTTAATGTCAAGCTTTTTAAGGCTTCAGTAGACAGACTTTACAGACCACAAGGCTTTTCTGAGGGATTCTGGTTTAAAGATATCTATCTCCACTGTAGAGTTGAAGAGTTCCCAGTCAACTCATTAACTAGTAATTTAGATTTAAAAGATAGTGAACGTAGTCATCACAATGACTCTCAGCAACACTCTCAGCTCCTTCTCACACTCCCAGCATGCACTCAGAAAGAGAGAGGGAGAGATTCTGCAGTCATTTGTCTTTGTCTTTAAGTGTCTTCAAATGTTTCTGTGATCCTGTCCTGCATCTTTGTAGCTGATTGGTTGGTTCTCTTTGTTATTTATGAACATGCAGATCCTCATGGCAACCAATCAGAGTGCTCAAATTCTCAGAGCTAGCTGTCAATATTATACTGGAGGCAGGAGATTTTCACAGCACAGATAATGTTTCATAGATTTTACATATTACATATTTTACATTTAATACATGCTGCTCTCAAACACAATATGTATTAAATCAACTTGGTTTAGGGTTTTGTAAATTGTTAATATTGCTTTTAATATAATGATCTAACTATAGTCTTAAAGATTACTATTTCACTATTGCCTTTCTCTCATATTATTGCAAATTCCTTACACTCTTCTGTAAAATTTTATCTTCTTTCTAAGGGCCATTTCCATCTAAGCTGGGACAACATCTTGCTTAATATGATACCTGTCATCTATCATGATAACTGACTAAGTATCACATAGTGTCAGAAGTACATACAGTTTTAGTAGTCTGTCTGAGTACATTACCCTCTCATAAACCACTGAGAGTCTTCACACACAGTGACATGTATTTCTGATACACGTCCATTTATTCAAATGGTTCAAATGTGTTGTAGTTTCATCAGTTCAGTCAACTTTATATTCATAAACCATTTACAATCTTAGTATCACTAATTAGTTAATATGCATTTTATAATGAACAATAACAGTTACAGTAATACCATGTATTCTGTATTTTTATTACAAACCCGATTCCAAAAAAGTTGGGACACTGTACAAATTGTGAATAAAAACAGAATGCAATGTGGAATTTTCAAATTTCAATATTTTATTCAAAATACAACATAGATGACATATCAAATGTTTAAACTGAGAAAATGTATAATTTTAAGGGAAAAATAAGTTGATTTTAAATTTCATGGCATCAACACATCTCAAAAAAGTTGGGACAAGGCCATGTTTACCACTGTGTGGAATCCCCTCTTCTTTTTATAACAGTCTGCAAACGTTTGGGGACTGAGGAGACAAGTTGCTCAAGTTTAGGAATAGGAATATTGTCCCATTCCTGCCTAATACAGGCTTCTAGTTGCTCAACTGTCTTAGGTCTTCTTTGTCGCATCTTCCTCTTTATGATGCGCCAAATGTTTTCTATGGGTGAAAGATCTGGACTGCAGGATGGCCATTTCAGTACCCGGATCCTTCTTCTACGCAGCCATGATATTGTAATTGATACAGTATATGGTCTGGCATTGTCATGTTGGAAAATACAAGGTCTTCCCTGAAAGAGACGACATCTGGATGGGAGCATATGTTGTTCTAGAACTTGGATATACCTTTCAGCATTGATGGTGCTTTTCCAGATGTGTAAGCTGCCCATGCCACATGCACTCATGCAACCCCATACCATCAGAGATGCAGGCTTCTGAACTGAGCACTGATAACAACTTGGGTTGTCCTTGTCCTCTTTAGTCCGGATGACATGGCGTCCCAGTTTTCCAAAAAGAACTTCAAATTTTGATTCGTCTGACCACAGAACAGTTTTCCACTTTGCCACAGTCCATTTTAAATGAGCCTTGGCCCAGAGAAAACGCCTGCGCTTCTGGATCATGTTTAGATATGGCTTCTTTTTTGACCTTCAGAGTTTTAGCTGGCAACGGCGAATGGCACGGTGGATTGTGTTCACTGACAATGTTTTCTGGAAGTATTCCTGAGCCCATGTTGTGATTTCCATTACAGTAGCATTCCTGTATGTGATGCGGTGCTGTCTAAGGGCCCGAAGATCACGGGCATCCAGTATGGTTTTCTGGCCTTGACACTTACGCACAGAGATTATTCCAGATTCTCTGAATCTTTGGATGATATTATGCACTGTAGATGATGATAACTTCAAACTCTTTGCAATTTTTCTCTGAGAAACTCCTTTCTGATATTGCTCCACTATTCTTCGCCGCAGCATTGGGGGAATTGGTGATCCTCTGCCCATCTTGACTTCTGAGAAACACTGCCACTTTGAGAGGCTCTTTTTATACCCAATCATGTTGCCTATTGACCTAATAAGTTGCAAATTGGTCCTACAGCTGTTCCTTATACAACCCCAAATCAGAAAAAGTTGGGACAGTATGGAAAACACAAATAAAAAAAGAAAGTAGTGATTTCTAAATTTACTTTGACTTGTATTTCATTGCAGACAATACAACAGCACATTATTTAATGTGTTCCTCATGATTTTTATTGTTTTTTCTTCAAAAAAACAAAATTCCTATTTTGGTTCTTGCAACACATTTCAAAAAAAGTTGGAACAGGAGCAATTTAAGGCTAGTAATCAGGTAAATTGGTTAAATAATGATGTGATTTGAAACAGGTGATGTCAACAGGTGATTGTAATTATGATTTGGTACAAAAGCAGCACCCAAGAAAGGTCTAGTCCTTTAGGAGCAAAGATGGGCCGAGGATCGCCAGTTTGCCAACAAATACGTGAGAAAAGTATTGAAATGTTTAAAAACAATGTTCCTCAAAGAAAGATAGGAAGACATTTGCTTATTTCACCTTCAACAGTGCATAACATAATTAAAAGATTCAAGGAATGTGGAGGAATTTCAGTGCGTAAAGGACAAGGGCGCAAGCCTAAGCTTGCATCAGGAATCGTCATTCATCTATAAGCAATATCACCACATGGGCTCAGGACTACTTTGGCAAACCTTTGTCAAGTACCACAATACGTAGTTACATCCACAAATGCCAGTTAAAACTGTACTGTGCCAAAAGGAAGCCCTATGTTAACAGTGTCCAGAAGCGCCGTCGACTTCTCTGGGCTCGGAGGCATCTGGGAGGGACCATCACACAGTGGAAACGTGTACTGTGGTCAGATGAATCAGTATTTCAAGGATTTCAAAAAGATTATCCAGACCAGCAACAAGTCCAAAAGTCAGGGTCTGTCATGGTATGGGGTTGTGTCAGTGCCCTTGGTAAAGGTAACTTGCACTTCTGTGATGGCACCATTAATGCTGAAAAGTACATAGAGATTTTGAAGCACAATATGCTGCCTTCAAGAAGACATCTTTTCCAGGGACGTCCATGCATATTTCAACAAGATAATGCAAAACCACATTCTGCACACATTACAAAGCCCTGGCTGTGGAGGAAGAGGATACAGGTACTTGACTGGCCTGCCTGCAGTCCCGACCTGTCTCCAATAGAGAATGTGTGGCGCAAAATGCGACAATGAAGACCCCGTACTGTTGCCCACCTTAAGACTTGTTTGCAGCAAGAATGGGACAAAATTACATCTGAAACACTTCTTCACTTGGTGTCTTCAGTCCCTAAACATCTTTTAAGTGTTGTGAAAAGGAATGGCAACATTACAAAGTGGTAAATGCTTTACTGTTCCAACTTTTTTTGAAATGTGTTGCAAGAACCAAAATAGGAATTTTTTTTTTTTGAAGAAAAAAACAATAAAAATCATGAGGAACACATTAAATAATGTGCTGTTGTATTGTCTGCAATGAAATACAAGTCAAAGTAAATTTAGAAATCACTACTTTTTTTATTTGTGTTTTCCATACTGTCCCAACTTTTTCTGATTTGGGGTTGTATGTACATTTAACTTTTCTGGCCTCTTATTGCTACCTGTCCCAACTTTTTTGGAATGTGTAGCTCTCATGAAATCCAAAATGAGACATTTCAAAATGTCTCACTTTCAACATTTGATATGTTATCTATATTCTATTGTGAATAAAATAAGTTTATGAGATTTGTAAATTATTGCATTCCTTTTTTATTCACAATTTGTAACAAAGTTGTATTCACAACTTACTTGGAATCGGGTTTGTAATAAAATAGAGAGAGCTATGTCTGCTCTTCTGTAGTATCAGACTGCTTTGTCTCTACTCTGTGTTCTCTGTATAATGTTTGTATAATGTATATTTCATTCATTCTACTTATGAATCTTCTGTCTGTTATTTGCTAATTTATTCCTAGATTAGACTTCCTAGAGTTTGTTCCCATATGTGATGTTTACTGTCACACACACACACACGTGTGCACAGCTGTACATACTGTTTCTGTGTGCAGACACTGTGTGGACAGTGTGCGGACAGTGTGAGGTCAGTGTACAGGCAGTGTGAGGACAGTGTACAGGCAGTGTGAGGTCAGTGTACAGGCAGTGTGAGGACAGTGTACAGACAGTGTGCGGACAGTGTACAGACAGTGTGAGGTCAGTGTACAGGCAGTGTGAGGACAGTGTACAGGCAGTGTGCGGACAGCGTGAGGTCAGTGTGCGGACAGTGTACAGACAGAGTGCGGACAGTGTGAGGACAGTGTGAGGTCAGTGTACAGGCAGTGTGCGGACAGTGTACAGACAGTGTGAGGTCAGTGTACAGGCAGTGTGAGGTCAGTGTGCGGACAGTGTACAGACAGAGTGCGGACAGTGTGAGGACAGTGTGAGGTCAGTGTGCGGACCATGTGCAGATAGTGTGAGGACAGTGTACAGTCAGTGTGCAGATAGTGTGAGGACAGTGTGAGGTCAGTGTGCGGACAGTGTACAGACAGAGTACGGACAGTGTGAGGACAGTGTGAGGTCAGTGTACAGGCAGTGTGCGGACAGTGTACAGACAGTGTGAGGTCAGTGTACAGGCAGTGTGAGGACAGTGTGAGGACAGTGTGAGGTCAGTGTACAGACAGTGTGAGATCAGTGTGAGGTCAGTGTGAGGTCAGTGTGAGGTCAGTGTGCGGACCATGTGCAGATAGTGTGAGGACAGTGTACAGTCAGTGTGCAGATAGTGTGAGGACAGTGTACAGTCAGTGTGCAGATAGTGTGAGGACAGTGTGAGGTCAGTGTGCGGACCATGTGCAGATAGTGTGAGGACAGTGTACAGTCAGTGTGAGGACAGTGTACAGGCAGTGTGAAGACAGTGTGAGGACAGTGTACAGTCAGTGTGCGGACAGTGTACAGGCAGTGTACAGACAGTGTACAGACAGTGTGAGGTCAGTGTACAGGCAGTGTGAGGACAGTGTACAGGCAGTGTGAGGACAGTGTGCGGACAGTGTACAGACAGAGTGCGGACAGTGTACAGTCAGTGTGAGGTCAGTGTACAGGCAGTGTGAGGTCAGTGTGCGGACAGTGTACAGACAGTGTACAGGCAGTGTGAGGTCAGTGTACAGGCAGTGTGAGGACAGTGTGAGGTCAGTGTGCGGACAGTGTACAGACAGAGTGCGGACAGTGTACAGTCAGTGTACAGATAGTGTGAGGACAGTGTACAGTCAGTGTGCAGATAGTGTGAGGACAGCGTAAGGACAGTGTGAGGACAGTGTGAGGACAGTGTACAGGCAGTGTGAGGACAGTGTACGGTCAGTGTACGGTCAGTGTGCGGACCATGTGCAGACAGTGTACAGACAGTGTGAGGACAGTGTACAGGCAGCGTACAGACAGTGTACAGACAGTGTGAGGACAGTGTACAGGCAGTGTGAGGACAGTGTACAGTCAGTGTGCAGATAGTGTGAGGACAAGGTACGGTCAGTGTGCGGACCATGTGCAGATAGTGTGAGGACAGTGTACAGTCAGTGTGCAGATAGTGTGAGGACAGTGTACGGTCAGTGTGCAGATAGTGTGAGGACAGTGTGAGGACAGTGTACGGTCAGTGTGCGGACCATGTGCAGATAGTGTGAGAACAGTGTGAGGACAGTGTACGGTCAGTGTGCAGATAGTGTAAGGACAGTGTGAGGACAGTGTACAGGCAGTGTACAGACAGTATGAGGACAGTGTACAGGCAGTGTGAGGACAGTGTGAGGACAGTGTACGGTCAGTGTACGGTCAGTGTGCGGACCATGTGCAGATAGTGTGAGAACAGTGTGAGGACAGTGTACAGTCAGTGTGCAGATAGTGTACAGTCAGTGTGCAGATAGTGTGAAAACAGTGGGAGGACAGTGTACAGTCAGTGTGCAGATAGTGTACAGGCAGTGTGAGGACAGTGTACGGTCAGTGTGCGGACCATGTGCAGACAGTGTACAGACAGTGTGAGGACAGTGTACAGGCAGCGTACAGACAGTGTACAGACAGTGTACAGACAGTGTGAGGACAGTGTACAGGCAGTGTGAGGACAGTGTACAGTCAGTGTGCAGATAGTGTGAGGACAGTGTACGGTCAGTGTGCAGATAGTGTAAGGACAGTGTGAGGACAGTGTACAGGCAGTGTACAGACAGTATGAGGACAGTGTACAGGCAGTGTGAGGACAGTGTGAGGACAGTGTACGGTCAGTGTGCGGACCATGTGCAGATAGTGTGAGGACAGTGTGAGGACAGTGTGAGGACAGTGTACAGTCAGTGTGCGGATAGTGTGAGGACAGTGTGCGGACAGTGTACAGGCAGTGTACAGACAGTGTAAGGTCAGTGTACAGGCAGTGTGAGGACAGTGTACAGGCAGTGTGAGGACAGTGTACAGACAGTGTGAGGACAGTGTGAGGTCAGTGTGCGGACAGTGTACAGACAGAGTGCGGACAGTGTACAGTCAGTGTGAGGTCAGTGTACAGGCAGTGTGAGGACAGTGTGAGGTCAGTGTGCGGACAGTGTACAGGCAGTGTGAGGTCAGTGTACAGGCAGTGTGAGGACAGTGTACAGACAGTGTGAGGACAGTGTACAGTCAGTGTGCAGATAGTGTGAGGACAGTGTACGGTCAGTGTGCAGATAGTGTAAGGACAGTGTGAGGACAGTGTACAGGCAGTGTACAGACAGTATGAGGACAGTGTACAGGCAGTGTGAGGACAGTGTGAGGACAGTGTACGGTCAGTGTGCGGACCATGTGCAGATAGTGTGAGGACAGTGTGAGGACAGTGTGAGGACAGTGTACAGTCAGTGTGCGGATAGTGTGAGGACAGTGTGCGGACAGTGTACAGGCAGTGTACAGACAGTGTAAGGTCAGTGTACAGGCAGTGTGAGGACAGTGTACAGGCAGTGTGAGGACAGTGTACAGACAGTGTGAGGACAGTGTACAGACAGTGTGAGGACAGTGTGAGGTCAGTGTGCGGACAGTGTACAGACAGAGTGCGGACAGTGTACAGTCAGTGTGAGGTCAGTGTACAGGCAGTGTGAGGACAGTGTGAGGTCAGTGTGCGGACAGTGTACAGGCAGTGTGAGGTCAGTGTACAGGCAGTGTGAGGACAGTGTACAGACAGTGTACAGGCAGTGTGAGGTCAGTGTACAGACAGAGTGCGGACAGTGTACAGTCAGTGTGAGGTCAGTGTACAGGCAGTGTGAGGACAGTGTGAGGTCAGTGTGCGGACAGTGTACAGACAGTGTACAGGCAGTGTGAGGTCAGTGTACAGGCAGTGTGAGGACAGTGTGAGGTCAGTGTGCGGACAGTGTACAGACAGAGTGCGGACAGTGTACAGTCAGTGTACAGATAGTGTGAGGTCAGTGTACGGACCATGTGCAGATAGTGTGAGGACAGTGTACAGTCAGTGTGCAGATAGTGTGAGGACAGCGTAAGGACAGCGTGAGGACAGTGTGAGGACAGTGTACAGTCAATGTACAGACAGTGTACAGACAGTGTGAGGACAGTGTACAGGCAGTGTGAGGACAGTGTACAGTCAGTGTGCAGATAGTGTGAGGACAGTGTGAGGACAGTGTGAGGACAGTGTACAGGCAGTGTACAGACAGTGTGAGGACAGTGTACAGGCAGTGTGAGAAAAGTGTACAGTCAGTGTGCAGATAGTGTGAGGACAGTGTACGGTCAGTGTGCGGACCATGTACAGATAGTGTGAGGACAGTGTGAGGTCAGTGTGAGGACAGTGTGAGGACAGTGTACAGGCAGTGTGAGGACAGTGTGAGGACAGTGTACAGGCAGTGTACAGACAGTGTGAGGACAGTGTGAGGACAGTGTACAGGCAGCGTACAGACAGTGTGCGGACAGTGTGCCGACCATGTGCAGATAGTGTGAGGACAGTGTGAGGTCAGTGTGAGGACAGTGTACAGGCAGAGTGCAGACAGTGAACAGGCAGTGTGCGGACAGTGTGAGGACAGTGTGAGGTCAGTGTGCGGTCAGTGTGAGGTCAGTGTGTGGACAGTGTGAGGACAGTGTGCAGACAGTGTACAGACAGTGTACAGGCAGTGTGCAGACAGTGTGCAGACAGTGTACAGACAGTGTACAGGCAGTGTGAGGACAGTGTACAGACAGTGTGCGGACAGTGTGAGGTCAGTGTACAGACAGTGTGAGGACTGCAGATAGTGTGTGGACAGTGTGAGGTCAGTGTGTGGACAGTGTGAGGTCAGTGTACAGACAGTGTGAGGACAGTGTGCAGATAGTGTGAGGACAGTGTTCGGACCATGTGCAGATAGTGTGAGGACAGTGTGAGGTCAGTGTACAGACAGTGTGAGGACAGTGTGCAGATAGTGTGAGGACAGTGTGAGGTCAGTGTGTGGACAGTGTGTGGACAGTGTGAGGTCAGTGTGTGGACAGTGTGCAGACAGTGTGTGGACAGTGTGAGGTCAGTGTGCGGACAGTGTGAGGTCAGTGTACAGACAGTGTGAGGTCAGTGTACAGACAGTGTGAGGACAGTGTGCAGATAGTGTGAGGACAGTGTGCCGACAGTGTGCGGACCATGTGCAGATAGTGTGAGGACAGTGTGAGGTCAGTGTGAGGACAGTGTACAGACAGTGTGCGGACCATGTGGAGATAGTGTGTGAACAGTGTGTGGACAGTGTGAGATCAGTGTGAGGTCAGTGTGAGGTCAGTGTGTGGACAGTGTGAGGTCAGTGTGCAGACCATGTGCAGATAATGTGAGGACATTGTGGGGACAGTGTGCGGACCATGTGCAGATAGTGTGTGGACATTGTGAGGTCAGTGTGTGGACAGTGTGAGGTCAGTGTACAGACAGTGTGAGGACAGTGTGCAGATAGTGTGAGGTCAGTGTGCGGACCATGTGCAGATAGTGTGTGGACAGTGTGAGGTCAGTGTGTGGACAGTGTACAGAGAGTGTGCAGATAATGTGAGGACAGTGTGCGGACCATGTGCAGATAGTGTGTGGACAGTGTGAGGTCAGTGTACAGAGAGTGTGCAGATAGTGTGCGGACCATGTGCAGATAGTGTGTGGACAGTGTGAGGTCAGTGTACAGAGAGTGTGAGGACAGTGTGAGGACAGTGTGCGGACCATGTGCAGATAATGTGAGGACAGTGTGAGGTCAGTGTGCGGACCATGTGCCGATAGTGTGCAGATAGTGTGTGAACAGTGTGTGGACAGTGTGAGGACAGTGTGCAGACCATGTGCAGATAATGTGAGGACAGTGTGAGGTCAGTGTGCGGACCATGTGCCGATAGTGTGCAGATAGTGTGAGGTCAGTGTGAGGTCAGTGTGTGGACAGTGTGAGGTCAGTGTGCGGACCATGTGCAGATAGTGTGCAGATAGTGTGAGGTCAGTGTGAGGTCAGTGTGTGGACAGTGTGAGGTCAGTGTGAGGTCAGTGTGAGGACAGTGTGCGGACAGTGTGAGGTCAGTGTGAGGACAGTGTGCGGACCATGTGCCGATAGTGTGCAGATAGTGTGAGGTCAGTGTGAGGTCAGTGTGTGGACAGTGTGAGGACAGTGTGAGGACAGTGTGCGGACCATGTGCCGATAGTGTGCAGATAGTGTGAGGTCAGTGTGCGGACCATGTGCAGATAGTGTGCAGATAGTGTGAGGTCAGTGTGAGGTCAGTGTGTGGACAGTGTGCAGATAGTGTGCGGACAGTGTGAGGTCAGTGTGTGAACAGTGTGAGGACAGTGTGAGGTCAGCGTGCGGACCATGTGCAGATAGTGTGTGGACAGTGTGAGGACAGTGTGCAGATAGTGTGTGGACAGTGTGAGGTCAGTGTGTGGACAGTGTGCGGACCATGTGCAGATAGTGTGTGGACAGTGTGAGGTCAGTGTGTGGACAGTGTGAGGTCAGTCTGTGGACAGTGTGAGGTCAGTGTGTGGACAGTGTACAGAGAGTGTGAGGACAGTGTGTGGACAGTGTGCGGACCATGTGCAGATAGTGTGTGGACAGTGTGAGGTCAGTGTGTGGACAGTGTGAGGACAGTGTGCGGACCATGTGCAGATAGTGTGTGGACAGTGTGAGGTCAGTGTGTGGACAGTGTGCCGACAGTGTGCGGACCATGTGCAGATAGTGTGAGGACAGTGTGCAGAAAGTGTGAGGACAGTGTACAGACAGTGTGAGGACAGTGTACAGACAGTGTGCGGACCATGTGCAGATACTGTGTGAACAGTGTGAGGACAGTGTGAAGTCAGTGTGAGGACAGTGTGGGGCCATGTGAGGTCAGTGTGCAGAAAGTGTGAGGACAGTGTGAGGTCAGTGTGCGGACCATGTGCAGATAGTGTGTGAACAGTGTGTGGACAGTGTGAGATCAGTGTGAGGTCAGTGTGAGGTCAGTGTGAGGTCAGTGTGAGGTCAGTGTGTGGACAGTGTGAGGTCAGTGTGCAGACCATGTGCAGATAATGTGAGGACATTGTGGGGACAGTGTGCGGACCATGTGCAGATAGTGTGTGGACATTGTGAGGTCAGTGTGTGGACAGTGTGAGGTCAGTGTACAGACAGTGTGAGGACAGTGTGCAGATAGTGTGAGGTCAGTGTGCGGAACATGTGCAGATAGTGTGTGGACAGTGTGAGGTCAGTGTGTGGACAGTGTACAGAGAGTGTGCAGATAATGTGAGGACAGTGTGCGGACCATATGCAGATAGTGTGAACAGTGTGAGGTCAGTGTACAGACAGTGTGAGGACAGTGTGAGGTCAGTGTACAGAGAGTGTGCAGATAGTGTGCGGACCATGTGCAGATAGTGTGTGGACAGTGTGAGGTCAGTGTACAGAGAGTGTGAGGACAGTGTGAGGACAGTGTGCGGACCATGTGCAGATAGTGTGAGGACAGTGTGCAGATAATGTGAGGACAGTGTGAGGTCAGTGTGCGGACCATGTGCAGATAATGTGAGGACAGTGTGAGTAGTGTGCGGACCATGTACCGATAGTGTGCAGATAGTGTGAGGTCAGTGTGCGGACCATGTGCAGATAGTGTGCAGATAGTGTGAGGTCAGTGTGAGGTCAGTGTGTGGACAGTGTGAGGTCAGTGTGAGGTCAGTGTGAGGACAGTGTGCGGACAGTGTGAGGTCAGTGTGAGGACAGTGTGCGGACCATGTGCCGATAGTGTGCAGATAGTGTGAGGTCAGTGTGAGGTCAGTGTGTGGACAGTGTGAGGACAGTGTGACGTCAGTGTGAGGACAGTGTGCGGACCATGTGCCGATAGTGTGCAGATAGTGTGAGGTCAGTGTGAGGTCAGTGTGAGGACAGTGTGAGGTCAGTGTGAGGACAGTGTGAGGTCAGTGTGAGGTCAGTGTGAGGTCAGTGTGAGGACAGTGTGCGGACAGTGTGAGGTCAGTGTGAGGACAGTGTGCGGACCATGTGCCGATAGTGTGCAGATAGTGTGAGGTCAGTGTGTGGACAGTGTGAGGACAGTGTGACGTCAGTGTGAGGACAGTGTGCGGACCATGTGCCGATAGTGTGCAGATAGTGTGAGGTCAGTGTGAGGACAGTGTGCAGACCATGTGCAGATAATGTGAGGACAGTGTGAGGTCAGTGTGCGGACCATGTGCCGATAGTGTGCAGATAGTGTGAGGTCAGTGTGCGGACCATGTGCAGATAGTGTGAGGTCAGTGTGAGGTCAGTGTGTGGACAGTGTGAGGTCAGTGTGCAGATAGTGTGTGGACAGTGTGAGGTCAGTGTGCGGACCATGTGCAGATAGTGTGCAGATAGTGTGAGGTCAGTGTGAGGTCAGTGTGTGGACAGTGTGAGGTCAGTGTGAGGTCAGTGTGAGGACAGTGTGCGGACAGTGTGAGGTCAGTGTGAGGACAGTGTGCGGACCATGTGCCGATAGTGTGCAGATAGTGTGAGGTCAGTGTGAGGTCAGTGTGTGGACAGTGTGAGGACAGTGTGACGTCAGTGTGAGGACAGTGTGCGGACCATGTGCCGATAGTGTGCAGATAGTGTGAGGTCAGTGTGAGGTCAGTGTGTGGACAGTGTGAGGACAGTGTGCAGATAGTGTGTGGACAGTGTGAGGACAGTGTGCAGATAGTGTGAGGTTAGTGTGAGGTCAGTGTGTGGACAGTGTGAGGACAGTGTGAGGACAGTGTGCGGACCATGTGCCGATAGTGTGCAGATAGTGTGAGGTCAGTGTGAGGTCAGTGTGTGGACAGTGTGAGGACAGTGTGGCGTCAGTGTGAGGACAGTGTAGGACATCCGTGTGTGAGGACAGTGTGAGGTCATGAGTCGTGGACCATGTGAGGACAGGTAGACAGTGTGAGGATAGTGTGAGGTCAGTGTGCGGACCATGTGCCGATAGTGTGCAGATAGTGTGAGGTCAGTGTGCGGACCATGTGCAGATAGTGTGCAGATAGTGTGAGGTCAGTGTGAGGTCAGTGTGTGGACAGTGTGAGGACAGTGTGAGGACAGTGTGAGGTCAGTGTGTGAACAGTGTGAGGACAGTGTGAGGTCAGCGTGCGGACCATGTGCAGATAGTGTGCAGATAGTGTGAGGTCAGTGTGAGGTCAGTGTGCGGACCATGTGCAGATAGTGTGCAGATAGTGTGAGGTCAGTGTGTGGACAGTGTCAGGACAGTGTGCGGACAGTGTGAGGTCAGTGTGTGGACAGTGTGCGGACAGTGTGTGGACAGTGTGCAGATTGTGTGTGGACAGTGTGAGGTCAGTGTGCAGATAATGTGAGGACAGTGTGAGGTCAGTGTGCGGACCATGTGCAGATAGTGTGTGGACAGTGTGAGGTCAGTGTGCGGACCATGTGCAGATAGTGTGCAGATAGTGTGAGGTCAGTGTGAGGTCAGTGTGTGGACAGTGTGAGGTCAGTGTGAGGACAGTGTGCGGACAGTGTGAGGTCAGTGTGAGGTCAGTGTGTGGACAGTGTGTGGACAGTGTGAGGTCAGTGTGAGGTCAGTGTGAGGACAGTGTGAGGACAGTGTGCGGACAGTGTGAGGTCAGTGTGAGGACAGTGTGCGGACAGTGTGAGGTCAGTGTGAGGACAGTGTGCGGACCATGTGCCGATAGTGTGCAGATAGTGTGAGGTCAGTGTGAGGTCAGTGTGTGGACAGTGTGAGGACAGTGTGAGGTCAGTGTGAGGACAGTGTGCGGACCATGTGCCGATAGTGTGCAGATAGTGTGAGGTCAGTGTGAGGTCAGTGTGAGGTCAGTGTGTGGACAGTGTGAGGACAGTGTGAGGTCAGTGTGTGGACAGTGTGCGGACCATGTGCCGATAGTGTGCAGATAGTGTGAGGTCAGTGTGAGGTCAGTGTGTGGACAGTGTGAGGACAGTGTGAGGTCAGTGTGAGGACAGTGTGCGGACCATGTGCCGATAGTGTGCAGATAGTGTGAGGTCAGTGTGTGGACAGTGTGAGGACAGTGTGAGGTCAGTGTGAGGTCAGTGTGAGGACAGTGTGAGGTCAGTGTGAGGACAGTGTGAGGTCAGTGTGCGGACCATGTGCAGATAGTGTGAACAGTGTGAGGACAGTGTGAGGTCAGTGTGAGGACAGTGTGAGGTCAGTGTGAGGTCAGTGTGAGGACAGTGTGAGGTCAGTGTGAGGTCAGTGTGAGGACAGTGTGAGGTCAGTGTGAGGACAGTGTGAGGTCAGTGTGCGGACCATGTGCAGATAGTGTGAACAGTGTGAGGTCAGTGTGAGGTCAGTGTGTGGACAGTGTGCGGACCATGTGCAGATAGTGTGAGGACAGTGTGAAGACAGTGTGAGGACAGTGTGCAGATAGTGTGTGGACAGTGTGTGGACAGTGTGAGGACAGTGTGCGGACAGTGTGAGGTCAGTGTGTGAACAGTGTGAGGACAGTGTGAGGTCAGTGTGAGACGGACCATGTGCAGATAGTGTGTGGACAGTGTGAGGTCAGTGTGTGGACAGTGTGCGGACCATGTGCAGATAGTGTGTGGACAGTGTGAGGTCAGTGTGAGGACAGTGTGAGGACAGTGTGAGGTCAGCGTGCGGACCATGTGCAGATAGTGTGTGGACAGTGTGAGGTCAGTGTGTGGACAGTGTGAGGACAGTGTGAGGTCAGCGTGCGGACCATGTGCAGATAGTGTGTGGACAGTGTGAGGTCAGCGTGCGGACAGTGTGAGGACAGTGTGAGGTCAGTGTGAGGTCATTGTGTGGACAGTGTGTGGACAGTGTGAGGACAGTGTGAAGACAGTGTTAGGACAGTGTGCAGATAGTGTGTGGACAGTGTGAGGTCAGTGTGTGGACAGTGTGCGGACCATGTGCAGATAGTGTGTGGACAGTGTGTGGACAGTGTGTAAACAGTGTGAGGACAGTGTGAGGTCAGTGTGAGGTCATTGTGTGGACAGTGTGTGGACAGTGTGAGGACAGTGTGAAGACAGTGTGAGGACAGTGTGCAGATAGTGTGTGGACAGTGTGTGGACAGTGTGAGGACAGTGTGCGGACAGTGTGAGGTCAGTGTGTGAACAGTGTGAGGACAGTGTGAGGTCAGCGTGCGGACCATGTGCAGATAGTGTGTGGACAGTGTGAGGTCAGTGTGAGGACAGTGTGAGGTCAGTGTGTGGACAGTGTGAGGTCAGTGTGTGGACAGTGTGCGGACCATGTGCAGATAGTGTGTGGACAGTGTGAGGACAGTGTGAGGTCAGCGTGCGGACCATGTGCAGATAGTGTGTGGACAGTGTGAGGTCAGTGTGAGGTCAGTGTGAGGACAGTGTGAGGTCAGTGTGTGGACAGTGTGTGGACAGTGTGAGGACAGTGTGAGGTCAGTGTGTGGACAGTGTGAGGTCAGTGTGAGGTCAGTGTGTGGACAGTGTGAGGACAGTGTGAGGACAGTGTGAGTTCAGTGTGTGGACAGTGTGCGGACCATGTGCAGATAGTGTGAGGACAGTGTGAGGTCAGTGTGCGGACAATGTGTGGTCAGTGTGAGGACAGTGTGTGGACAGTGTGAGGACAGTGTGTGGACAGTGTGAGGTCAGTGTGAGGTCAGTGTGTGGTCAGTGTGTGGACAGTGTGAGGACAGTGTGAGGTCAGTGTGTGGACAGTGTGAGTTCAGTGTGTGGACAGTGTGCGGACCATGTGCAGATAGTGTGAGGTCAGTGTGAGGTCAGTGTGTGGACAGTGTGCGGACCATGTGCAGATAGTGTGTGGACAGTGTGAGGTCAGTGTGAGGTCAGTGTGAGGACAGTGTGAGGTCAGTGTGCAGATAGTGTGAGGTCAGTGTGTGGACAGTGTGAGGACAGTGTGAGGACAGTGTGCAGAAAGTGTGTGGACAGTGTGTGGACACTGTGCGGACCATGTGCAGATGACAGTGTGTGGACACTGTGCGGACCATGTGCAGATAGTGTGAGGTCAGTGTGCAGATAGTGTGCGGACAGTGAAAGGTCAGTGTGAGGACAGTGTGAAGACAGTCAACATTTTGTTTTCTATAATTCAATAAGTAGAAGGGCTGAAGGTCACTGAACGTTGAGTGTTGTAATTCTAAGGAAATATGATGAGCTTCTGTTGGAATTCTGTGTGGCTTTACCCATGATTCCTTTTAGCATGAGAAAGAGTCCATCACAAACATGTGAGCTGAACTGTTAGATAAAAACTCAAAACAAAACTCACATTGATCTGTCAGACTCTCCGGCCTTAACTGATCACATGTGCTGTCTGCCATGAGATGACATTTGAGATGACAATGAACACCAGATCAAGAATCTCTTCTGATCAAAGGTGGATGGTTGTATGAACTCCTGGTTAGTTGTATTCATTTTCACCCGATTGGGCTTTGTTTCACTTTTATGATACTCTTTTGCTATTTTTAGAGCTTGACAGTTGTGAGAAAGATTTGCCCTAATATTTCAGTGTGAGGTCAGTGTGTGGACAGTGTGAGGACAGTGTGAGGTCAGCGTGCGGACCATGTGCAGATAGTGTGTGGACAGTGTGAGGTCAGTGTGTGGACAGTGTGAGGACAGTGTGAGGTCAGCGTGCGGACCATGTGCAGATAGTGTGTGGACAGTGTGAGGTCAGTGTGCGGACAGTGTGAGGACAGTGTGAGGTCAGTGTGAGGTCATTGTGTGGACAGTGTGTGGACAGTGTGAGGACAGTGTGAAGACAGTGTTAGGACAGTGTGCAGATAGTGTGTGGACAGTGTGAGGTCAGTGTGTGGACAGTGTGCGGACCATGTGCAGATAGTGTGTGGACAGTGTGTGGACAGTGTGTAAACAGTGTGAGGACAGTGTGAGGTCAGTGTGAGGTCATTGTGTGGACAGTGTGAGGACAGTGTGAAGACAGTGTGAGGACAGTGTGCAGATAGTGTGTGGACAGTGTGTGGACAGTGTGAGGACAGTGTGAGGACAGTGTGCGGACAGTGTGAGGTCAGTGTGTGAACAGTGTGAGGACAGTGTGAGGTCAGCGTGCGGACCATGTGCAGATAGTGTGTGGACAGTGTGAGGTCAGTGTGAGGACAGTGTGAGGTCAGTGTGTGGACAGTGAGAGGTCAGTGTGTGGACAGTGTGCGGACCATGTGCAGATAGTGTGTGGACAGTGTGAGGACAGTGTGCGGACAGTGTGAGGACAGTGTGAGGTCAGCGTGCGGACCATGTGCAGATAGTGTGTGGACAGTGTGAGGTCAGTGTGAGGTCAGTGTGAGGACAGTGTGAGGTCAGTGTGTGGACAGTGTGTGGACAGTGTGAGGACAGTGTGAGGTCAGTGTGAGGACAGTGTGAGGTCAGTGTGAGGTCAGTGTGTGGACAGTGTGAGGACAGTGTGAGGACAGTGTGAGTTCAGTGTGTGGACAGTGTGCGGACCATGTGCAGATAGTGTGAGGACAGTGTGAGGTCAGTGTGCGGACAATGTGTGGTCAGTGTGAGGACAGTGTGTGGACAGTGTGAGGACAGTGTGTGGACAGTGTGAGGTCAGTGTGAGGTCAGTGTGTGGTCAGTGTGTGGACAGTGTGAGGACAGTGTGAGGTCAGTGTGTGGACAGTGTGAGTTCAGTGTGTGGACAGTGTGCGGACCATGTGCAGATAGTGTGAGGTCAGTGTGAGGTCAGTGTGTGGACAGTGTGCGGACCATGTGCAGATAGTGTGTGGACAGTGTGAGGTCAGTGTGAGGACAGTGTGAGGTCAGTGTGCAGATAGTGTGAGGTCAGTGTGTGGACAGTGTGAGGACAGTGTGAGGACAGTGTGAGGTCAGTGTGCAGATAGTGTGAGGTCAGTGTGCAGAAAGTGTGTGGACAGTGTGTGGACACTGTGCGGACCATGTGCAGATAGTGTGAGGTCAGTGTGCAGAAAGTGTGTGGACAGTGTGTGGACACTGTGCGGACCATGTGCAGATAGTGTGAGGTCAGTGTGCAGATAGTGTGTGGACAGTGAAAGGTCAGTGTGAGGACAGTGTGAAGACAGTCAACATTTTGTTTTCTATAATTCAATAAGTAGAAGGGCTGAAGGTCACTGAACGTTGAGTGTTGTAATTCTAAGGAAATATGATGAGCTTCTGTTGGAATTCTGTGTGGCTTTACCCATGATTCCTTTTAGCATGAGAAAGAGTCCATCACAAACATGTGAGCTGAACTGTTAGATAAAAACTCAAAACAAAACTCACATTGATCTGTCAGACTCTCCGGCCTTAACTGATCACATGTGCTGTCTGCCATGAGATGACATTTGAGATGACAATGAACACCAGATCAAGAATCTCTTCTGATCAAAGGTGGATGGTTGTATGAACTCCTGGTTAGTTGTATTCATTTTCACCCGATTGGGCTTTGTTTCACTTTTATGATACTCTTTTGCTATTTTTAGAGCTTGACAGTTGTGAGAAAGATTTGCCCTAATATTTCATAAAATAGTAGCATGCAGGTATATTTGGTATTTAGCACAACTTGACTGTGAGTAGATTGCAATTAAGTTTACATTTTGTTGTGGGAGTTTTTTTCTTGTTTGTTTTGTAATGTTTTGTTCTACCTTCAAGACAGCATGTCCTCCACAGACCAGAATGTGTCATCACCTCCTCGTTTTTCTTGCTGGTCTCGTTCTTATTGATAGTCTTTATTTTGCACACCCCGCGTGAGTACAGCCAGTAGTCCGTTCCCACTGCGATGGTCATCAGACTGAAGGCGGCGAACGCGCCCACCGTGGTCAGAAGCATCTGAACTCCACGCTCATACACACTCATGCTGCTGCATTCTATGACGGGGAGCCCCCTTTCCTCTTGATATATAGGAAATAATTTTTTGTAAATTCAGGGGCAAAAGCAAGAAGAATTTGGGGTGCCTGTCAGACCCGGGGCCTGAGAGGGGTTGAGGGTCAGCAGGTAAGAACTGTAGCTGACTATGAGAGAAGGCTGAGCACTGTGTTGGGCACTTCTACAGAAGTAAAAGTCTGCTTGTACCTGCAGTCATTCTACAGCCTCCCTAATGCAATGCCAGTAGATTACTCTGAACAATTTGAGCATTACTCCAAACGTTAAATGAACATCTGGCAAAATTTAAAACAATCTACAACAAATCTGGTTTGTGTATAATCCGGTTTAGCACATTTTATCTGTGTAATCTCTGTAGATATGATGGTGGGCATACGAGAACGAGGTGTACAGATTTCACATCCTCTGAACCGGTAAAGACTTCTGATGAAAACGACAATCCTTCTCATCCCGAACCGTCGCCGGTAGAGCAGACGCGCGCGCCTCTCCGGTTCTGTTATCCGTATCCAATAACCTAAACGGAGGAATGCCGGAATATACACACAATGAATTCCCATTTAAAACAAATCGTGAAGAAAAGAGTTTGGGATTTAAACCACTTTGACTTGTCAGAGAGATGTCCTTGAAATCAATCCATCCTGGGGACAACCACAGACCCAAGCGAATAAAACGGAATAAAATCACTAGTTTCCCTTTTTCCTAAAGTTCTGGTCTCCAGTTTCCATAGGTGGCTCTTATGTCGTCGAATGTGTTCGAGATGAACGGAGATGTTCGTGAGGAACCGCAGCGACCATCACTCGACATGAATCCAGTCAGAGGAACCGACAAACCCGCCGCACAGCAGCCCTGCCGCTCTCCTCTCATCTGAACCTGTGGCGCTGCTGTCACAGCCGGTACCCGAACCACAGCCGAGCCGCCTCAGCTCTCCCGCCATGTACACGTACAAAACAACCGAATGACGACGGGCGGCGGAGGGGAGCGTGCGCATCAGGGTCAGTCAGGAACATCTGATACTCCCTCCTTCTCCTCGGTGTCGTTTTCCAGGAGATGGTCTTGTTGGTCGAAGTCTTCGGCGCTCCGGTGCCGGTTGTTGCTGGCGAGAAACCCCGAACACGTTTATCTGGTTAAACGAGACCAAACCGAAAGCAGATGAGAACGCGCGCAAGTTCCTCAGTGTCACGCGCGTGAGGAGCGCGCTGAACATCTGCCGTAGAGGCCCAGACGCGCGCGCGCTCTGTGGCTGTGAGACACTCGCGACAATGAGCAGATCGCGTTCAGGACCACATCACAGCTTCTAGTCAGAAAAGCAAAACCTCCAAACAGGATTTGAACTGCTGCCCTTTTCCATTAACGCAATTATTTGTGGAGCCGTCTGTCACAGAGCGATGAATGTTCAGTCCCGTTACCACGGCGACTGTCTCCCTCTTGCGACAGACTGGACATCAGTGAAGACTTACAGATGTTAGAGATGATGTTTATAGAGCTGATGTTCTGAACTGTGTTCCAGTCCAGCACACGTACACAAACAGCTACAAACCTGTACAGCAGATCACAACTTTCTATAATTGTCTGCAACATGATTGTCAATATAGTGTTGCATTCATATTCAAATCAATTAATCAGTGAACTCAATTTATATAGTACATTTAACAATGGCGCATTGTTTCAAAACAGCTTTACATACAATGGAAATAAAACACAGAAAACAGGAAAATTACGTAACATGCACAACACAGAATACAGAATACATGGTATTACTGTAAATTTTGTTGTTCATTATAAAATGCATATTAACTAATTAGTGATACTAAGATTGTAAATGGTTTATGAATATAAAGTTGACTGAACTGATGAAACTACAACACATTTGAACCATTTGAATAAATGGACGTGTATCAGAAATACATGTCACTGTGAAGACTCTCAGTGGTTTATGAGAGGTTAAGTTAAAAATTTCAAATGAAGGATTTACATATAAAACACTATTTACTGCACAGCACCAACAGAGAACAGTTAGTTTACATGCCAGGGACTGTCTTATAGAGGAAGGAATATACTTCCATGTCGTCACTCAACTGCCTAATAATGCTGCAACTGAATAACAATATTCAGAATAAAGAATGTGCTTGACTGCATTATTGCTTTAATTTAAGAGTGAGAATGTGATATTAAAGTCTTCAGCCAGCAGAGAAACAGACAGAGAGCGAAAGAGAAAGAGATACAGCATAAAAGCATAGAGCAGGAGGCCCTGAATGAACAAATGCTTAGACAGATCTGTTTTTTCAGACATTCTGGACACACTTTACATTCAGCACAGCAAGCACACTAAACCAGCCAGTGTGGTAGAGAAAAAAGAGAGAGAGAGAGATTAGATCAAGAAGATTTATGAATATACAATACAATCGAGTGTTGTCATACATGAGGACCAATCTAGGCCTTAAAAACTCTAGATCTGTCTACTTTTCAAATCTTTTAGAAGAAAACAAACACAAAATATTTATGTAATCCGGAGGCTAAATTAACAAAAACTAAAGTGTCAGCTGCATTAGACAGCTGTCAATATCATAGCAGTGATGATTTTATGAATTTCTTAAAAAACACAATAGATACAAAAATCATAAACATGCAACAGCTTACTACACAATTACACTGACATCACATCATAATTTGCCCAAGGAACAACACCAGGCCTTCTCTACTATAGGTAAAGATGAACTGTCCACCACAATTAAATAAATAATTACATTTACATTACATTAAATAATTACATTTAAATCTAAATCAACATGTATGCTAGATTCTATATCCACCAGGTTGCTGGAAGGGATTTATTACTCAAGGGGTTACTCAAGGGATTGTTAGGCTGCATTAACTAGGTAAACCTGTACCAGTGCCATTTCCCATAACAACAGATGTACTGGCTCCACACTTGTCTCTCATTTCCCCAAGGCCCTGTAGTCAGCACGATCCAGACTTTATCCAGACCAGATGGGGGAGAGACAGGATGGGATGACCCCTGAGACAGACCGACCCAGCTCAAATTCTACATTTTTGTTCCCTGTCTAGTCATAGCAGTGTGATGTTATAGTTGCGATTACTAACATTATGCTTTTGTCGTCATCTCTGTTTGTAACATTCCTTAGTACCTGACATTTGTCACAAAATAAGACCTGCCAGTTTTTAAATCAATATAAAATTATAAATCATTATTGTAAGCTCTCAGCTTTTAACCAGAAAAAGTTGGACAATTGACCCTCCTTGGTTTCTCCAAAGGTTTTTCCTTCATCTTTGGTTTCCTTGCCACTGTTGCCCTGTTGGCTTGCTTACTGGGAGACTGCTGACATTTAACTTGGTTTAGGGTTTTGTAAATTGTTAATATTGTTTTTAAATATAATGACTTAAAATATTTCTCTAGAATCTCTCTAGAATGAGTTTTCTCTCATTCTCATTTCATTATGCAATGTTCAGATATTTTATAGTAATATTGCAAATCCCTTATATCTCTGTTCTGTAAAATTGTATCTTCTTTCTAAGTGCCATCTTGCTTAATATGATACCTGTCATCTATCATGATAACTGATTAAATATCACATAGTGTCAGAAGTACATACAGTTTTAGTAGTCTGTCTGAATACGTTACCCTCTCATAAACTACTGAGTCTTCACACACGGTGACGTATTTCTGATACACGTCCATTTATTCAAATGGTTCAAATGTGTTGCAGTTAATGTGTGTTTGCTCCTCATGTCTTATAACACAGACACAATAAAAAACACAAACATGTGTAGACTCTGTCAGTGAATTTGGCAGCACTGACTCATTCTGTAATTCAACACACAGATCAGAGCAGCTATTAGATGGATTACATCAACTGAGCAAACACCACCCACCAGTTTCATTTCATCAGTGGCAGTGATAATTCCAATGAGTGCAGTGTCTATCGCACAGTCAGTGTGTTTTGCAACTGTGGTTTTGGTGCTACAAACAAATTGTTACTGGAGTAAAAATATGTGCCAGTCTCCCTGTATTGATAAAAGTTCTTTCACTAGCACATCTACAAACAGATTTGAGTTAACAACCTGCTGCTGATGTGATTTCAGGAAAAAACAGAATGTCCTTGAAGTTGGAATACTTGGGAAATTCCTGCTTTCTTTAATGGGAGTATGATGAAACTGTGACACAAACTCATCAGCACTGTGATGCATCAGTCAGGTCAACACTGCGGGTTCATATGTAGTGCTGCCATCTACTGGACAGAGAACAAACTGACGACACAAACCTGCTGAACACACTCAGGACTATTATTGAAATCCAGTTTAAAACCATCATCAGTGCATCTGTTTGTGTCCTCAGAACAGAAAATCTGGATGACTGACTTTCATTATTAACATAAGGGACAGAATTCTCTACATCAGAGGAAGGTGCAGTAGTTTTAAAATGGTAAGTACATTAAACTTTATTTTAACAGCACCTTCAAGGATATTTTTTACAAAGAGCTTTACAGAAGTCAAAGGTACATTATTACATTAGCATACATACAGAAGGATAAAGAAACAGATAAGAGCAGAAGAGATGTGACTGAGAAAAGACCTTAAACACGTTCTGTGAGACACTCACTGTCAAAACACAGATCATTCACGGCAAAAGCCTTCATAAAGAAACATCAGAAGTGAATCAAAACACAAACAGACATAAGAGAGCATCTTTGTGCATAAATGAAGGTGGAGCCATTCCAATGGAAGAACAGAGACTCAGAACTACACCATCATCTGAAAATAAAGAAGAGTCACAGTCAGGCCAACAACACAATCTCAGCCATCAGTGTGTGTGTGTGTGTGTAATCATGGGCTTAGACTGAGATCAGCACTGCTCTCATCACACTGCAGTGTGTTTTATTTGCACATCAGTTTGCGCAGTGGACTAGTCATCACCGACCCGATCAGTCAACATCAGCGACTGAAAACACTCAAGATCACACACACATTCTACCCTTTAATGAACAGATTCACTGTCTGCATCGCTTCAACATGGTTACCATTAACACCGCCCATTATTAAAATAATATAACCCCCCACCCAACACCACTATCAAAAAAGAGATTAAATCTTCTACCCTAACATCATGAGTTTGTGTAGAAAACAGCAGATTACTGAAAAATGACTGGAAGTAAAACACCAGGATGAAATTATATCCTCCAATAAATACAAGACTAGCTATTTAACTCAAAACTGTATTATTGATCTTTGTCAAATCAATCGTATTAGACATGAGATGCCCTACACCAGAAGCTGGACCTCAAGAACCAAAGATCAGAAACTCTGCTATACACAGCTGTGTGTCTCCTATATGAATCAGTGTTCTCTATTCACATAAAATCATTTGCTATCATGTTTTAAAGAGATTGAAATCTTCCCTCCTGCAGGAAGGGATCAGCCACTCTTTGACGAAAGCGAACACAACTTCCGCTGAAAGAAGACGGTCTGGCTGCCGATCACGGGTGCGTGGAGCTCCACTCTCGAACAGGAAGTACGTCACCTTCACAATAATCAAGATGGCGTCGTTGTGAGTTCTTCAAATTGTAACTCAGGTAATTTTGTCTCAGCATTGCTACAATATTGAACTGATGCGGTTTAAACGTACAGTGCAAACAAGACGCACAGGCTGTGCGTGAAATTATGAATAAACACGATGGATTTATACATTTCTGATGAGCAATATTGATGTCTATCCAAAGTTAGCTGATGTTGCATGACGGCTAGCATAGGCTTAACCTACATCACCAGTCAAAAGTTTGGACACACCCTCTCATTTAGTGTTTAAAGAAGTTTCTTATCAAGGTTGTTTTCACTTGATCAAAAATACAGAGAAAAATTTAATATTGTGAAATATTATTACGATTTAAATCAATGTTTTTCTATATTAATAAACATTAAAATTTCATTTATATCTGTAATTAAAGAGTTTCCTGCGCTGCTTTTAACCTGTGATACTTTTGTTAGGATTTTTCATTAATAAAAGGTTAGTGCAGGTGACGTATTTCCGTTCTCGAGTGGAGCTCCACTCGCCATGTATGACTGCAGTCGGACCCTATTGACTGCAAGCACCGTTTACGACATTCTTGTACTTCTAGACGCATTTTTGACGGATTTGTATTACTTTTGTTATGTCAAGGCCCAGATCCTCAATACACACGTATAAAATGTTAATATTATAATATGGTTGTTATGAATAGAGATGCAGAGGAAAAAAATTAGAAATTGTTCCAGTCTTCAACGCGCTGGTGTCTTACGACAGTCGCGCACGCTTTCCGGCATAGGCAGTGGCTGAGGTGCGAGTGAGGCTGTAAAAACTTTCATTTGAGTTAATTTTATTCATTAAAAACAGATGCGTTTAAATGACACGGATAAACAACATTGCCTGATTTTACTTTAATGACGTGATCACTTGAACGTGCAGCAGCTGCGCGTGGGCAGACAGCCTTTATGTCAAACTGTAATGTATCTGTAATGTAAAGCATCGTGAGCCTAAGTTGTCGTAGAGACCATTGGTGCTACGATATACTTAGGCTTACGATATTTAAGAGAAACGCAGCCCTGACCTGAACTGCTGCTGCTGTTTGTTTTGATCTGTACAGACACTGAACTGCTGCTGCTGTTTGTTTAGATCCGTACAGACACTGAACTGCTGCTGCTGTTTGTTTAGATCCGTACAGACACTGAACTGCTGCTGCTGTTTGTTTAGATCCGTACAGACACTGAACTGCTGCTGCTGTTTGTTTAGATCTGTACAGACACTGAACTGCTGCTGTTTGTTTAGATCTGTACAGACACTGAACTGCTGCTGCTGTTTGTTTAGATCTGTACAGACACTGAACTGCTGCTGCTGTTTGTTTAGATCTGTACAGACACTGAACTGCTGCTGCTGTTTGTTTAGATCTGTACAGACACTGAACTGCTGCTGCTGTTTGTTTAGATCCGTACAGACACTGAACTGCTGCTGTTTGTTTAGATCCGTACAGACACTGAACTGCTGCTGCTGTTTGTTTAGATCCGTACAGACACTGAACTGCTGCTGCTGTTTGTTTAGATCCGTACAGACACTGAACTGCTGCTGCTGTTTGTTTAGATCTGTACAGACACTGAACTGCTGCTGTTTGTTTAGATCTGTACAGACACTGAACTGCTGCTGCTGTTTGTTTAGATCTGTACAGACACTGAACTGCTGCTGCTGTTTGTTTAGATCCGTACAGACACTGAACTGCTGCTGCTGTTTGTTTAGATCCGTACAGACACTGAACTGCTGCTGCTGTTTGTTTAGATCCGTACAGACACTGAACTGCTGCTGCTGTTTGTTTAGATCTGTACAGACACTGAACTGCTGCTGTTTGTTTTGATCTGTACAGACACTGAACTGCTGCTGCTGTTTGTTTTGATCTGTACAGACACTGAACTGCTGCTGTTTGTTTAGATCCGTACAGACACTGAACTGCTGCTGCTGTTTGTTTAGATCCGTACAGACACTGAACTGCTGCTGCTGTTTGTTTAGATCCGTACAGACACTGAACTGCTGCTGCTGTTTGTTTAGATCCGTACAGACACTGAACTGCTGCTGCTGTTTGTTTAGATCTGTACAGACACTGAACTGCTGCTGCTGTTTGTTTAGATCTGTACAGACACTGAACTGCTGCTGTTTGTTTAGATCTGTACAGACACTGAACTGCTGCTGCTGTTTGTTTAGATCTGTACAGACACTGAACTGCTGCTGCTGTTTGTTTAGATCTGTACAGACACTGAACTGCTGCTGTTTGTTTAGATCCGTACAGACACTGAACTGCTGCTGTTTGTTTAGATCTGTACAGACACTGAACTGCTGCTGCTGTTTGTTTTGATCTGTACAGACACTGAACTGCTGCTGTTTGTTTTGATCTGTACAGACACTGAACTGCTGCTGCTGTTTGTTTTGATCTGTACAGACACTGAACTGCTGCTGTTTGTTTTGATCTGTACAGACACTGAACTGCTGCTGCTGTTTGTTTAGATCCGTACAGACACTGAACTGCTGCTGTTTGTTTAGATCTGTACAGACACTGAACTGCTGCTGTTTGTTTAGATCCGTACAGACACTGAACTGCTGCTGTTTGTTTAGATCTGTACAGACACTGAACTGCTGCTGTTTGTTTAGATCCGTACAGACACTGAACTGCTGCTGCTGTTTGTTTAGATCCGTACAGACACTGAACTGCTGCTGCTGTTTGTTTAGATCTGTACAGACACTGAACTGCTGCTGTTTGTTTAGATCTGTACAGACACTGAACTGCTGCTGCTGTTTGTTTAGATCTGTACAGACACTGAACTGCTGCTGCTGTTTGTTTAGATCCGTACAGACACTGAACTGCTGCTGCTGTTTGTTTAGATCCGTACAGACACTGAACTGCTGCTGCTGTTTGTTTAGATCCGTACAGACACTGAACTGCTGCTGTTTGTTTAGATCCGTACAGACACTGAACTGCTGCTGCTGTTTGTTTAGATCTGTACAGACACTGAACTGCTGCTGTTTGTTTTGATCTGTACAGACACTGAACTGCTGCTGCTGTTTGTTTTGATCTGTACAGACACTGAACTGCTGCTGCTGTTTGTTTAGATCCGTACAGACACTGAACTGCTGCTGCTGTTTGTTTAGATCCGTACAGACACTGAACTGCTGCTGTTTGTTTAGATCTGTACAGACACTGAACTGCTGCTGTTTGTTTAGATCCGTACAGACACTGAACTGCTGCTGCTGTTTGTTTAGATCTGTACAGACACTGAACTGCTGCTGCTGTTTGTTTAGATCCGTACAGACACTGAACTGCTGCTGCTGTTTGTTTAGATCCGTACAGACACTGAACTGCTGCTGCTGTTTGTTTAGATCTGTACAGACACTGAACTGCTGCTGCTGTTTGTTTAGATCTGTACAGACACTGAACTGCTGCTGCTGTTTGTTTAGATCTGTACAGACACTGAACTGCTGCTGTTTGTTTAGATCTGTACAGACACTGAACTGCTGCTGTTTGTTTAGATCTGTACAGACACTGAACTGCTGCTGTTTGTTTAGATCTGTACAGACACTGAACTGCTGCTGCTGTTTGTTTTGATCTGTACAGACACTGAACTGCTGCTGTTTGTTTTGATCTGTACAGACACTGAACTGCTGCTGCTGTTTGTTTTGATCTGTACAGACACTGAACTGCTGCTGTTTGTTTTGATCTGTACAGACACTGAACTGCTGCTGCTGTTTGTTTAGATCCGTACAGACACTGAACTGCTGCTGTTTGTTTAGATCTGTACAGACACTGAACTGCTGCTGTTTGTTTAGATCCGTACAGACACTGAACTGCTGCTGTTTGTTTAGATCTGTACAGACACTGAACTGCTGCTGTTTGTTTAGATCCGTACAGACACTGAACTGCTGCTGCTGTTTGTTTAGATCCGTACAGACACTGAACTGCTGCTGTTTGTTTAGATCTGTACAGACACTGAACTGCTGCTGTTTGTTTAGATCCGTACAGACACTGAACTGCTGCTGTTTGTTTAGATCTGTACAGACACTGAACTGCTGCTGCTGTTTGTTTTGATCTGTACAGACACTGAACTGCT
This sequence comes from Chromobotia macracanthus, assembly GCA_036877525.1. Taxonomy (NCBI): domain Eukaryota; kingdom Metazoa; phylum Chordata; class Actinopteri; order Cypriniformes; family Botiidae; genus Chromobotia; species Chromobotia macracanthus. Next base: position 380,748 of record JAZGTH010000001.1, read on the forward strand.
GCTGTTTGTTTTGATCTGTACAGACACTGAACTGCTGCTGCTGTTTGTTTTGATCTGTACAGACACTGAACTGCTGCTGTTTGTTTTGATCTGTACAGACACTGAACTGCTGCTGCTGTTTGTTTTGATCTGTACAGACACTGAACTGCTGCTGCTGTTTGTTTAGATCCGTACAGACACTGAACTGCTGCTGCTGTTTGTTTAGATCCGTACAGACACTGAACTGCTGCTGCTGTTTGTTTAGATCCGTACAGACACTGAACTGCTGCTGCTGTTTGTTTAGATCCGTACAGACACTGAACTGCTGCTGTTTGTTTAGATCTGTACAGACACTGAACTGCTGCTGTTTGTTTAGATCCGTACAGACACTGAACTTCTGTTTTTTAGATCTGTACAGACACTGAACTGTGCTGCTGTTTGTTTAGATCTGTACAGACACTGAACTGCTGCTGCTGTTTGTTTAGATCTGTACAGACACTGAACTGCTGCTGTTTGTTTTGATCTGTACAGACACTGAACTGCTGCTGCTGTTTGTTTTGATCTGTACAGACACTGAACTGCTGCTGCTGTTTGTTTAGATCTGTACAGACACTGAACTGCTGCTGCTGTTTGTTTAGATCTGTACAGACACTGAACTGCTGCTGTTTGTTTTGATCTGTACAGACACTGAACTGCTGCTGCTGTTTGTTTTGATCTGTACAGACACTGAACTGCTGCTGCTGTTTGTTTAGATCCGTACAGACACTGAACTGCTGCTGCTGTTTGTTTAGATCCGTACAGACACTGAACTGCTGCTGCTGTTTGTTTAGATCTGTACAGACACTGAACTGCTGCTGCTGTTTGTTTAGATCTGTACAGACACTGAACTGCTGCTGTTTGTTTTGATCTGTACAGACACTGAACTGCTGCTGCTGTTTGTTTTGATCTGTACAGACACTGAACTGCTGCTGCTGTTTGTTTAGATCTGTACAGACACTGAACTGCTGCTGCTGTTTGTTTAGATCCGTACAGACACTGAACTGCTGCTGCTGTTTGTTTAGATCCGTACAGACACTGAACTGCTGCTGCTGTTTGTTTAGATCCGTACAGACACTGAACTGCTGCTGCTGTTTGTTTAGATCTGTACAGACACTGAACTGCTGCTGCTGTTTGTTTAGATCTGTACAGACACTGAACTGCTGCTGCTGTTTGTTTAGATCTGTACAGACACTGAACTGCTGCTGTTTGTTTTGATCTGTACAGACACTGAACTGCTGCTGCTGTTTGTTTTGATCTGTACAGACACTGAACTGCTGCTGCTGTTTGTTTAGATCCGTACAGACACTGAACTGCTGCTGCTGTTTGTTTAGATCCGTACAGACACTGAACTGCTGCTGCTGTTTGTTTAGATCTGTACAGACACTGAACTGCTGCTGCTGTTTTGTTGATATCTCCTTGTGTTTTTGTTATTAGGTGATGACATTTTCTCTCGCTGCTGTTGAAGCGCTAAAGGTTTTCTGTCTGGTGAGTGTCTGTGTAATTATAAAAAGATTAAAGGTCATGAGAACGTGTGCTGTTAAGATCTGACAAACAGACATGCAACATGCTTCTTGTGTTATTGTTATTGTGTGCTGTTCTGTATGTACTTATAGCAATAGAATAAAGTTATTTTCATCCAGTGAAGAAACTTCTAACCCACTGACAATGTAAGAGGGTACAGATTTATTTTTGCTCATTGTCCAAAGAAGAACATTGGTCTTTCTTCCAGTGAAATTGATTTTCTTTTTCATAACCTCTACACAATCTCTCCTACATGCTCAGGGAAAGATGGCACACAAAAGCATTTGAGTTGCAAGAGCAGAGATGTAAAAAAGATCATGAGTGATGTTAATTTATGATGTTTGTGCTGTGTGTGCTCTTGTTTGTTCAGACAGTTGTGTTGGGTGTTTTGATGCTGCCAGTTCTGCGACGCATGGGACTGCGAACATTCTCCATGGCATCAGGAACATACTTGTCAGGCACACACTCGGCAGCTTTCGTCACCTGCCCAAATGACACAGTGGCCAAAGAACTTGCTAGGTAGACAGCACGTAAGAACAGTGTGCGTCCTCCATGATTATATTTTGTCTTGCAGTATGAATTCAGATTATAAGAGTAACATTCTGTACTGTAACACACACACACACACACACACACACACACACACACACACACACACACACTGATGTTCATTACTGTAGAAACAGACTAAATGAATGGGTGTGTTTTGTCATGTTTTAACTCTCCTGCTTCTCCACAGAGGAATCGTGGAGAAGAAGCTGGCAGCGTGTGTGAACATCATCCCTCAGATCATGTCTGTGTGAGTAAGAGCTGCAGGAATGAAGAGCGTGTGTGTGTGTGAAGCTGCAGCTGGTTGTCATGTGTGTCGCTCTGTTGCAGGTATGAGTGGCAGGGCAAGATTGAAGAAGACAGTGAAGTTCTGCTGGTGAGTCAGTCTCTCACACACTGTTTCTTGTTGATAACAGACATGGTGGAGAAATGCAGTAGATTGAGCAACTGAAAACTACAGAAGCAGTAACAGAGCAGTAAAAACCTTTAATTCAAGCAGTGAAGAGCGGAGAACAATAGAGTATAAAAGCTTAAACCAAGCAACAAGGCAAATAAAAACATTATGATCTTAAAACTGAGGTTAGGTTGTATTGACAGGAATAAGACATCAGTGCTGTTCTCAGATCAGTGTTATGGGATGTTTAGATTTCTGTCTCCGTACTGAGTAACGTATAAGAAAGTATAAGTTAGTAACCGAGTAAGAAAGAAAAGCTCTGTTGGTATAGTAACACAACATTGGTGACTATTTGATTAGAAACTTGTTAATTTACGTTAGTTTTAGTGTCGGTGAAAGAAATCCTTCTGATTTCTTTTCAGATGATCAAGACCAGAAGTTCAAAGGTTCCTGCTCTTGCCGAATACGTGAGGTATCACTCAAGCCTCCTTGTTTTATTTCTGTTAATGGCGTGCAGTGACACATCTGCACCTCTAGTGGCATCTTGGGAATTGCAGTCAGTCTGCTTAAGCAGGTTGACTGGACATAATAACATTAGCTCAGCCAATGAAGTGAGTTTGGGGCGGGGCTATCTGTTGACAAATGGCATATTTTTGCAATTAGTTTATTCCCGCTAGTGCTGCATAAATGCAACTCTTAACCATTAATCTAAAACCACAGCCTGCACTTGTTCACTACATAGTGTGTATGCCCGACATGAGTGATGGTGTTTGTTGAGCAGGTCAAATCATCCCTATGAAGTGGCAGAGGTGATCAGCCTGCCGATCGAACAGGGAAACCCGCCGTATCTGAAGTGGATTGGAGACACAGTACCGGAGTGATTGACTGCTCAGGGTCTGATTCACACATGCCACTCCTAGCTGTTTAATCCTGGGAAAATTTAATTACAACTTTCCTTAATCTGATTGGTGTTGGTCTCAACAGTAACATATATTTTCAAATATTATTGATGGTGATGCAGAAAAATGTTTTGATTCGTTTGCTCCTGTGCTGTTTGTTCTTATCATCGGTGACTATCAGTTTCATGTATTCAGATTTTTAATTCAGCACAAAATATTTGTTTGTAGCGTATTATAGTCATTTATTAGGGCTGTCAACATGTTAATTCTGTGATTAATTCTGAAGAGAAAGATTATGGCCCCATGACCTTTAGTGTTCTGTTTTTAGTGTTGTTTAGTGTCCAGTTTTATGTTTACATGCAGAGCTCAAAACTGTCCACATGTACACAAGAAAAGCAATGAAAGGAGCAAAACAAAATAAAACAGAAACAAAATAAACAATATATTAAGCTATAAAGTCTCTTTTTGTAATGTGTTCAATTCATTTGTCAGACACACAATTAATTGCAGTTGGTTAATCGGGGTATAACATTTTGATTTTGGTTTTTGATTATTTGATAGCCCTGTTGTTTTTTTCATTTGTGTTTCGTTTACACTACATTTATTCATTTGGCAGGTACTCTTATCCAAAGTGACTTGCAGTGCATTTCGGGTTTATATTTTATCAGTACTTTCCCATTTTATCAGTGTTCCCAGGGAAATGAGCCCACAACCTTTGCGCTGCCACTGCAGCTTAGAGAACAACCTTTTAACTGAGGAAATGAATATAAAGGCCTGTCACATCAATCCTGAGACATTTGTCTGGTTTGAGTGTATTTTTTGCTGTGCATTTTTCTCTGGAAAAACGTTGTTTGGCAGTGTTGTTTGGAAGTGTTTCCTGCATTTAACAGGCATCAATGAAGCCGTTTGTTCTCAGGCTTGGTTTTTAAGCCCATTTTTCAAAAACAGCTGTGGGTTCAGAGGTCAGGCTGATAGAACCATCAGCTCACCCGTCCACGCCTCCCTAGTTTAATCACTGCAGCTGTTCTGTGCAGCCTTGCAGAGGTTTGTCATCTCATTAGTGTTGCTCTCATTACAAATAACTAATTTCCAAAACCGAATCTTTGTCGCCACTGTTGTCTGGCAGGCTTTTGCGACATCTTTGTGATCCATTGTGGACAGCTGCAGGATCACGGGTCTGGCTGATGGAGCATTCACATCCTCCATCCACAGTGTTTCTGGTGGCACCTGCAATGACATCCACCTTACCAGTGTCTTGCCGGTACCCATTCTTGCAGAGCTGTGTCTTCTCATCAGCATTTTCCATGTAGCTCAGCTTCTTCACCTCCCCAGTGTCGTCTTCTTTTTCTGCTTTCAGATGCTCTCTGGGGTTGAGTTCTCTATGAATCTCCTCCAGTGGTAGAGCAACCATTCCCGTCCCCTGCTGCTGATCTTGGTTCTCCACGCGTCTGGAGTGACACAGAGCTTTCCTGAAGCCTCTTTTGAAGTTATCAGACAGGAAGCCATACAGAATCGGGTTGGCACAACTGTTAGCGTAAGACAGAACCACAACAAAGTAATAAAGACCACGAAACTCTCCCGGGAGCAGCACTAGCAGGTTTACGATATTTAATACATAAAATGGCAACCAGCAGAACACAAATACTGCAACGACAATCACAACCATGCGTGTGATTTTGCGTTCCGATTTCCTGCGTCGAAGAGATGTGGCTCGAACCCTGCGGCCGGAGCTGCGGACTTTTACCACAATCAGTATATAGCACAGACATATGACCGTCAGTGGACCAAAAAATCCAATGGTTGCAGTATAAATGATAAAAGTTGCTTTCCAAACTTCTGCTGGTTCAGGCCACACAATGCTGCAGTTTCCATCATCTTGTAGAACATCTGCAAACACCACCACAGGCAGGACAACCACAAAGGAAACTGCCCATACTGTGGCATTCACAGCTTTGGCCACACATGGCTGGCGCCATCTAGAGGAGCGAAGGGGATGCACTACAGCCAGGTAACGGTCAATGCTCATCACAGTCAAACAGAAGATGCTGGTAAACTGGTTAATCGCATCCACAGTCATAACCAGGCGACACATCAGGGAGCCGAAGGGCCAGGAGAGGAGACCATTTTGCACAGCCAGAAAAGGCAAACCTAGCATGAAGAGTTCGTCCGCAATAGCCAGATTCAAGATGTAGATGTTTGTAACTGATTCTGTTTGAGAATATCGCAACACAATGTGAATCACAAGAGTGTTTCCAATCAGGCCAACAACACACACAGTGATGTAGACCAGTGGGATGAGAATACCTGCAACGTCTGGCACATACAAATCGCTGTTAGTGGAGTTCTGCAGAGATTCGTCCAGGGGAATCTTGCTCGTAAAGAAAAAGGGAGGGAAAGTTTGGTTGGGACCCGAGAAGGACACATTACTCCACGCATCTGCTCCTGAGGGGTGTGAGATGAAGCCGAGGGTGGATGTCATTCTGTGTATCTCCATCAGTACAAGATCAAATTGATAGATCAAATTGCCACCCATCTGACCTGTGAGTGAGAAAACACAATGACAAAATATTGATTATAACATTGTACATTACTGGCGGAATTAATATTCAAAGGACCTAAAAGAAGATGTCCTTTTAGCTAAAGATGTTATGATATTCAAAACCTGATTTCATGTTTCAAGTATTTTTATATGTACAGTAAACACATACATTGACCAGACTTCTAAAGCTTTGGGGAGCAGAAGTTAAATTTGTCTTCATAAATTAAGTTTGATTGTGACACATTCATTGTTGTTTTTGATCACTGCATGAGAAAGACCTGAATGAACATGCTTAGTGATTTTTAGAACTATTCGTTAACAATTAACAGTAAGGCAATTAAATGTTTACTAGCAATGTGACATAGTTATTGTTGTTTCTTGGTAATTATTGACTTAAAACAATGAATATGAAACCCAGAGCAGAAACTGAGCATCCTCAGCACGCAGGCATGAAGAAATGAGAAATGAAATGATTGGGATAAATTCAGTTGCCTCAGAAGCTTTGAAGTAATGAGGACACCAGGGATGTGCAGAGATCAGATGTGTTAGTCATTTAAGTGTTTGTTTGTTACACCTAGCATAAAAACAATACATCTGCCACTATGAGGCAGAATTTTTAATGTTACATGTTGCTAATGACCAAATCCTATGCTACTTCTGTGCAATACTTTGAATATTACACATACATAAATAATGCAGTGTGATGTATATAAAAGAGACACAATTACATTTTTTAAATGTGTACAGCATGTTCAGATTGAGCCCAACAACCAGTTGAGCTTCACAGAGCTTTACACCTTTGATTTGCATTATGAGAGGAAAACATGAGTTAGATAGTGTGGGAACAGACAATAATAATGAGGAAATTAAACCCACTTCACAGATGTGAATGAGATTGTAGAGCAACAACAGGGGATAGTCAAGGCCACTGTTTGAGGTTTAGGAATAAAGAACATGAGTCGTTTGGATGAATTCACACTCATTTTGGGGGGAATTATGGCTTTAAATATATGTTGAGGAGAAATGTTTGTTTAAAGCTCTTTAGCTCAGAGGTTTGACTGATGGTTATTGTCCTTCATTCACCTCAGATAATAAACGCCTCAGCAGATCCACTCTAATCTCCCTGACACAATGAGAAACACACAATCTCCTCCCCTGAAGTTTGTGTGTCACTTTTGTTCTTTATTCTTTTATGGTCTTTCACACGCTACCCATGTTGTGTATCCACAACGATGAAGGGCTGAATGGAGGCATTTGTGTCATTGTACCTCACTGGTGGACAAGTGTGTGATACCAGTAACTGTACTGTGTGAGATATGTTGGACATACAAACACACACACGTGATCAGAGGCCATGAGCAGGTTCCCAGAGTCATCAAGATTTTAAAATTGATTTGCAGGCCTGGAAACATCATGGAAATTAATAATTCCTTATCAAATACGAGCTATGATGTAACATAATCTCCTGAAATCGCTAAATGATTTTTAAAGAACATTATCCAGTAATCACAAACCACTGGAGAAATCATGGAAATATCTATGGTAAATATGAAAAATGTATTCAGTGCTTTAAGCATGTAATCCCAACAGAATGACTGTTCAAATCCTCGTCCAGTAATGAGAAAGGACTACAGAGGTCATGGAGGGTCACTGAAAAATCAAGTTTTCTGACTCTCACTGTTCAGCAAACTTGAGCCGCTCTAGCAGAATAACACTCACATGTTGTTGGTGTTTGTGAGGTTTGGTGCTGAACAGAAAGGCTGGAGATGTTGTCACTCTGCTGTGATGTGATGTGATGTGGGAGAGAGGCAGTTACTGCCCTCAGAAACACTCAGACACATTTCAACACTTTGAGTGGGTGGTGGGGTCGTTTTTTACTTTTCTTTGGAAAGGTCAATCAAATAACTAAGACACAGAAAGCAAATGGTTGAAAGTGCGTTTAGATGATAATTCATATTTGAGTTTTTATATCAGAGGCGCAAAAATGTTTGTAATAAATATTGCTTTAGCGGTATGTTAATGAGTCTGAACCTAAAGTCTTAATGGTAATGTGTGTTTTTTAGTTTATTGATTGGCAGTTGTTTGCATCTTTACATCAGGCTATTACAAAGCAAGATTGTGTTATTATTGTGATTGAGTTCTCAAACTGCTACAGTACAAACCTCTGAGGATGAAACTCATTGGTTTGAGTTTAGAATGAGGCAGTATAAGTCAGTCTAAATAAAGCTAAATATAAGCACAGCTGTATATTTGCTTTGTTTTATAAGTTACGATTTTGTTTGGCCCGCCTCCACGTCAGAAAATCTCTTCCTGTTTAAGTGGGTGGTTATTGGTAGAAGTAGTTGATGTGGACAAGACTTTATACAAATCAGTGATTACAAAACGAAGAAGGAACAAAAACAGATATGTTTTTGTCAGCAAATAGGTTGTGAAAACTATTTGGTGTTGATTTTAAAATGATGGGTATAACCCAGGTGGAAATTTGTCTTGAGTTGGAGTTTAAATGTTCTGTGGAAATTGTGAGTAGAGGGAGAACCTAAAATGTTGGGCCTATCATTTTTATTTTTTATAACATAATTGGCCACTTTGTGAAAGATAAATTAGTAGCGATAGAAGGAGGGAGAGGTGGAAAAACCTCCCAAAAAAAACAAAGGAAGTTCTGTTAAAGCCTATGAGAAACCCTCAGAGAAAATAGGGATGAGAGAAAAGTGAATGTGTTAATTATGTGCAGGAATGTGTAGGACCTTTTGGTCCATCTCTATGATATTAAAGTGAACTTTCAACTGTAAATAAATCTGTAAATAAAAATGTATGTTCATATTTAAGTGTTTTCATTTGACTTAATTTATTAACTTATTATTAATATATCCAGTATCTAATCTAGTTTATTGTAAAACATAAGCAAGCATATCTGGTGGAGCGTGTTGATTGATACATCCTCCACATCTTGGTTTGGCTGCACTGTGTTGTGACCAGGGCTGATCTCTCATCAGTGAACACACCGCAGCCTTTTGACCCTCCCTGCTCCTGCTGTTTCCATTGCTGTCTCTCCATGAGGACTGTCAAATCTCCTTTTAAGCTGGCCAATCATTTGTTCAACGATTGCTCTAGTCTTCATTAGTGTTATAACGTATCTATTATTTTGCAAATGCATGAGAATCCGGCAATTGCAAAAAATGCTCTTCTCTTTCTCTCTGTCTGTCTCTCTTCTTCTTGTCAGTCTCTTTCTGTCTATCTGTCTCTTTCTCTCTGTCTGTCTCTCTGTGTCTATCTGTCTCTCTCCTTTGTCAGTCTCTTTCTGTCTGTCTTTCTTTCTTTGTCTGTCTGTATTGGCCTAATATTTGCCTAATTCTGCTAAAAGTGTCGGTGCACTTTTAGGATATTTTTGCAGAGTTCTGCATGCAGAGTCTCAACTGAATGTTTTTCATATTTGGTGAAGCCTTGATTTGGATTTGAAAGTGGACCCCACACCTCACTGCCATAGAAGGTAATCGTCTCAATCACTGATTCCAATATTTTCAGACAAATTCTATTTGGGATCTCTATAGGACATTGTCACTTTATGGCATAGAATGCCCTGCGGGATTTCATTCACTGCAGGGGAAAGGTTTCCAGTGGACGTGATTTTCAAACCCAGGTCATTGTAGTGTGATGTGTGTGTTATGTGGTTAGTTCCTAATTTAAATATTGTTTGTGTTCACTGGGATCTGGATCTTTTCTGGAAGGTTTTTTTTTTTATTGACTAACTGTCAGGACTCAGTGTGTAGATCAGATGTGATCAGATGGGCAGTAATTTGGTAAATATCTGACTTTGACTTCCACTCAGAAGACTTCTTGACTTCTCTATTTTGAATGGCCAATTCTTCATGATCAGTTTTTTTTCAGGTTGTTCCAATTATTCAAAAAGTCTCTATCTTTCTCTCTCTGTCTGTCTATCTATCTGTCTCCCTCTCTCTCTGTCTATCTGTCTCTCTCCCTGTCTCTCTCTCTCTCTCTCTCTCTCTCTCTGTCTCTCTATCTGTCTCTCTCCCTGTCTGTCTGTCTCTCTCTCTCTGTCTGTCTCCATCAGAGAGGTTACATTAGCTGCTGGAGTGTTTGGTGTTTGTTAGGAGTGTAATTGGGCTGGTGGATGATATTTAAGTAAATGGAGCAGCAACAGTGTGAACAGATGTGCAGGTTAATCTGGATCAATTGGGAACAAAAGCTCCAGCCATTTTCATCTCACTCAGATGCTGCTATTAAAAACCCTTTGAGAAAACTCCACAGCATGTCATTTTACCACACGCAGCTGCAGTGAAACGCTGATGCATTCACAAATCTCTGATTATTAATTACAACTCAATAATTACTGAGCACTCTTACACCGTTTGAAACATAAACCTTTTTATCTTTATATGAGAATTCAATACATTTCACTCTGTAAAGAATTAAACGGATCTCGTCTGCTTCTATGTTCATGTGAATGTGATTCAGAGAATCTGTCCAGAGTTAAATATGACATGTGCTTCATGGACAGCAGTTAGAATATGTTGTCCATTATCACAGGAAATAATTAAAACTCATCCCTCAGTTTGTAAAAACAAACAGAAATCATATTTACAGGATTTGTAATGAGACGATGGATTAAATAACGTGTTTGTGTGGATTACAAGAGCTTTGACAAAAGATACAAGCTGGCTTTCTACTTTTAAAGTCACACCTGCATCATAAACTTGAACTATAAATAAATTAATGTAAATGTTCATTAATAAAAATGCAAATATTACAGATGTTACACACAAAATGTGTTTTGAAACCTTCATTTCTTTAAAAGAGATTTCAGACAATGCTGCTTAGAGGAGGACAAGTACTCTGCAGGATACACAAAAAACTCAGCTCAGCATCACCCAGAGAACATATTCAATCTGTTTTAAAGAACCTTCCTCACATATAGTCACAGTGGTGATGGAGTGATGCAGTAACTTAGAATGTGTTATGATGTGAAGATTGTGGAAGTAAGATTGTTTTGATGTACACTGTCACACAACACTATCAAACCACTCAGAATCACAAAAAACACTGAAATAAAGCAAAATGTTTTCAAATGCTACATGTAATTAGTTCAGATTAATTCAGAATCAAATGGAAACTTACCAATAATAAACTTCAGTGTGTGTATGTGTTTCTCCACCTGCACCCATCAGTCCGAAGAAATGAAACACATCAGCACAAGAAAATACAGCATCCTGTAACCAGGCAACCAGAGCAATGATGCTCTGTGTGTGTGTGTGTGTGTGTGTGTGTGTGTGTGTGTGAGAGAGAGAGAGAGAGAGAGAGAGAATGTTGGTGTCGATTATCCTCTGAGATGTACTCATGGAAAATCTTCCTTCAGTGGATGTGAGCATGTGTGGCTCAGACGGACCTGAACTGAGATTGTTTGTCTCTCATGTTTGTATGTTGAGTTATTAAAACTCTTTATGCTTAAATAAAACCAGGTATCAGAATAATACAGAGAACAAACACTTAAACCCTCAGTACTGTACAGTGAAGACTAATAAATATTACAATTTGCAATGTGCAATACATAAGTACAAACAGTTCAAAATTCTAGAGAGATAATGTTTTAAATCTAGACAGAGATATTTACTCGTTTGTTGTCTGTATTGACTGACATAGCAAAATATTCAGGTAACACAGTTAATACAGACTAAATAAATAATTATTCCAAATTAAGGGACATACTGAGTTCATGCTGGGCTGAAAGATACATTTCAGTGGTGCTTCTTTCTGAAGTGTAACTGGCCTGAGGAGCGATGTGGCAAAAATAATGATAAAATATTATAATTACTAGTATACATCTAATATAAAAATGACTATGACTGCAGGCAAACAGACATACAGACAGAGATGTGCATGCAGAGTGCAGGCAGACAGACAGAGATGTGCATGCAGACCACAGGCAGACAGACAGAGATGTGCATACAGGCCGCAGACAGACAGAGATGTGCATGCAGGCTACAGGCACACAGACAGAGATGTGCATACAGGCCGCAGACAGACAGAGATGTGAATGCAGACCACAGGCAGACAGAAATGTGCATACAGATCACAGACTGACAGAGATGTGCGTGCAGAGTGCAGGCAGACAGATAGATGTGCATGCAGACAGATAGGCAGACAGACAGAGATGTGCGTGCAGAGTGCAGGCAGACAGATAGATGTGCATGCAAACCACAGGCAGACAGACAGAGATGTGCATGCAGACCACAAGCAGACAGACAGAGATGTGCATGCAGGCCACAGGCAGACAGACAGAGATGTGCATGCAGGCTACAGGCACACAGACAGAGATGTGCATACAGGCTGCAGACAGACAGAGATGTGAATGCAGACCACAGGCAGACAGAAATGTGTATACAGATAACGGACAGACAGAGATGTGCATGCAGAGTGAAGGCAGACAGACAGAGATGCCCATGCAGACCACGGGCAGAGAGACAGAGATGTGCATGCAGACAGACAGAGATGTGCATGCAGACTACAGGCAGACATACAGAGATGTACATACAGACCACAGGTGGTATGCTGCTCTGTTGTTGGGTCTGAAATGTAATGTGACAATAAAGTGATTCTGTTTTCACAGCAGATGAATGAAGTGATGAACAGAACCTGAAACAGTTTCTCATGTTTCTATATGCAAATGTGACAGATGTAGACAGTGAAAGTCAAAACTGTAACACTATAGTTCACAGACACACAATGCCTTTTACTTATCTGATGGTTTGGTCTATCGCATGTTTCTCCTTCAGTGAGTGAACATTCAGGTAACATTTAGAGGCTCAGCCTGAACCTCTAGCTCACCCTGTGGTATTAAACACAGAACTGCTCTTTAACCTTCTAATAAATCTGAAGATGCTGTTTTTATTGACTGCTTTAGTCTGAATGCATTTGCATGTGTTGCGATGGCGACGCGGTGAGGAGACTCTGCTAATTGAGCTGATTAGTGTCACAGCACTTATAATACACTATTGAAACTGTAAGACTTCCTTCATTCAGCCCAGGAAAATTTACATGATGAATCACTGTAGAAATGACTAATGGTGCCTCATAAAAACGGAATTGATTTTATTGATCTGAAAATATAAGATGGGATTAGAGATTGTACGTCCTCACACAAATATGAAGGTGTTTTAGTAGATGTTCACTGGACTGTAGAGTCACCAGCAGAGGGCATTACAGTTTGAAATTAGATGTGAAGGTCTTACATCATATTTAAAAAAGATGCTGAGGTGAATATCAGTTCTGTGTTCATCTGCAGAAGTTCTGAGCGGAAGTTCTTCACTTCTGGTGTGAGTGTGGCGCTCCTAAAAGAGGAACTCACACGCCCAGCAAACATGAATCTAATCTACACAAACTAAAGCTTTCAAACGCACCACTCCAGTGAAACTGTTTCTTATAGGAGTCCATGATTTATGCCACGATGACTGAGTGTCAAACAGGTAAGCGAGTTTAACCTCAGTTAGATGCTAGATGAGTTTAACCTCACCTAAACTAGACCATCTAAACTCTCAGTGACTCACTGCCACTGGCAAACAGATGAGAAAAGCTCATTAGAACAGGCTGTTTTCTTCTGTTACGCAGATGTTTTACTTCACATAGCAATATTAACAGCAGCATTCAGAGAGACTTTAATAAAAGCAGGATAAAGATGGAGAACAGATTCAGATACAACTCTACTCTCTATAGATGAAAATAATCAGTGATTTGAAATGCTGTGCAAGTGTTGTGTTTACAGTACAGTAGACTGAGATATTAAGACTGATGAATGCAATAATGGCTGTAAATGAATAGGGCAGATTTACTCATGTACAGCAAGTTCTACCCTGAGGGCTATTAACACATTAACACAGTTTAACAAACACTTCTGAGATCTTCTCTGAGATCTGAAACTCTGGATATCTTTTATCTCAAGGAGAAACAACTTGGTGTTCCATTCAGTCTCAGTGAAATCTTGAAGAAATTGTTGAGATATTGTTGAGAAATCTTATTTTTCTTTATATGGGACAAAGTTTAAACAGACACACAAACAAACAAGCAAACTGTATATTCTGTTCCCTAACCCTAACAGAAACCTTTTTGCATTTTTATGTTTATTAAAAAAACACAATTTATTATGTTTATTACTTAATTTCCCTAATGGGGACCCACAGTGTAGGTATGTGTGACTTTTACGATCCTTGTTGGACATTTGGTCCCCCAACAGTAGAAAAAACAAGAACACACAGAGGGCTCAGTGGCCCCCATGACAACAGATTTCCTGTTTCCTAAAGCAGAAGAGCTCTTTAAACAGACACCAGTAACTGTGAAACTTTGTTACTGGTGTTAATGTTTAAGTGTTATGGAAGTGTTCTTTTCATGTCTAATAGAAATGAAGATTGTAATAGATTGCTGTATAACTTTGGCTTGATCAATACTGTGATGTTGTGATATAATGTAAAGCAAAGACATGTTTGTTTTGATGCACAAATCTTAAAGCATCAACACACACATACACATGATCTGTAGTCTGACATATTACTGTGTTATGTATTAAACTGGACTGTATCGCTTATGTATGGATAGCTGCTGGTTTCCTCTATATATCATCACAGGTAAGCTGGCTCAACACTCACTGTCGTGTGACTTGTTCATGTTGATTTGTGTTGACTCGTCAGATTTTACAGAAGACGAGCAGATGGAGCTTGAACTATTGAAGATGCACAAACAGATCCTGCTGGAGGACATTGAGGTAATAAAACATGACCAGATACTAAACAGCAGTACTGAACACCACCAGTACTGAACATTAGCAGTACTGAATCTCAGCAGTACTGAACATCTCCATTATAACACACTGAACCTCAGCAATACTGAACATCTCCATTATAACACACTGAACCTCAGCAGTACTGAACATTAACAGTACTGAACTGAATTTCAGAATTGTACTTTTGTACCCTTTTGACTTTCAACTCATTTTTACTCATTTTCAAACTCATTTTTAAATTGCAATGTGCATTTATGTGTAAAGGTTCTAACTTCATTAAAACAGTATTTAAACTGCATGTTTCCTTACACCTGTAGTGGCGGAAACGTTAGTGCTCCGCTCAAATGCTGTAATCACATGCTCATCATTTCAACACTGTAAACAGCAACAGCACTGAACTCATCTAAACAACCAGCATTCACAGAATTCCTATCATAGTCTCACTAAATAGGATAAAATACAGCCATAAATATTGGGGTCCAGATTCAAATCACTCTACTTTTAATGTACTCACATTTGCATTGACGGCAAAATTCACAATATCAGTACCTTTAAAATCCTGAAGATGATGTCATCACCTCTTCTGTAGTACAACCAACCGGATGTGTGTGTGCTGTGCAAAATGTAACGAGCAGAGGCTGTTGCCACTTACAGTGTAGTACACACATTTATTCAAGTTGATTATTATTATTAAAATATTTTAAAAGTTGTTAATATTATAAATACTCAGTAAAAGTACAAAGTAGCCAAAAAGATACTTGAGTACAGTAATAAAGTACATTTACACAAATACTTTACAACACTGTCTGAAACGCTTTATATTTTCAGAAACTGAAGAAGCAGATTGAAAATGTCATGGCAGATATTCAGGACTTTAAATCTTCAGAAGACAAGTGAGTAAATGTTTCAGTGTTTCTCTTCTGTCAGTCTGAATGTGCAAGAGAAACATGTACAGTCACATGAACTGCTGTGTGTTTGAAGTTATCAGACACTCTCTGAGGGTCACTGTAAATGTTTACATTACCATGCAAGTGGGGTTTAATATCTGTGTGCTGACATCAGTTTGAACTGAAACATCAGTGAGACAATACTGAGACCACAGTGAGACATAACTCTCTGTTTTTGTAGTAAAATACTGGAGAGAGAAAAACGCTTCTGCAGTGGCAAGAAAAAATTCAACATGGACCCTAAGAAGGTGAGTGATGATGATGATTTCCTTTAAGATGCTCATTTGCAGTGTAAGATAAAGTTTGAAATGATGTAAGAGAAGAAGTGGGAAATCTCTCAAACAGACAGACTGACTGATGAGAGTGATATGTGTCTTACTGTCACTCAGGCTGTATTTGTGTTGTTTAGGTCAGTGTTTGTAAATGGTGACAGAGCGGAGGTGAGCGGATGGAGATCAGATCTGATCTGATGTCACCACCTCAAACTCTTTCCGTTCACCTTGTTCTGAATGTTTGTGGTTTTTGCTGATACACACTGAGCAAGACCACCATGAGCTTTTGTCTGAACACACAGGATGTTTAATGCTTTTATTTAGAGTGACACACAAGACATCAAAGACACACAAGACACAAACATAACATATAACATAACATAACAACATAACATAACATGTATGTGTTTATGTCTCTGTATGTGTGTGTGTGATCTGAGCTGACTGTAGTAGGCTGATGGTTCAGGGAGGCAGTCGCAGGTTCAGTGGGGCAGATCTTTGATCTCTCTGTGTGATAGACGTACAGTGTGACCCTGTGTTTCAGGGAATAAAGTATCTGGTTGAAAATGAGCTGCTGGATTGGAAAGCAGAGCCAGTGGCCAAGTTTCTGTACAAAGAGGAAGGACTCAACAAGACGGCCATCGGAGACTTTCTGGGGGAGAGGTGACACACACACTCTCACAAACAGACTTAAACACATACACGATGATAGTGTGATGATTGATGGATTCATGTGATTATTATATTTAAAATGATTATTTAAAATTACACTGAGGTCTTGTGTTTGTTGACAACTGCAGAGATGAAATGCACCTGCAGATATTAAAAGCATTTGTGGACCTGCACGAGTTTTCAGATCTAAACCTGGTTCAGGCGTTACGGTGAGAAGACAAATGCTTTACAAACCACACACACACACACACACACACACACACACACACACACACACACACACACACAGATTTAGTTTGATTGTCTGCTGGCTGCTCTCAAACCTGCAGCAGAACTTGAGGTCCAGACACTGTTGTTCATATTGTCCTCACATGCTCCTTGTATTCCTCAGGCAATTCTTATGGAGCTTCCGTCTACCTGGTGAAGCTCAGAAGATCGATCGCATGATGGAAGCTTTTGCCACACGTTACTGTAACTGTAACTCTGGTGTGTTTCAGTCCACAGGTAAGTTCCTCAGTGTCTGTGAGGTTTACACAGAGCTGTTTCACAGACATTAAAGGTAAATGTGTAAATGTTCTTCACCAGCGACTCAATGAAGCTGTTTTCTTTGGAAAAGATGATTGTGGTTGATTATTTTCAGACACCTGTTATATTCTGTCGTTTGCCATCATCATGCTAAATACGAGTCTGCACAACCCCAATGTCAAAGATAAAACCACACTGGAGAGATTCATCAGCATGAACCGAGGAATTAACAATGGAGACGACCTACCTGATGACCTACTTACGGTGAGCAGCCAATCAGCTTTAGCCCTCGGCGGTCACATGATCCTCAACCGAGACAGTTACAAACACAGCTGAAGCCACGCATCAGAAACAGTCAAAGTCGATTATTGATCATAGACTGAAATATTCAGCAGTTCATCAGCTGGTTGGGGTGTGAAGGTTCTGCTGTGAAATTTTTTTTCTTTTCAACACCATTAGAATTTGTACAACAGTATTCGGAATGAACCCTTCAAGATCCCAGAAGATGACGGAAACGATCTCACACACACGTTCTTCAACCCCGATCGAGAGGGCTGGCTCCTGAAATTGGGTAAATCAAACTCTCTATTTCTTATGTTAGGAGACCATTACTTGTTCAGTAACAGATAAATATTAATTCAGATGTTCATCGCTTGTGTTTGAGATAACTACTGCAAACAAATATCATCTGACAACGTGCTGTACCATCTTTAATTCTTTCTTTGACTGTATGGCTGCAGAACAGCTTGACAATATGGGGAGTATATAGTTTCTCTGATTCTGAACATCAAGCAGATAAAGAAAGTTTTGTGTCAGCAGGCGGTCGCGTGAAAACCTGGAAGAGACGCTGGTTCATTCTCACTGATAACTGCCTTTATTATTTTGAGTTTACTACAGTAAGTACTATCAGATGTCTCTGTCAATGAAAGTGTATGAATCAGAACTCTCAGTTGAGATGCTTGTGTGTGTTTGTTAGGATAAGGAGCCGCGTGGGATTATTCCACTGGAGAATCTGTGTGTGCGAGAAGTTTCCTTCCCTCGGAAACCGGTGAGACAATCTGAACATCAGCTGAACACTCTGAGGAGCATCAGGGTCAAACAAGATTAAAACCATGAAGATATTTTACACGGCAACATTATTGTCACAAATACACTGACATTTCCCCAAATGTTCCTTAAAGAAATTTACTAAGAATTTCTGTTCTGTTCTGTTTAATTTATGCAAAACAAGTATTACTATCATTTTCTATACAATACAATAAGAAACTATATTACAGTGGGGAGACGTGAATGAATGAGCATCAACACTGAGAAAAACAAGACTAACAAACAAAACTGAAAAGTACACAGTACACAGTAAAACTGCACACAGTAGAACAATCAAGAGATTTAAAGTCATTACAGAGACTGTGTGAAATTAACTCTCAGACTGTTTATATTGTGTTTGTGTGTGTGAACCTGTTATGAGCCTTGACTTTGTGTGTGTTTGCCTGTGTGTGTCTCTTTGTGTATGATGTGTCTGTGTGTGCAGTATTGTTTAGAGCTGTATAACCCCAACAGCAGGGGTCAGAGGATCAAGGCATGTAAGACAGAAACTGACGGGCGTGTGGTGGAAGGAAAACATCAGTCATACATGATCTGCGCAGCTTCAGCTGAGGAGAGAGATGATTGGATAGAATCTATCAGGTGAAACAAACACACACACAATAGTAATGGTATTTGATATATGTCATGGTACTGAGTTGTTACCTTATTCATCTGCATGATACTCCAAACATGGTACTGTTGTAAGACGTGGGGAAATAGTAAAACCATGAGATTGTTTTGTGTGTTAGCAGATGTCTCTGTCCTTTAACATTAAAACTGAAGGTAAGTGTTGATGTAATTTAAATGTTGTTTAAACGTTGTTGTACTGTCTCCTTAGGGCCAGTATCACCAAAGACCCGTTTTATGATCTGGTATCTGTCAGGAAGAAGAAAGTCATCAGTAAAGTTTCTGAGAAGTGACATCACACAACTGCATATGGCTGTGTGTTCTGCTCTCGTCCAATCAGACTCCAGAACTCACAGATTCCTGCAGTTACACATTTGAAAAACGCAGATATTTTGGTATCAGATTTTTTCCAATGTAAAATATTTTTGTACATATTATGGATCATTTAACTGTTGATTTTTTATTTAATTGAAAATTGAAGTTTTTTTAGAAGTAAATAATTGTGTTGTTCTTTGTTTTTGTATTAAAATGTCTTTGTAAAGCTCAACGTGAGACTCTTTCAACACACATCAGAGCAGAAGTGTGGATGAATGTGACTGCTGGAGTCTCTGATTTCTCTTTAAAGAAGAAGCTTCTTGCTCATTCTGACACGTCAAACAGAATGTCTTATGGTCATGTTCCACAAACACGTTACTGTAGAACACACTCACACACACAAGACACCGTTGATGTTTTGTTTGTTGAACATATTGTGACCCATGATGTTGTTTTTATTGTATATAGTTTTAAGTTCTGAAATCTGATGAGGTGTGTGTGAGCAGTGAGTGATGATGTTCAGAATCGTGATCTTCTCCAGATTTCAGACGTGATGCCTGGAGAGTCAGACATGAAGCAAATGTTCTGAGCTCAGGAGAAACAGTGAAATATCCTACCTGACACAACAGCAGCATTTAAAGAGGAAACGTGTAATGACCTCATAACTCTCACTTCCTCCATCACGTGACACCTGAAATAGTTAAATATCCAGAAAAATTATGTTCATTTTTAACCAGGCATTTATTAAAGCAGCCTGTTTAAACACCATGTCAGTGTGGGTCACTGTGTGATAGCTGCTAGTGTTAGTGGGGCAGTGGGGGGTGTTTTGATGAGGGCAGCTCAAACACCCACCAGCCACCACATCCGGTTTAGTGCTATCGTAATACATTTAATCCATAGATCCTATCTGCTGTTCTGCGGTTACAGCTCTCACACATGTCCATGTAGGTGCAGCTGTCATTCAGGCATAATGGTTTTTATACTGAGCTAATGATATTTTTGTCCTCTGCAACCCTAACTCCACCCCTAAACATAACCCGCACAGAAACATTCTCTGCATTTTGACACTTTTTTAATAAACAAAGAATTTAGTATGTTTATTGAGTTATTTGAATTATTGAGAACAGCTAGAATGTATCATAATGTAGGTCAAAACACACATATACAGCTAAACACTGTCACTGAATGAAAACACAGTATCTGTGCTCAGAATCACCAGCAGATGGTGAAATAACTCCATGCTGTTATATAGCATGTCTGTCTGGCTGCATCACACGTTTGTTTTTTGTCATTACAATCTGTGAGGAACATCTCACACATTGTGGTTTCATCACACATTGAGCAGCACTTGGAATTCTGGGGAATGTCTTTAATGTTCCCACTCTGACAGCGCTGCAGGGATGAAAGCGGATAACAGTGTGTTTTTGTCTTTTACAAACTAAAACTGTGACTCATTTAAAAGAATCATTCAACATCTTGCTTTTTTTAAAAAGTTCCAGCCTTTCTTCTTTCTGACGGTGTTACTGGTCTGTGGCTCAGAGTTCTGCTGTGTGTGTGTGTGTGTGTGTGACTGGACGTGTCGTCTGCTGCATTTGCTGAGTGTGTTGGGGCAAGATCTTCAATTACAGCTTCATTTCGCTTGTCCTGCTTTTTCTTTTTGGTCTCCTCATCGCTGACCTGAGAGTGAACAGGTGTTGGGTCTTCCAGGTTTTCACCTGAGTTATGCTGGCCTGGTACAGATGCTTCCACTGAGCTGAGAAAGTCCTGAACAGGCAAGGTGTAACTGTCCAAGTGCTAGCAGCTATTTTGGTTTGTGGTGTTGCATTTCCCAGATTCACCTGAAAGCGAGAGGTGGCGGGTGTGGGTTATCTGGGCGAGTCCCTGTCCGGGGCTGTGTGAGGTGAAACTCTTTAAAGAGGTCCAGTTTGTCTGAGAAGGCGTAAAGATCAAGGAAATCATTGTCGTAGAAATCCAGCACTTGCCCGGGCATCACACTGATCATGTTTCTGTCCATATGAGAACTACTAGGAAACACACAGTGTAAAGTTTCACTTCACTTGCTGCTTCAGTAGCTCATCACCTGATTGATGTTACATTAAACATCACACACTCACTCACACACACACACACACTGCATCAGAAATGACTCAGTTTTTCAGAACAGAAACCCTGAAGAACCCAGGCAGAATTGAGCTGATGAGGTTAAGTTAACGATCTGGGTGGGTAGCAGAAAAGTTGTTGGTTTAAACCCTGAACTATGACACTGTGCCCACTGTGCTATTACTCACTGACTATTAAACTGAGTGATTATTAAATATTGACAGATGAGGAGTCCCTTTACAAACAGTTTCCACCACAAACCAACTGTGATTGCTGTGCTCACTTGGTATTTGTCAGAAAAAACTACATTTGAAAATCAAAAAAAAGATGTGAACGTGCCCTACCCTTTCTGAATCAAACTCATTTACTGTGACTTTACAGTATAGTATCAATAACTCTAGTAACTGTGGTCACCATGGTGATTTGTGAGGGGCCACACATCAAAAATGAAGCACACATAATAGCATCTTACATTGCAGGACTCTTGGATTAATTTTCACACAACTTTCTTGATGTGCAGGTTGGTTTCCTTCAACGGGTGTGTGTAGACGGACACCAGGTTGACTCCTTAGAAGAGCCCGGATGATGGTCACCCGAGGTCCAGGTACTTGGAGTGCATCAATTGGGAATCCTCGTGTTTCTCCTCTTCATCTTCCAGGTGATATTTGACCTGGTGATATGTGACATCCTCCAGTCACATGAGCTGCGACTCGGCCACAAGCGTCTCACCTGAACTCACCTGTGAACCCGCGGGCAGGCAAAACTTCCCCGCAGAAGGGCGGGGTCATGGGAACCACCGGCACTGAGAAAAATATTTCTGAAACTTTCTAAATGAATGACTCCAAACATCAGGTTTGATCTGAATCCATGTCAGAGTAATACAAGCAGCTTTATTTATACGACAGTTAAGTGAAAGTAAACGGAAAGTAAAAGGAATTCCTATTGTCAAAGCTGATATGATGCCGTGTTGAATTCTGGATATGTTTTGTTTCAACGCCATATTAGGAGGACCGTGCTTCCTTTCTGCTAGTGAGTTTAGGGCAGTATTTGGATTTGTGTCATGATTATAAAAAAGTCACCACTGTAGGTCATTCTAGCTGCATTGAAAACAGTCACAGTAACTCGCCTAATTTTTCAAGGAGAAAACTGGACAATATATTACGTATATGTTGCCTTTTCTACATGTAAAAACACTTAGGGAAGCGGTGATGAGAAGACATTGGATAGCAAATTTATTCAATTCATCACTGATTAAACCCACTGCTTATCACTTAATAAAATAATCACATTGCTGTGATTGTAGTATTGTAGTGTCAAAATACAGCAGTTTTGTATTTTGTTTGGTTTGATAATTAACATTACCATTACCTTTGGAATCAGAGATCTAAAATCAGATTCCTCTCTGTGGCAATGGGAAAGTGCATATTTACAATGACAACAATAACACAACAGTTACATTTAAATGTTTCAAACAAAGAAATGGATCAACTTCTGTGTTTATTTGAATATTTCTGCCATAAGATAAC
This sequence comes from Chromobotia macracanthus, assembly GCA_036877525.1. Taxonomy (NCBI): domain Eukaryota; kingdom Metazoa; phylum Chordata; class Actinopteri; order Cypriniformes; family Botiidae; genus Chromobotia; species Chromobotia macracanthus. The sequence continues at coordinate 403,523 of JAZGTH010000001.1, forward strand.
TGAAGCAGCAGCAAGTGCCAGCGTGAGTTTTTCCATGGTAACCAGAGACATTGTGATTGGAATTCAACAAAACCATAGTGAAAACATCAAATTGTGATGCAATGCAATAAAAATAGCCTCTCTTCCCTGCAAATAATACTATGAAAAATGAACACATTTAATTTAAAGGCAAAACTGAAACAAATGGTGAGCAGGTATGTATAATAATTTAAGTACCAGCAGCAGAAGGTCCCCCTAAGAATGCGGTGCCACCCCAACATACAACGTGGTGTAACGTAGGTTCACATTCTCTATTTCAGGAAATTCTTTATTTTTAATTTTGTCTAATCAAATGAATGCAAGGTTTGAATTCTCATTTCATTTTCTGACTCTTTTGTAAAATCCCTTTAACATTTAATCAGTTCCTAGGATCATGCCGGATCATGTCATCATTTATGGAAGTGACCATCCACTAAAAGGAAGGCAACAAACATCAGTATTAGTAAGTGTTAGCTATGGATTTTATGAATTCTGTTATGTTTCATGGTATTACAATATGTTTGTCTAACTTTGAAACATTTCATTCTGTTTTTTATTTCATTAAATTAAATATGGTGTAAATTAAATTAAATATTTGTTTATTAACTTCTGTGATATTACAAACCTCTCTTGATTACAAGCAGATATTAATATCTGTATTAATAGCTGAGTTTTTTTTATAATAGCATGCAATTATAACTTGTTTAAAACTTGTATTAGGAAATTAAATTAGTCAGTTTTGATTCCATGTTGGCCTTAATTGTAACTGAAGAACTTATACAATAAAGACAATACTGTAAAAAGATGAACATATATGTTATTAAAGCATTACAATCCTCATCATTTCAAAAGATTCTCAACAGGTTGGAACATGTTTTGTAAGTTCTTGGCTGGTAAACTGGCTGCATTATTTTTGCAGAATCTCTGGGTGACTGGGTAACTAACATGAGTTAGTAATATTAGCAGTACATGAGTTATATTAGCAGTACATGAGTTATATTAGTAGTACATGAGTTATATTAGCAGTACATGAGTTAATTATATTAGCAGTACATGAGTTAGTTATATTAGCAGTACATGAGTTATATTAGTAGTACATGAGTTATATTAGCAGTACATGAGTTATATTAGCAGTACATGAGTTATATTAGTAGTACATGAGTTATATTAGCAGTACATGAGTTATATTAGTAGTACATGAGTTATATTAGTAGTACATGAGTTATATTAGCAGTACATGAGTTATATTAGCAGTACATGAGTTATATTAGTAGTACATGAGTTATATTAGCAGTACATAAGTTATATTAGCAGTACATGAGTTAGTTATATTAGTAGTACATGAGTTATATTAGCAGTACATGAGTTATATTAGCAGTACATGAGTTAGTTATATTAGTAGTACATGAGTTATATTAGCAGTACATGAGTTAGTTATATTAGTAGTACATGAGTTATATTAGCAGTACATGAGTTATATTAGCAGTACATGAGTTAGTTATATTAGCAGTACATAAGTTATATTAGCAGTACATGAGTTAGTTATATTAGTAGTACATGAGTTATATTAGCAGTACATGAGTTATATTAGCAGTACATGAGTTAGTTATATTAGCAGTACATGAGTTATATTAGTAGTACATGAGTTATATTAGCAGTACATGAGTTAGTTATATTAGCAGTACATGAGTTAGTTATATTAGCAGTACATGAGTTATATTAGTAGTACATGAGTTATATTAGCAGTACATGAGTTAGTTATATTAGCAGTACATGAGTTATATTAGTAGTACATGAGTTATATTAGCAGTACATGAGTTATATTAGCAGTACATGAGTTATATTAGTAGTACATGAGTTATATTAGCAGTACATAAGTTATATTAGCAGTACATGAGTTAGTTATATTAGTAGTACATGAGTTATATTAGCAGTACATGAGTTATATTAGCAGTACATGAGTTAGTTATATTAGTAGTACATGAGTTATATTAGCAGTACATGAGTTATATTAGTAGTACATGAGTTAGTTATATTAGCAGTACATGAGTTATATTAGCAGTACATAAGTTATATTAGTAGTACATGAGTTATATTAGCAGTACATGAGTTATATTAGCAGTACATGAGTTAGTTATATTAGCAGTACATGAGTTATATTAGCAGTACATGAGTTAGTTATATTAGTAGTACATGAGTTATATTAGCAGTACATGAGTTATATTAGCAGTACATGAGTTAGTTATATTAGTAGTACATGAGTTATATTAGCAGTACATGAGTTATATTAGTAGTACATGAGTTATATTAGCAGTACATGAGTTATATTAGCAGTACATGAGTTAGTTATATTAGTAGTACATGAGTTATATTAGCAGTACATGAGTTATATTAGCAGTACATGAGTTAGTTATATTAGCAGTACATGAGTTATATTAGCAGTACATGAGTTAGTTATATTAGCAGTACATGAGTTATATTAGCAGTACATGAGTTATATTAGCAGTACATGAGTTAGTTATATTAGTAGTACATGAGTTATATTAGCAGTACATGAGTTATATTAGTAGTACATGAGTTATATTAGTAGTACATGAGTTATATTAGCAGTACATGAGTTATATTAGTAGTACATGAGTTATATTAGCAGTACATGAGTTATATTAGTAGTACATGAGTTATATTAGCAGTACATGAGTTAGTTATATTAGCAGTACATGAGTTATATTAGCAGTACATGAGTTAGTTATATTAGCAGTACATGAGTTATATTAGTAGTACATGAGTTATATTAGCAGTACATGAGTTATATTAGTAGTACATGAGTTATATTAGCAGTACATGAGTTATATTAGCAGTACATGAGTTAGTTATATTAGCAGTACATGAGTTATATTAGCAGTACATGAGTTATATTAGCAGTACATGAGTTAGTTATATTAGCAGTACATGAGTTATATTAGCAGTACATGAGTTAGTTATATTAGCAGTACATGAGTTATATTAGCAGTACATGAGTTATATTAGCAGTACATGAGTTATATTAGTAGTACATGAGTTATATTAGCAGTACATGAGTTAGTTATATTAGTAGTACATGAGTTATATTAGCAGTACATGAGTTAGTTATATTAGCAGTACATGAGTTATATTAGCAGTACATGAGTTATATTAGTAGTACATGAGTTATATTAGCAGTACATGAGTTATATTAGCAGTACATGAGTTATATTAGCAGTACATGAGTTATATTAGCAGTACATGAGTTATATTAGCAGTACATGAGTTATATTAGCAGTACATGAGTTATATTAGCAGTACATGAGTTATATTAGCAGTACATGAGTTAGTTATATTAGCAGTACATGAGTTATATTAGCAGTACATGAGTTATATTAGCAGTACATGAGTTATATTAGCAGTACATGAGTTATATTAGTAGTACATGAGTTATATTAGCAGTACATGAGTTAGTTATATTAGTAGTACATGAGTTATATTAGCAGTACATGAGTTAGTTATATTAGCAGTACATGAGTTATATTAGCAGTACATGAGTTAGTTATATTAGCAGTACATGAGTTAGTTATATTAGCAGTACATGAGTTATATTAGCAGTACATGAGTTATATTAGCAGTACATGAGTTATATTAGTAGTACATGAGTTATATTAGCAGTACATGAGTTATATTAGTAGTACATGAGTTAGTTATATTAGCAGTACATGAGTTATATTAGTAGTACATGAGTTATATTAGCAGTACATGAGTTATATTAGTAGTACATGAGTTATATTAGCAGTACATGAGTTAGTTATATTAGCAGTACATAAGTTATATTAGCAGTACATGAGTTATATTAGCAGTACATGAGTTAGTTATATTAGCAGTACATGAGTTATATTAGTAGTACATGAGTTATATTAGCAGTACAGGAGTTATATTAGCAGTACATGAGTTAGTTATATTAGCAGTACATGAGTTATATTAGCAGTACATGAGTTAGTTATATTAGCAGTACATGAGTTATATTAGCAGTACATGAGTTATATTAGTAGTACATGAGTTATATTAGCAGTACAGGAGTTATATTAGCAGTACATGAGTTATATTACCAGTACATGAGTTAGTTATATTAGCAGTACATGAGTTAGTTATATTAGCAGTACATGAGTTAGTAATATTAGTAGTACATGAATTATATTACCAGTACAGGAGTTATATTAGCAGTACATGAGTTAGTTATATTAGCAGTACATGAGTTATATTAGCAGTACATGAGTTATATTAGCAGTACATGAGTTATATTAGCAGTACAGGAGTTAGTTATATTAGCAGTACATGAGTTATATTAGCAGTACATGAGTTAGTTATATTAGCAGTACATGAGTTATATTAGCAGTACATGAGTTATATTAGCAGTACATGAGTTAGTTATATTAGCAGTACATGAGTTAGTTATATTAGCAGTACATGAGTTATATTAGCAGTACAGGAGTTAGTTATATTAGCAGTACAGGAGTTAGTTATATTAGCAGTACATGAGTTATATTAGCGGTACAGGAGTTATATTAGCAGTACATGAGTTAGTTATATTAGCAGTACATGAGTTATATTAACAGTACAGGAGTTATATTAGCAGTACATGAGTTATATTAGCAGTACATGAATTAGTTATATTAGCAGTACATGAGTTACATTAGCAGTACATGAGTTATATTAGCAGTACATGAGTTATATTAGCAGTACATGAGTTATATTAGCAGTACAGGAGTTAGTTATATTAGCAGTACATGAGTTATATTAGCAGTACATGAGTTATATTAGTAGTACATGAGTTATATTAGCAGTACAGGAGTTATATTAGCAGTACATGAGTTATATTAGCAGTACATGAGTTAGTTATATTAGCAGTACATGAGTTAGTAATATTAGCAGTACATGAGTTAGTAATATTAGTAGTACATGAATTATATTACCAGTACAGGAGTTATATTAGCAGTACATGAGTTAGTTATATTAGCAGTACATGAGTTATATTAGCAGTACATGAGTTATATTAGCAGTACATGAGTTATATTAGCAGTACAGGAGTTAGTTATATTAGCAGTACATGAGTTATATTAACAGTACAGGAGTTATATTAGCAGTACATGAGTTATATTACCAGTACAGGAGTTATATTAGCAGTACATGAGTTAGTTATATTAGCAGTACATGAGTTATATTAGCAGTACATGAGTTATATTAGCAGTACATGAGTTATATTAGCAGTACAGGAGTTAGTTATATTAGCAGTACATGAGTTATATTAACAGTACAGGAGTTATATTAGCAGTACATGAGTTATATTAGCAGTACATGAGTTATATTAGCAGTACAGGAGTTATATTAGCAGTACATGAGTTATATTAGTAGTACATGAGTTATATTAGCAGTACAGGAGTTATATTAGCAGTACATGAGTTATATTAGCAGTACATGAGTTAGTTATATTAGCAGTACATGAGTTAGTAATATTAGCAGTACATGAGTTAGTAATATTAGTAGTACATGAATTATATTACCAGTACAGGAGTTATATTAGCAGTACATGAGTTATATTAGCAGTACATGAGTTATATTAGCAGTACATGAGTTATATTAGCAGTACAGGAGTTAGTTATATTAGCAGTACATGAGTTATATTAACAGTACAGGAGTTATATTAGCAGTACATGAGTTATATTAGCAGTACATGAGTTATATTAGCAGTACATGAGTTAGTTATATTAGCAGTACATGAGTTATATTAGCAGTACATGAGTTATATTAGCAGTACAGGAGTTATATTAGCAGTACATGAGTTATATTAGCAGTACAGGAGTTAGTTATATTAGCAGTACATGAGTTATATTAGTGGTACAGGAGTTATATTAGCAGTACATGAGTTAGTTATATTAGCAGTACATGAGTTATATTAACAGTACAGGAGTTATATTAGCAGTACATGAGTTATATTAGCAGTACAGGAGTTATATTAGCAGTACATGAGTTAGTTATATTAGCAGTACATGAGTTATATTAGCAGTACATGAGTTATATTAGCAGTACATGAGTTATATTAGCAGTACATGAGTTATATTAGCGGTACAGGAGTTATATTAGCAGTACATGAGTTAGTTATATTAGCAGTACATGAGTTATATTAACAGTACAGGAGTTATATTAGCAGTACATGAGTTATATTAGCAGTACATGAGTTATATTAGCAGTACATGAGTTATATTAGCAGTACATGAGTTAGTTATATTAGCAGTACATGAGTTATATTAGCAGTACATGAGTTATATTAGCAGTACATGAGTTAGTTATATTAGCAGTACATGAGTTATATTAGCAGTACAGGAGTTAGTTATATTAGCAGTACATGAGTTATATTAGCAGTACATGAGTTATATTAGCAGTACAGGAGTTAGTTATATTAGCAGTACATGAGTTATATTAGCGGTACAGGAGTTATATTAGCAGTACATGAGTTAGTTATATTAGCAGTACATGAGTTATATTAGCAGTACATGAGTTATATTAGCAGTACATGAGTTATATTAGCAGTACATGAGTTATATTAGCAGTACAGGAGTTAGTTATATTAGCAGTACAGGAGTTATATTAGCAGTACATGAGTTAGTTATATTAGCAGTACATGAGTTAGTTATATTAGCAGTACATGAGTTAGTTATATTAGCAGTACAGGAGTTATATTAGCAGTACATGAGTTATATTAGCAGTACAGGAGTTATATTAGCAGTACATGAATTATATTAGCAGTACAGGAGTTAGTTATATTAGCAGTACATGAGTTATATTAGCGGTACAGGAGTTATATTAGCAGTACATGAGTTAGTTATATTAGCAGTACAGGAGTTAGTTATACTAGCAGTACATGAGTTAGTTATATTAGCAGTACAGGAGTTATATTAGCAGTACATGAGTTAGTTATATTAGTAGTACATGAGTTATATTAACAGTACAGGAGTTATATTAGCAGTACATGAGTTATATTAGTAGTACATGAGTTATATTAGCAGTACAGGAGTTATATTAGCAGTACATGAGTTATATTAGTAGTACATGAGTTATATTAGCAGTACAGGAGTTATATTAGCAGTACAGGAGTTATATTAGCAGTACATGAGTTATATTAGCAGTACAGGAGTTATATTAGCAGTACAGGAGTTATATTAGCAGTACAAGAGTTATATTAGCAGTACAGGAGTTAGTTATATTAGCAGTACATGAGTTATATTAGCAGTACAGGAGTTATATTAGCAGTACATGAGTTATATTAGCAGTACAGGAGTTAGTTATATTAGCAGTACATGAGTTATATTAGCAGTACAGGAGTTATATTAGCAGTACAGGAGTTATATTAGCAGTACATGAGTTATATTAGCAGTACAAGAGTTATATTAGCAGTACAGGAGTTAGTTATATTAGCAGTACATGAGTTATATTAGCAGTACATGAGTTAGTTATATTAGCAGTACATGAGTTAGTTATATTAGCAGTACATGAGTTAGTTATATTAGCAGTACATGAGTTAGTTATATTAGCAGTACATGAGTTATATTAGCAGTACAGGAGTTAGTTATATTAGCAGTACATGAGTTATATTAGCAGTACAGGAGTTATATTAGCAGTACATGAGTTATATTAGCAGTACAAGAGTTATATTAGCAGTACAGGAGTTAGTTATATTAGCAGTACATGAGTTATATTAGTAGTACATGAGTTATATTAGCAGTACATGAGTTAGTTATATTAGCAGTACATAAATTATATTAGCAGTACATGAGTTATATTAGTAGTACATGAGTTATATTAGCAGTACAGGAGTTATATTAGTAGTACATGAGTTATATTAGTAGTACATGAGTTATATTAGCAGTACAGGAGTTAGTTATATTAGCAGTACATGAGTTATATTAGTAGTACATGAGTTATATTAGCAGTACAGGAGTTATATTAGCAGTACAGGAGTTATATTAGCAGTACATGAGTTAGTTATATTAGCAGTACATGAGTTATATTAGCAGTACAGGAGTTAGTTATATTAGCAGTACAGGAGTTATATTAGCAGTACATGAGTTAGTTATATTAGCAGTACATGAGTTATATTAGTAGTACAAGAGTTATATTAGCAGTACAGGAGTTAGTTATATTAGCAGTACATGAGTTATATTAGTAGTACAAGAGTTATATTAGCAGTACAGGAGTTAGTTATATTAGCAGTACATGAGTTATATTAGCAGTACATGAGTTAGTTATATTAGCAGTACATGATTTATATTAGCAGTACATGAGTTAGTTATATTAGCAGTACATGAGTTATATTAGCAGTACAGGAGTTAGTTATATTAGCAGTACATGAGTTATATTAGTAGTACAAGAGTTATATTAGCAGTACATGAGTTATATTAGCAGTACATGAGTTAGTTATATTAGCAGTACATGAGTTAGTTATATTAGCAGTACATGAGTTATATTAGCAGTACATGAGTTATATTAGCAGTACAGGAGTTAGTTATATTAGCAGTACATGAGTTATATTAGTAGTACAAGAGTTATATTAGCAGTACAGGAGTTAGTTATATTAGCAGTACATGAGTTAGTTATATTTTCCTACACCACAGTGAAGGAGAAAGTGTGTCTGTCCCCACCTCACCAGTGTCACAGTGGCCAGACTCGCTCTTCCTCTGGAAGCATGTTTGTCTGGGTCTGTCTTTCTCTGCTGTCAGACTGTGATCACTTTTTGGTGAGGATTCGTCTCTGCTTTGGGTCTCTAATGGTGTAGAGATATTATATTATTTTTTTTTATTTAGGGCCCAATAGCAATCCAGTTTACTTTGTTTTTTACTTTATTTTCCCAATCGTCTAAATATAACTTTTTACTTTCTTTTCTGATTTGGTTATTCTGGTTTGGTTATGTTCAGTACTGCTGGTCTGGTCTGATTTGTCTGGAGTTTCAGGGTCAACTGGCAGAGGGGACTGCAGGTCTCAGCTCTTAGGCTTAAAAGGCTGTAGTGTGTTAGGGGAACTTGTGTTAAGGTGCATCCAGAATCTGAGGGAGTGTTTTTGAATTTGTATGTTTCGTGTATGCTATTTGTATGCTAATGTCAAACAATGGGTAGTAAATGCGGGTAGACAGTGACACAGCTCACTAGCTTCTGGAAAAGAGTGTGTTTGAGCGTGTTAATCTCTGTTTCTCAGCTCGATGGGTGTGGCACTTCATGCTCTGTATGAAAACACTGTATACCCAATCGCTTATAGAAGTCATAGCACACCTCTCCTCAATAAGTGATGTTATGTATGAAATTTTGTCCAGCAAAAGTATGCAAGAGAGTAATAGTGATGACTTAATATGTTTAAATCAAACAACAGAATGTTGCCTTTTTTAAGCCAGCATAATTAAACTCACATGTGTTCGTATGTTAGTGTGAATGAAAGATAATTGTGAGGCGGCAGTCACAGGGGTGTGTGAAGCAGCACCAGGTCCTCAGAAGAGTTTGAGCATCTTACAGCTCTCCTGATTCAGACTAATGCTGAACGTTACATCACACCTACATGAGAGAGAGAGAGAGAGAGAGAGAGAGAGAGAAAGAGAAAGAGAAAGAGAAAGAGAAAGAGAAAGAGAAAGAGAGAGCAAACTCAGAAAAGAACAGCAGGGAAATTAAAGGGAATTCTACAGAGACACATCAGACCAGCAGCATTCAGGCGAGCAACAGCCCTGACCAGAAAGCCCTTTGGATTATGTTCACAGTCGTGGATGGAGTTTTAGTTTGGGATGGTCTAGTATGGAGTGTTCATGGATCATGGGTATGTTTCATGGGCACTTTGTGTTGTGCATTTTCAAAAGACTTTTTCCATTTTTCAACGTTCTCATGCTAATTTGTTGTCAGTGATTTAAACACATCTCTGCTGATTCACTGGATTTCAGAACATGATTTATACCTTCAGCTTTAGAGGGAAAGTTTGACATTATTCAGAATTCTCCTGCATCTGTGAATAATGAGTCAAATATCCAACAGCAGTGCGGCGGGGGGTAGCAGTGGGGCAGGTGGTGGTGTGGTGTGGGTGACTCCGCTCCTGGGTGCCACCCTCATAACAATGTGTATTTTGGGTGTGGCGGGAAACCTGTACACCTTGGCCATAATGCGCTCGGCCACATTACGACGGGCTGGGTCCATGTACGTCTTCATTCTCAACCTGGCAATGGCTGACCTGCTCTACCTGGCCACCATCCCGTTTGTGGTCTGTACATACTTCTCCCATGATTGGTTCTTTGGAGAAATGGGCTGCAGGATGCTGTTGAGCTTGGATCTCCTCACCATGCATGGCAGCGTATTTGTGCTGGTCGCCATGAGTCTGGAGCGTTACCGGGCTGTCACATCCCCTTTCAGAGCACGTCACTCGACTGCCCGCGGACACTGGCTGATGGCGTCAGGCCTCTGGGTGGTGGCATTTTTACTGACGCTTCCCATGATGGTGATGATCCGTCTCAGAGAGGGGCGGCCGGGCGCTGCTGGACTCGTCAAACGCATCTGCTTTCCCACGTGGACGCCCGAGGCCTTCAGAGCTTATCTAACTGCCCTGTTCTTCACCAGCATGCTCCTGCCGGGCCTGTTAATGGTAGGACTCTATGCTGGTCTTGCCCGGCATTACTGGGCAGTGCAAAACAACCTGGCGTGGCAAGGGGCAAGTGGAAACCGTTGTTCCATGTCCTCGTCATCCGTACGGAGGCACAGGCTGAAACACAGGGTTGTGGGAATGATCTTCTGCATTGTGGTGGCATACTGGGCATGTTTCCTGCCATTCTGGGGTTGGCAGATGGCAAAACTATTTTCTTCCGAGTCCTTGCGTACACTGTCACCTGCTGCTCATACATACGTCAACTTTTTTGTCACCTGCCTGACGTATGGCAACAGCTGCGTGAACCCACTGCTGTACACGCTACTGACACGCAACTACCGTGACTACCTGACTCAGAGAGCACAGTCCTTATGCATAAGTCGAGGAGACCCAGGGTCCACTGCTGGGGTCAGCGCAGTCCAAGATCACAATGGATGATATTAAGATGAAACCAAATTTAAACAACAGATCAGTAGAACTTGTAGAAGTTCTTGTAGAAGTACAACTTGTAGAACCAACAGTCACCTTCATGTTTGTTGTTATTGTTTGTGTGGAACTTAGGATAATTTTTAACTCTTTTCCAAAAACAGTTCTGATAATCTCCTAAGATAAAAATAATACAATGATTATAATAAGCATAATAAATGACATAATGACGGATTGCCTTGGCTATTTTCTAGTCTATTGTACTCTGTCTTTTCTATAGTCTGGGAAGAATCATTCAAGAAAGTTTTTCATTGTATTTTGTTCACAGTACTTGTACATTTGACAATGAATGACTTTGACTAGTGAGATCTGTCACTATAAACTGTTACTATATCAACTCATTTGTTTGCAGTTTTTCTAAATAAGTCTGCAATTTCCTTACAATTTAGTTTTAAATGTTCATGCTAAATAAAGTTCATGTACCTTTGGGCAACTGGCAAATTAATTTGTCAATGGTCACATATAGTTTAAGGTGTGTGACTGTGCACGTGAGAGAGTGTGTATAAGAGATGTTGGGTGTGTGTGTTTGTGGGCATCTGGAATCTGTTTGCTGTCTGTCACATTCCTCAGCTCAGCTACTGTATCATGGAGTCGCTATGTTAATGATTCTGAGGATGGACAGACTGAAATACAGTACATAGGCAAACAAAGCATCACCTACAGACAAATTAAAGATTTAGAATGACTCACTTTCTCTCTAATTGATACAGTTACAGATACAATCAAAAGTTTTCTCTCTAGTCTCAGCTGAGAATGTTGCTGTTGGTTGTTAACATCAGTCGAGAAGATAAATGACTCAATATGACTTTGTGTTTGGTCAGCGGATTTATTTGATGGTGTGGACTGGTTCAGTTCATCCTTTAACATCTGAACTCTCATTTGACCTTGATACTGATGACCTTCACGTCACCCCGCACATCAATGTGACTGAAGCTGTCGTCCCCAAAGCGGTTTGGGAAACTCATCATGTTCCCATCAGGAAGTTTCATATAGAAGGTTTCGTTGTTGAAGGTGATGGTCAACTGTCAGAGCACAAAAACAGACACTGATTTATTCGGTTTTAACATAATTAATTTACATGGACAATACCTTTGTAATTGTCTCATGACCACTTCACAAACACTTTCACTGATGATGACTGAATTTGTTAGATGTGTTAAAGATAGGTCAATCAGAAGATGTGAGGACACCTTGAACTCCTGACCCCGTTCAAATGGGAAACATGGTTCACGATGTTCCTCGCCCCAGCCTCCCTGATTAGCGTTACACACAATGACGTTGGTGTCACCACACTGGGTGAATCGAGGGTTGAAGTGAAGTGCGAGAGCGTCAGGGTCATGACCGATGTTAATAGAGAATCTGTTTGAAACAAACACATTAAAAACACATTTTAGCTGTGTTACACAGCTAGTCTGCTGTGTTGCTGGCTGCTGTATTTGAATTTGTACAAAAAGTGGTGTTTAATTGTCTAATGAACTAAAGAATTACACTGCCTGTGTTACCTAAAAAGCTGTATATGTAGGTAGCTCACTAGGGTTTAGAACACAGCCGTAATATCTCAATTAAATTCACAAATATTCTGATCACATTGTAATTAATATGTTGGGGAAGATACTATAACACCAGTTTCTTTACGATATAACATCCAGCACTTACCCTTCACAGTTAGATTTTACCTTCCCAGAGATTTTCAACTCTGTTCCAGCCTGGAAGTTAATATCCTTTACAGTGAACACCTGTTAGAGGAGAAAGATAACATCAAGAAAATTCTCTAGTTACGGCACTTGTGAGGTCAAAACTCCTAAAATAAATGTTTTCATATAATACGTCTATACCATACAAGAAAAACACACATGCCATGTAAATTAGTAAAAATGTGTGTGACATTGAAATGCTGTCTAAAGGTTCATACAGTATTTTATAGTTTCCTAGAGCAGCAATGAATCTGTCCAGTTACTGTTTAACCTTTGATTCTTGTCATGCCTGATAAGACTAATGGCCGGATGTGCTATCTGTGCAGCCAAACCTTAATGTTAATGATAAACTTCAGATAAGAACCTCATAAAGAGATGGGTAACAGGAAGACACAAACGTCTGATCTTACATATAACAAATACTGTAGATCTACTGTGTCTATAGAACATGAAGTTTAGCTCGCCCTCTGATCCACTCCAGATAAACAGATACTGTAGGTTGATTGAGCGGGTGTGTGGGAAATGATTGTCTTTCACAGTGATAAGAGTCATCAATGTCCATGTGACTCTTTAGAGTTGTAATGCTGCAGTTGAATTTTGAAAGGGAAGTTAAAATGCTGTTGTGAACTTTTATAACAAATCTTTTTCTAGATATTCAGACTCTTCCAAACCAACGATTTTCAAAGCAAATGATCTTTTAGTGTATCTGAGTATCTCCCCCTCTCTCTTCCTCCACTCGTCCGCTGTCATGTAAAACTCTTTCACCACTAAAGACGCTGATTCAGAAGCTGTTTTCCTAATAATCCTGACATAAAATTTTGAAATTAAAATTCTAAACCAAGAAAATTCTTGTAGGATTTCTTGACTATGAGAACCTTGTTAGTAAAACAAAATGCTGATCGCAAATACTTAACTCACTCTGGACAGATGTGGTAGTAAAATCTACCATATATATAAAACAACACAAAATATTACAGGAAATAATGTCACTTACCATCGTTGCTGTCTTCTTGGAGAAATGAAGGTGTGTGTGTGTGTGAGAGAGAGAGATTTACCTGCCACCTTTTATAATAAAACCTGGAAGGTGGACACCGAAACCTCTGTCCAATAGGAACAAAGATCAGCAGCAACCAATCAATAGAATAGGGTTTTGATTAAACAGGTGGAGATTTTCATTCAGAAATTAAGGGCCTCTAATTTATTTACATGTGTATCTTTAATTTTTAAGCAAAGTCTAACGGTTATTTAAATTGTAGTCTACTATCTTTCTTTTCTGTGGGAAGATTGAGAGTTTTGTAAATGTTGTTCAATAGATGTTCAATTGTCAGGTGTCATACCGAATGAACTGTAAGGGACAAAATCACTTGCTTGTTCACTTATTCACTATATAGTGAGCTGGCAATAAGTGCACTATCCACCTTATTTTTTTTTTACAAGACATGAAAAAACCCATCATGCTTCACATCATGAGTTCACATAGGGATGATGCTCAAAACTCTTTAGTTAAGTATTACCAAGTTACCTAGACAGCTCTAAAATGGAGGGTGAAATCAGTTTTATTTCACTGTTTTAATACAGTACAACTGTAATAGGTAACCAAAATAAAGAATGAATAAAAGAATTAATTTTATTAGAATTTATTAGAAAATAATTTTTTAAGCTTTCTGTAGCTGCTTTGTACAAATTCTTCCAGATCATTAACTCTTTACCATCATCAGTAACCTTCTGTAGCTGATAACAAATACAAAACTGAAGTGTGAGCATCCTACAGGACGTCATTCACCATAGTGGTGCCATCACAAAGAGTGAATGAAATGAATCTTTATTGTCATTGTAAACTCTGTTTATTATTGTTTATTTAATTTAATAATAATAATAAATAGTAGACATAGAAACATGTTACAAATTTTAAAAATATTATGTTTGATTGTATTATTTATATTTGCTCACCCTTTTTATATTTATATTTGCTCACAAACGTGACATCTTTTAAAATGTGTTCATAATAGCATGAAAGCAAGTACTAATTCATCCATAATCGTCATCTGCATGCACAAGCGCAAATTATATTCTCTTGCTTTGTTGAAGTAAATCAAAGTTAAATGTCTTGACTGGGTTTCTGTGGTGAAACTTCTGTTTCTGAAGTAAAGAGTTTTGTAAGCTAAATGACTAAAAAAGAAAAACAGCATACATTCATTGTTCCTCAATAAAAAGTATTTTATGTATTTTATTTTTTAAAGATGACAGGGTATCATTAAATCAAAAGGAAAATCATAATCAGAAAGTCATAATTTTCTCTCTTATTTCAGACACAAGCTTTTCTTCTCATCTGTGGACCACAAAGATGAAAAGATGGCAGAATATTAAACAGTAACAACTTCAGTCAACTTTCATGTGAAAATGTGCAGCGGAAGTGAAGCTTTCCACAGGAGAAAGTCACGGATTTGTAACACCATGACAGTAAGTAAACGATGATTCATTAAATGTGTTAAAAGTTTATTTTAAGTAGAGAAAGAAGCAGGAGTCACTTCAGTGGTAACATACGTCATGAAGGCTTTTGTAATGTAAGATTTCAAAGCATAAGAAAAAATTGTAAGCAGAGCATCTCAACATGTCGCACATCTATTGCTCAGTGCTGCAGCATAGAAGTGCTTTTTCCAATAACTCTATACAGCAGTTCCTCTATGTACCCTCTAACATGAGCCATTTACTTATGTAATACTCAACATAACTTACTTTAGACACATTGTTGAATTAAATAGCACATTTTGTTATCTATAGCATCATTTCAAATATAAGCCATTTCCTGAAAACACATCTGACTATAAATAATATAGCAACTTTCCAATTTGGATTCCAATTTTAAATGGCTTATTTGTGCACAAAATAGCAGCACAAATCACCACTCAAATAGTTAAATGTTAAACTATGTGATAATTGTTTGAAAGAATGATTATTGGATATGATACAACATATCCAGACTCAACCAGGCCCAGTATAGCAGTTTTTGTGTTGGTGATTGTACAGCAGTTGTTGTGTTGTTGATTGTATAGCAGTTGTTGTGTTGGTGATTGTATAGCAGTTTTTGTGTTGGTGATTGTACAGCAGTTGTTGTGTTGTTGATTGTATAGCAGTTGTTGTGTTGGTGATTGTACAGCAGTTGTTGTGTTGGTGATTGTACAGCAGTTGTTGTGTTGGTGATTGTACAGCAGTTGTTGTGTTGGTGATTGTACAGCAGTTGTTGTGTTGGTGATTTTACAGCAGTTGTTGTGTTGGTGATTGTACAGCAGTTGTTGTGTTGGTGATTGTACAGCAGTTGTTGTGTTGGTGATTTTATAGCAGTTGTTGTGTTGGTGATTGTACAGCAGTTGTTGTGTTGGTGATTTTACAGCAGTTGTTGTGTTGGTGATTGTACAGCAGTTGTTGTGTTGGTGATTGTACAGCAGTTGTTGTGTTGGTGATTGTACAGCAGTTGTTGTGTTGGTGATTGTACAGCAGTTGTTGTGTTGGTGATTGTACAGCAGTTTTTGTGTTGGTGATTGTACAGCAGTTGTTGTGTTGGTGATTGTACAGCAGTTGTTGTGTTGGTGATTGTTCTGCAATGACTCTCTGTGTAGAGAATGTGACACAACTGTGATCATGTGAGCTGCAGTGAAAAACCCCTGTAAGGGGAAGTATGCGTTTCCTCTTCATGTGGCTGTAAAGTGTGTAAACACTGTGTGTCTGAGACCCTGTTTTGATTGATGAAGGAGGTTCAGAGCACAGTCAGGATCTCTGGAAATGATTAGCTTGGGTTTGACATATGTACACACAGGGTTAAAGAGCAGATCACTGAAACAGACGCAATAGCAGGTGAGTTGAGTGGCTGCACTTATGAGATATCAAAGGTTTAAGCTTTAAAATGTTTTATTTGAATCTGTGCTAAAGAACATAATGATGGAGAGCCCACAGGAGACATTACTAAGAATCTCCGAGGAGCTTTGCTGTAGCCCCATGTCTCGCAAGATAGCTGAACATCTGGACCAACATGATGAGATCAGACACCTGCGACAGGAGTTTCTCATTCCCAAAATATCAGACCTGCCTCCATGTGAGTCATTGACAGACCAATAAACTGAGAAAATGTATCTGGATTTTATGACTAGAGCTACTGACTTTATCCCCATGAGGTCTGCTCAGGATGTCAGATTAGATCATATGATCAGATATTTAAATGATCAGATATTTCTGGGTGTTTTTCAGCGGATTTGTCTGTCGTGGATGGTTCAGAGGAATGTGTTTATTTTGCGGGAAACTCACTGGGTCTGCAGCCAAAAAATGCTAAAAAATACATTGATGAGGAGTTAGAAAAATGGGCCAAAATGTAAGTCATTCTGCGGTTACACTGTTTTCACAGCTACTCATTAGATCACTGTTACGTATTATTTTACAGTGAAACTTCCCCCACTGTATTCATTTTACTTTGTTTTTGAAACTTTAACTGTAAAATCAAATATTTACTGTGATGTATTTTCTAACATAATTTTTGACTTACAGTTAAACAAATACCAGGTCCATACTGGATCATTTCTGTGTCAATATTTGATCATTTCCAGGGGGGTCCATGGCCACATGGAGGGGTCACGACCTTGGGCCTGGGCGGAAGAAACCTTAGAGGGTCTGATGGCAAAGATTGTGGGTAATTCAGAGTCAATTCACATTGATGATTCACAGTGGTTGTTCTGCAGATAAATGTGGATGAGTGATATTTTCTATGGGATATAAATTCAGACTAATGTCAGATATTTGTCTGTCTCAGTAAAGAGAAGACTTTACCCCCTCATATAATCACTTTAGCTTCTGACTCAGCAAAACATTTATAGAGTGTGTGTGTACTGGTATATTGGATGCAAATGTGTATAATGACATGTATAACGTCATAAACAAGTTTTGTGTGAGTTTTAGGTTTAGGGGTGGGGTTGATTAGCGCAGTGTTCCTTACACCTCTAAAGCGAGTGTGTGTATGATGGTTAGTTAGTGGTTAGAAGTTAATGACAAAAACAAATGTCACAGAAGCAATAATTGATGAGAACTCTGAATCTGAGGTGTTTGCTGTTTTTCAGAATACAGTTGAAATTAATGTTATAAACACTATACAGTGGATCTGTCTGGTTTTTGACAGATCAGAACTGACCTATTTTTAAAGACTTCACACTTTTTATACCCACTAAAAAATAATAGGACCATAAAAATCAATTCTATTGTTTTTATTCATAACTCAAAAGACAAAATTATAACAGGCTCTGTTCTGTGTTTTAATTTGTATATAGGTGCTAAACCAGAGGAAGTGGCTTTGATGAACGGACTGACAGTCAATTTACATCTTCTAATGGTAATATTTACACCTCCATCTGCAGATGCCTTCGCATGTAACATTGTTCAAATATTCTTCATCTCTTCTATCATTCTATCATTCTTGCAGCTTTCCTTCTATAAACCAACCCCACAACGGCATAGAATTGTTCTGGAGGACCGGGCTTTTCCATCGGACCACGTACGTCAACCTGTCTGCACACATCTAAATATCCAGAAACAGCATTTTTCATCAGATCTGTATCTGGCTGACTGGCACAGAGCAACAAGCCTCATTTTACTTTTCAAAGTCTGTGCAGGCAATAACAAAACAAGCAATAACAATAATAACAATGGCAATAACAACACAAAAACAAACAAAACAGGAGTGTCCAATGAATGATTATTAGATATGACACATCACGTCTGATTTGGTTTTCGGGCCTGTAATTAAAATAGGATGGTACAGGTTGTTTTTATATTCTCTGATGTAATTCATGTGCTCTAAAGGCTTTTGATAATTGGTCACTAATGTTACTTTGAAATTAGCACACTCGTTCAAGTTCTGATTCATGTCACTGTGTTGACCGAAATGTTTTGCCCATGTAAGAATAACATCATTTGTTATTGTTAGCAAAGAAGTTTTCAAAGTATTTTCTGTGAATGTGACAGTATGCCGTGGAATCTCAGATCCGGCTGCGAGGATTCAATCCTGATGACAGCATGCTGCTCATTAAACCCAGACAGGTAATGACATCACTTCCTGTTTGATCATTGATCATGTTCGCCATGATTATGAGGTCACAGCTGATAGAAATGTGAATGGTGGTGTCAGGGTGAGGAGCTCATAAGAATGGAGGACGTCCTGTCTGTCATAGAGAGGGAGGGAGACTCGATAGCTCTGATCATGCTCAGCTCTGTTCAGTATTACACGGGCCAGTTCTTCAACATGGAAACCATCACAGCAGCAGGACACACTAAGGTGATATGAAGTTACTTATGACACACAAGAGCTTCAGATGTTGTTTACACTGAAATCTCACTAGTTTCTCTCACACAATATCTTTTAGTTGTATATGAATCAAACTGAGTTTTTTCCATTGAGATTTTTATCACTCATGAAGATATATATTATCTTCTGTAAAAGTCAGAGAGTGATCCTTTTACAGTATAACATAAGTCAGTCAGTTTTCTACATACTGTAACTACAATGATTTTTTTCATTCTGATTCAGTAGTTTTACTTAACCCTAACTCAGTAGTTCATAACTTAATAAAAGTAAATGTATTATTTGTCTTTAATGTTTCATATTTTTTACGTTTGCAATATGATTCAGAGCTGGATGGTTGCTTTGGTTCATACAGGTTCAAGAAACTGAAACAGTGGTCAGAGAATTACAGTCACATAAGGAATCATTTTGTAATTTTAAATGTTGCTCAGAGAAACATCAATTTACACACAGCTGTTTTAGGGTGCGTGTGTTTGTATGTTCAGGGATGTTTTGTGGGATTTGATTGCGCTCATGCTGTAGGAAACGTAGAGCTGCGACTTCACGACTGGAATGTGGATTTTGCATGTTGGTGCTCTTATAAGGCAAGTTTACTAGCACAAGCACACTGTCGAGTTCTCCATGATTATGGATCATTAACTGAGAAGTTTACTCAAAAATGTTAAACCCACAATTTCCTCACATCGTGCCAAATATAGTAAAACCCACAAGACTGTCCTCCAGAAGGTTTGTGTGGCTCATCGATTGTTTTCCACATACTCAGATCAGGATTAAAATCGTGGTGGCACCATGACACCTCATGATGTCATTTGTGTTGTTTACAACAGAAGTACAGTGCTATTTACAATAGAGAAATACTGACCGTAGTACCAAAGCATTCAGACTTTATGGAAAATAACCTGTGAAACGCATTTACATTCTTTCCAACAATCTTGAGTGTTGGGAAGTGAAGGTGAGTAAATGATAACAGAATTGTCATTTTTAGAAATATCCCTTTCATTTAATTCCCCTGCTGTAAAATCAGTAATACACAATGAAATGTGTGCTGTGGTCTAATTACTGTTAAATATATAAACTCAAACTTTCTGATTATTTATAGTGTGTTTGGTGTGTGTTTTGTTTAGTATGTGAATTCAGGGGCAGGTGGTCTGGGAGGAGCATTTATACACGAGAAACACATGCACACCGTGAGACCCACGTAAGTGTCACAGATGATCTCCAGAAAATGTTTCCTCCTGAAATGCAGACCATGAAAACATTTATAATGTGTATTTGTCTGTCAGGCTGGTGGGCTGGTGGGGACACGACCTGAAGACCAGATTCTTCATGAACAATGGTATCTGATCTCTGCTTTATCATCAATCACTGCACATCTCACACATTAACAAACATTTACAGTGATACCCCCTATTTCAGCGACGGTTTTCAACAGCTCTGTTTTAAAAAAGGCGAGAAAGCTGTGGTACAGTGGGAGGGCAGACGGCTGAGACTCCCCTTAGGGGAGGACCTGCATAGATGACCCTCTGATAAATCACAGCCTGCACACTGCTGCCATCTGCTGGATACAGATGGAGTTGACTTAAACGTTGTTAAACATTGTAAAGCTGCTTTCTGCTAGAATCAGTCAGAAAACCATCTGAAGTGCATAACCACAGCTAGCATGTATTAACAAGTGTGAGTTTTATGAAGAGTGCGTTTTATCTGATTGATGTATATGGATGAAAATATTCCTGCAGAACTGGAGCTTCAGTCTGGTGTTCATGGATTCCGTCTGTCAAATCAGCCAGTTTTACTGGTGTGCCCTCTACAGGCCAGTTTAGAGGTGACACAACATACAAAGCACATGCACAAAATAAAACATTTAAAATATATTTAAACCTTTGTAAAACCACCTATAGACAAACAGACTACATACAGACAACATACTGACTAGAGGATTTATAATCACACACCAAGCATGCACTTAATTGATTATTATGGATAAAAAATTGTATCCATGCATTAGAAATTAAAATATAATAGATAGATTAAATTGCAACCAAGAATAAGATTACAATGCATTTCCATGTGAGTCCATGTGGAAAAACTGATACTGATTAATTACAACCAGCTTACAATAGCTTTGTCATTATTTCAAATAGTTTTGTCATTGTTATCATTGTTTGTAAACATCTTCTCGGGTCCAGGTTTTTAACAAGACAACCATGAAGGACTTGAGGAATAAGTCGGTTCTCCTGACGGGCTATTTGGAGTTCCTCATCAAACATTACTACAGCAAAGATGAGTCTGACCCGGACAAACCCTGCGTTGACATCATCACCCCGTCAGAGCCGCAGGAGAGAGGCTGTCAGCTGTCAATCAGTTTCTCACTGCCAATCAGAAACGTGTTTAAAGAGCTCGAGAAGAGAGGAGTTGCGGTACAGAAAACTTCACCTCCAATATTCTTGGCTGCACTTTTAGACACGCACTCACTCATCTACCCTAAGCACCTTGCCTCAGGGGAATCTCTCTCAGGGGATGAGGGAGATTAATATGGACAGACCGGTCAAAATTAAGGGAACAACAAAATAATCACATTTTGTTGCAGACTGAAGTGAAAATGAACAAATTGTTTGTTTTATTCAGCTGTATTTACTCAGTGCAGCTTATAACATCAAAGTGAAATATATAACAGCAACAGGTCCGAAAAAATACGAATAAAAACAGAATCACTGATTGTATAAAGAATCACCCCCCTCCTAAAAATGTGAACATGTAAACTCAATCAGATAATCACTCTAGAGGTCTCAATGGCCACTTCCAACGGTGAGCAACTGTGATCATTTTGATTAGCTCAGCATTATTAAGATAGATTTTTGGAGCATTTTAGTCCTTGGTTGCGAAACTGAAGCTAACAGTGAGCTATGGGTGGCAAGGCACTGTCAAAAGACCACCAAGATAAAGTTGGAGACTGTATACCCTCTCAGAAGATAGATACAAAACATTTCAAAGGCTTTTTCAATCCCTAGAAGCACACTTATTTTTTATGAAGTGGAAGGGGTTTGGTACAACTTTGACCCTCCCTGGATGAGGACAGCACTACAGACTGCATGGAAGGGTGAGGAGGAAGCTGGGCATAGATGCTACTTTGAAGCAGTTGCAGAAATTTATGACAAAAAGTGGTCATTGTGTGCATGGTCACAAATTCTCCACAAATATGGCTTGTATGGGAGGGTTTCAAGAAAAAAGCCACTCCTCAAGAAAGGCTACATGCAGTCACGACTGAGCCAAAACACACCTTGGGGATTCTATGACCACATGATATAGGTGTTCCGATGAGACTAAAATCTAATTATTTGGCCTCAACACCAAACGATATGTCTGGCAGAAAGCCAATACAGCTCACCATCCAAATAACACTATCGCTGCAGTAAAGCACAGAGGTGATAATATCCTGTTGCCCTGCAGCAGGGACTGGAGCACTTGTCAGGATAGCAGAAAAAAATGGATGGGGCAAAATACAAAAATTGTGTTCACTGCAGACTGCAAAGCAACAAAATGTGGCTATTTTGACAGGGAGTGATTCTTTTCTATACTTGCTGTATGTCCCACAATGCAGTATGACTGTTGCACAGTTTAAATGATGGAGGGAAAACCAGTTGTTTGTGCAGCACCTGTAAGTGAAGTGAAGTAATTTAGGTCAATAAAGCAGTTCAGAACAGTTATAACTTGGGATAACTTATTGTTAGGATTTGTTCATTGTAATGTTACATGTTACTGTTGTGTAAGACCCACAGGATATTAATAAAGAGAACTTCAATGTTAACAAATTAGCTTGCAGAAAATTTACAAGTGATCAAGGTCTGAAAGCATTCATTTAAACCCATTTCAAGTCCCCTGCCAGTAGTGGGTACTTGTGCAACATATGCAATGACATACATCAGAGACCAAGGGAAGTTAGCCAGTGAGGGCTTTAAAAATGGAGGGGAACGTAGCCCTTAGCAAAGGGTATGTGCGCATGTTATCTGCAACCTGTAACCGTTGCGTAATGCTGCAGTCATTGGTAACCAATTAATTACTCATAAATAAGAGTACATTTTTTATTTAAATAGCCTGTTTCACTCAACATAATTGTTAATTATGTTAAAAATGAATAAGTGCATTTCTGTTGAATTTAAAGTATTTGAACATTCAGAAAAAATGTTGCATATCATCTTTAAAATGGTTTGTGTGTGTATATTGAATGTAATGATGGTGAAAGTGTGTTTATGTGATGTTTCAGTGTGATATGAGAGAGCCGAATGTGCTGCGGGTTGCTCCTGTGCCCCTGTACAACTCCTTCACTGATGTGCACCGCTTCATCACTGTTCTGGGATCAGCTCTGAACGCCACTCATGATTTCCAGTGGAGCTGAGCACTGATTTGCCGTCAGACGACTGTGACAGAAGTTGAAGTGTGTTTATGGGCTGTTAATATAACAAGGCATCAGTAATTACAGCTGAATCATAATTATATGTGTAAATAAAAATATGTCTATTCTCAAGCCAACATAAGTGTTTAAAAATGCGTTAAAAAAAGATTTAACTTCTTCTAATTTTAACAGAATAATTGTGCTAATAATCAGGTTTTTAATATGGAACTTTTTCCTCACAAATTGTTATGCTGATAGTTGAACTTGTTTTGGAAAAAATATTAAATGAGAAAAATGTGAAAAGCATTTTCCTTCATCTTTGACTCTTGGACACCATGTTCATATATAATATATAATGTATATAACTACACTGTGTGCACAATTATTAGGCAAGTGAGTATTTTTGAGGATAAATGTTGTTATTGTACAACTACAGTGCTCTTGGTCAATCCAAAATGTTAATGTAAAGTTTGTAAAGTTTTGGCTTTCTTAACACCAGTATTAGGCAACTATTAGTGTGCAGAATTATTATGCAACTAAATGACAAACAAAGATTTACCCATCTCACTTGTTTATTTTCACCTGTCAAAGTGAGAAGAATAAACAAACTCAAAATTTACAAATAAACATTTCTGAAATTTCGAAAAGAAAACCTCAGTGACCAATATAGCCACACTTCTTTTCAATAACAGTCACAAGCCTTCCATTCACAGAGTCAGTCAGTTTCTTGATCTGTTCAGAATCAACTTTTTGTGCAGCCGCAACCACAGCCGCCCAGACACTGTTCAGAGAGGTGTACTGTTTACCTTCACTATAAATTTCCTTCTTAAGAAGGGCCCAAAAGTTCTCAATAGGGTTTAAGTCAGGTGAAGAAAGGGGCCATGTCATTAGTTTTTCATCTTTAAGGCCTTTACTGGCCAGCCACGGAGTGGAGTACTTTGATGCATGTGATGGAGCGTTGTCTTGCATAAAAATCAAAGTCTTCTTGAAAGATGCAGACTTTTTCCTGTACCACTGCTTGAAGAGAGTGTTTTCTAAAAATTGGCAGTAGGTCTGAGAGCTGATTTTGAGTCCATTTTCAACCCGAAAAGGTCCAACTAGTTCATCTTTAATAATACCTGCCCATCCCAGTACCCCACCTCCACCTTGCTGGCGTCTGAGTCGAAGCGGAGCTCTGTGTCCGTTACTGATCCAACCACGGGCCCATCCATCTGGTCCGTCAAGAGTCACTCTCATCAGTCCACAAAACCTTCGAAAAATCTGTCTTCAGATATTTCTTTGCCCATTCTTGACGTTTCAACTTATGTGTCTTGTTCAGAGGTGGTCGGGTTCCATGTCTCTGAGAACTGAACACCTCATGCTTCTTGACACTCCAGGTAGGTTGCAATTGTGGAATATGGCAGCACTGGAGGATAATGGGTTCCTGGTAGCTTCATGTTTGATTCTTCTCAAATCTTTGGTGGTTAACTTGCGTCTTTCCTTCTCTACACGTTTCTTGCGACCCTGTTGACTATTTGCTACAAAACGTTTGATGGTTCTGTGATCACGCCCCAATATCTTAGATATTTCAAGAGTGCTGCATCCCTGTGAAAGACTTTTTACAATTTTTGACTTTTCAGAGTCAGTTAAATTTCTTTTTTGGCCCATTTTGCCTGAGGAGAAGAATCTTCCTAATTATTATGCACACCTTGTTTTAGGGTGTTGATCTCCTTAGGCCACACCCTACACCCTTCAAACAAATACTATCACCTGATATGCATTAATTCCAATAAGCATTCAAGTTTATACAGCTTGGAGTTGGAAATTAAGGATAAAATGATGATATGGTCAAAATACTCACTTGCCTAATAATTGTGCACACAGTGTAATCTAACTTCTGAAGAAAATGTGAGTGGTGCTGGCCGTGACAAAACTTGGGCCAGAATATTTTAACAAGGTGAACATGTTTTAACACAATGTCCGTAACATGATTAAACATGATGCTGAGCTATGGCTTGTTCATTTTATTACATGGTTGCTAGGGTACCATAAATGGTTGCTGAGGTGTATCTAGACAGTTAACAGGGTAAAACTAATAGACGGATGTGTGTCTAAAAAAAGAGCTAACTCCCATGTCTCTGATCATTCTGATGCCTCTCACCTTTTTCAAAGGAACTCAGTGGGGTGGTAGCTAGGATACTGTAACTGGTTGTTAGGGCTTGGCTATGAAGTTGAAACGTCACATGTTGCTGCTTGCTAAGCAGAGCGATATGAGCCCAACCCACGAACATTTTTCATATGGCCATAAAACATCACCTGATCGCTTATAATAGTCATAGCACACCTCTCCTCAATGAGCCGGTCGATTTAACCCGTCATTCATGGGTATACAACAAACCATGTGAAGAGAAGAATGGAAGAGAGTAACAGTGCTTCACAAGCACCACTTATAAATATGTAGGTTGAAATTAGTGAACCCAGCATTTTCTAAACAAAGAAAAAATCAAAATATAATGAAAGTTCTCACCATCATAATTTACTCACCATAATGATGTCACAGATGCATATTACTAGTTGTTTTGTTAAGAGACATTCAAGAACCAATGAAATTTAAAGGTAAGGTTGGTTTTAATTTTGAATAAGTTCAAAATCTTGTTTTCTCATGTTTATATAAGTAATTTATTAAATCACTGGATTAATTTGGATTTTATAGAAATGTCTGTGTTCAGATGAAGAAAGGAAATCCTACAGTCTACATAAGGGAAGGCGTGAGGGTGAGTAAATGATCAGAGATGTTTTATTTGGGGATGAACTGTCACTTTAAACCTCAGATCAAACTCTTTTCATGTGTGTGGGGTAACAATTATTTGCACTTTGTACTGGCAGAAGTTTTTCATTACTATTGTCAAATGATCCTGACACAAATGTGTGGATAAGAAGGTTGTTGTTTGAAAATCCTCTTCTGCTAAGTGACATGCATATGGAGATAATAGATCTGGTGAGCTGAACTTTACTCATCAGGTACGGATAGCTCCAACAGAGATGAAGCTTAACAGGTTTTATTGTCTATATGTAGACAGTGTTTAAAGTGTCATGTTCGAGGCCTGTCCTGTTTTCTTCACTTGTGTTGATACATTTTGATCCGTTGAGTTGCCTTGTGTTAAATGCTGCCTTGTGAAAGCTAATCGAATCAAGAAGAAATTGCAACATTGTAGTGATGTCATGATCGCACCATCAACCACAACTTCAATGGATGTCAAACAATTACACTTCTAACTAAAACATCTTGTGTTTGCTAATACGAGTAATACTAGCTCACACTGGTTGAGAATTAAATAAACCTTCAGTGTGTAACTGGTGCTGCAGTGTTTGAATGATCTCAGGTCAAGTCGTGTGTGCTATTATTTTCAAAACTTATCAGATTTAGGATTTTTACTTGCCTGTGATTTAAAATCTTTGACTTAAAACAGCCTGAGGTAATCAGACTATAGTGAAGCTAGTCTATTTTAAACCAGTTGGTTTAACCTTTTTTGTGAAGGAAGGACTCCATATGTAGGGACTAATATATCAGACTTTGAGAATGGGCGGTTTTAAGCACTCAGGATACTGTAGGCACACTGCATGCACAGCAGTATATTACAGACTTCTCAGAACATCAGCCTAACAAACATACCACTGTGGCAACAGAATGTTAATAGACAGATGCCACATTATGTTTGTTTCAACTGATGTCATAATGATCACACTGTATGGGGTTGTAATGTGTTGTTTCAGGGAATGTGTTCTCTCTCTGCTGGTCTGGCTGTGATCCAGAGAGCTTCTGGAGTCTCAGAATGAGTGGAGTTTGATTGGGTGTCAGAGAGGCAGCTGAGGTCAGAGGTCAGAGGTGAGTATGTGGGAGTCTGCAGCGATGGCCTGCATTCCAGCAGAAGCATCGATTCTTGCCAGATGCCAGATTTTCTGGATTCTGGTCCTTCATGTGGCGCCTGCAGCCTCTGACACTGTTGATCTTTCTGCCAAGAAGATATTCAAACCGCAAACAAAATACTGTATCAATGCAGATACTGTCATAGATAAGTAAAAATTAACCAAAGTATTCTGTTTTTTATTGGTGTAATCTAACCTTTCCTTTTTAGCTAATGCCACAATTCTGTGTGGTCTATTAGTTAATATTAACCAGTGGTTTAATTATAGGAGAGAGAGAGAAAAAGATTGAGAGAGAGAGAGAGAGAGAGAGATGTAGCGTGTCTTACGTCGGGGGTTTTACATGGATTACTGTTGTTGTTTATTTATTGGAGCAGAATGACTTGCAGTTTGTGCCACACATCTACTCAACAGTAATCAACCCTCATGCTAATTTCCAAAATCTGTACACTGTTACCTCTTCACAAAGCAGGAATTCTGAAGGATGACACAACATCACCAAAAGTACAATCCACACAGATTTAGAAGACTTCTAATGTAGCACATGAGTCAACAAAACTTTCTTTACAATGTATTAATGTTGCTTATTTGGTGTTTGTTTGTCAGTTTTGGAGCTTGACACACATGGTCTTTGAACTGCGATTGTGTGGAATGTTCTGCTAAACATTTGTTCCACAGTAGAAAGAAAGAACATTTTCAGGGCTTGATGGACATGAGGATGATGGCAGATCTGTTATTACTGCGTGAACTGTTGCTTTAACATTCTCTCATGTATAGTTCTGTGCACACACGGCTGTGTGGCCCGTGGTCTGACTGGCTCTCATGTGATGGTCATGTGATGTGATGGTCAGGCGTCTCAAAGCCTGATGGGTTGTTGACACAAACACAGAAGGATTTCAGACTATTTTTATCTGTCTGGGTGTTTTGCTCGAAGCGACTTCAGACTGACCAATCATGAGAAACATCCTCTGAACAGAAGGAGTGTGTGTGTCTGTTTATTTCCTGCTACATGTGTCGGCTGTGTTTGATCACAGGATTTACTCTGTTTGTGTCCATTTGTGTTTGTCTCAGGTCTGTCTTTCCTGAAAAGCTTGTCATGCTGAATTCATTTCCATATCGCTGACGTGTGAGTGTGTGTGTGTTTTACATTGTCATTCTGTGACACAGCTCAGAAGACATGTTGAAAATAAAACCAGCTGTGACCTTGAGCTCTTACACACACACACACACACACACACACACACACACACACACACACACACACACACACACACACACACACACACACACACACACAAACATCAAAGTTAATTTAAAATACCTACAAACACATTCTCAAAAATTGTAACTACGCCATGTCAGCAACCATCCAGCAGGAGTCAGTACAGCTCCATCAAAGCTGAGCCACCAGCTTCATCTCTCTGCTTCACACTCTTAGATGTTTGTGCCATTAACACACTTTCAGCAAAATGAAACAGAATATTAATTCACACAGGGTGTGTTAATTCAAGACAGTTTCACCTTTTGTGTTTGAAAACAACATGTAATGCTGGAAAAAAAACTGTGTAAAAAAAAATATATAAATATGGACCTGTTCCAGTGTGACCACATTCCCCAGTTATATTTCATACAGCAGCAGATGATATGAGTCTCATAAATATTCACACAGAAGAATCTGCTGCTTGTGGAGAGAGAGACAGTGAGAGAGAGAGACAATGAATCTCAATGAATTTTTAGAGAATTTTCTCTAAAACGCTGAATCTGTGTTAAATCTGATTTTGCTTTGAAAATTTCTCCAAATGTTTTTTGCCATCAAAACTTATCAGTAATGACATTTCTTTTGAGATTAAATCCTTTTTTCTAATTGATGTTTTATTAATCTAAACTTATAGGAAATTACCAGTTGTAATTCTTAAACTACAGTTTGAGTTATTCATTACTGTCACTCAAACCTTTGACCTGGAATATTAAACTTCACTGTGTAATTGAGTTATGAATAAGCAAGTTGTTGAGGGGATATGATGTAATGCTTCTGATCTGTGAATTTAGATAGTAAAATTAGATGAAAACAGAAAGACTGCAGTTTTATCTCCATCAGAGACTTGAGGGATGATCTCAAAGCAACAACAGAAGAGATGATTTTTTTATTTTGATGTTGGTTAATGGTATTTTATTGTTTTTGTGATGGTAAATGTTCTTTTTTAAATTCTGGTATTCTTGAAGATGAGAAGATGAAGGTCCTGTAACTATGCTTTCATTAAAGCAGAATTTCACAGATTCTCACAGTATTAGAGTTCTGTCCACATGTTTACTTTAGTTCTGTGACAAGTCTGGCAAAACTCATGTGCTCCGTCCTTACACTCTTTATTGAGTCCTGCTGTAGTGTCCCGCTAACCAACACTGACCCTCCTAACTCTAACTCAATTAACTAGCACTGGACTAAACGGCTGTCTCTGATTTTCCTTTCACATCTACTAAGACAATTCTTTCTTTCTTTCTGTCTGCTGGTCACCTGTTTGTGTGTGTGTCTGGCTGGCTGCCTTTCTGTGTCTCTCTGCCTGTCTGTCTGGCTGCCTGCCTTTCTGTATATCTGCCTGTCTGTCTCTCTTATAACGTAATCTGTCTCTCTGTCCTGGTGTACAGGTGGCAGATAAACTCACTCTCTCTGTATCCTGTAAGAGTTTTAGCACTGTCACATCAAAGCCTCCCAGCCAATCCATGACCCTGAAGCAGCTGTGACATCACACATCAGCCTGTAGGGCAGCTAGGGGAGATGTTTGTGTATGTGTGTGTGTGACCTATATTACAGAAGTATCTGTGACCAACCTTCTAAGTGTGTTTAATAACAGGAGATGGATCTGCTCCTGCAGTACTGCTGTGTGTTGACGTTCTCTTTGGTAAACAGTTTTTAGGAGAAATATTGTAATCTTGGGCGCAGGCCACTGGAGGGGTGGAGAGATTGTCAGAGTTTATCTCTGCCTGTTTCCTCCAGAGAGACGCCCACCCTGACGCACCCCCATCCAGCTCCAGACTCTTTAACAACACCTCCAGCTCTTCTTAAAAATTACAGGATTTTTTTCTTCTGCCCGATTGTCACCTTGCCTTAGACATTCCTGTGAACACACAGACTGAGTATCCAGACAAATATGCTGATATGAAAGAGAAAGTGTTCATTTCTGGGGCTGTAACGTGGCCTCAGGTGATTTACCAAACCCAACAACAACATTTCACGTCTGGCCAATAGATGACCATTTTAACGTTAAACTAACCCTGAGGAAACATCTCCAGTTATGTGCTGCATATGACTGTCATTTCTCAAATGCTGCTGGGCTTTGCAGCAGTAAGATGTTTGTATGAACGTCTTTTCTGCTCTGCTGCAGTGTTTGAACTCTGTGTGTTGTAATGGAGGGTTGTAATGTATTTTGTGTAAAACAGTAAGTTTACATGAGGTGTCAGAGATTGTTTTAATATTTCTACCTTTTGACATGATATTATGAAATTTCTGTAATTTTATTAAACAGGTTTTACTGTTTTAGGAGACAAATCAACCACAGAACACTACAAAGGTCATGAAATCTGTCACCAATTAGACCATTCGCAAGAAAAACACTCGAAAACATTTCAATTAAAAAGAAGCATTGAAGAGCCTGAAATATTTCTTAATACATTTTCATTTCAGAAGCAGCACGCAGGGACACGGCATGATGTTTATGTAATAGTGATAGTGTGAGAAAAGATCATCAATAATCTTTCCCTCTTTAGATATTCTTTAATATTATATTCAGTATATTAAGATGTTTCAGATGGTATGAATGACCCAGGAGAAATTTCTCAAAACTGCTTCCAAAAGTCTGTAACAGTATATTACATTTTATATTTGGACAGTTACTCATTTGAATTGATGAAATATTCAACATGAAATCACTCACTGGATGGCGATGCACCAGCAACATTACAATAAAACAAAACAGTCATTATATTAAACAGTCAGATGAATAATACAGAGCGCCTGCAGGAAGAGGTTTGTTTGCAGTACTGAGCAAGTGACCCACAGGTTTTCACCGGCCTTTTCATGGCACTGAAAATTGGGGTCATGTTTATATAAAACAGGCATTTATAATGGTACCCAATTTCAAAGAGAAGTGAGTTGAAATAATCTGCTAATGACTGTCTGATTGATCTGTTCAAAACATTAATGTTCTATCATCACAGTTTTCATGTGAATATTTCCTCATGACCAAAGCAGAGGAAAGAAATAATATCAAAAGATACAAACCATCAACTCAATCATCAGTCAATCACAGTTTTGGCAGAAATTTAAAAAGGTGTCATAACCCTTTAACAGGCTCGTCTGAAATTCTGTGATCCTTTGAGATGAAAGAATATTAATCATGTACTCAATATACTGTAACTAATGATCTTAAGAGTCGAATGTGGTACAGACAGTAAAACTTTGAGCTCTTTCTGTGTGTGTGTGTGTGTCACGTGCTGCTCTGAAGAACCTTCTGCAGAATCTCAACATTACAAACCAACAGCTGAAGTCCATTTGAACTTTATCTCTGATCATTTTAACCAACAATCAAAACTTCAGCCAACAACAGAAATACAGAGTCTCCTGGAACAGCATCTTTACGTTATTGGATTTATATCTCCAGATAAGCCAGTAAAGACTATTACTGCTGTGTTTTAAAGACGCTGTTGTGTGATGCGCCGATTAGACCTTTTCCAGCTCAATACATCAAGCATTCAGCTCTGGACCGACCCAATAGCTCATCCTGACACATCTTCATTCCTCACTGTGACACCACTTCCTTCCCATATCTGCCGTTTGACTGGACAGTAATAGTTTGTAGCAATAAAGCTCATCTGATAAGAGCAAAGACAGATGTGTGGCATTTTATTTCATTGCTCAGTGATATTTGCCAGATGAATTATAAATGTAATATCAGCACATTTAAGTTCTAACAACTTTTGTGATCAGACATTCCTTTATTTATCAGCGGACCACACTGTGATCACTGCTGTATGGTGCTCAGGATGTGAGGCTGTGATTACTGTGATTTTTACCTTGGTAATTGTATGGTAAACACACAATGTGAAGCATAATGTGGTTGTGTCGTCAGCAGGGTCTTCATTGAACTCATCCCATGCTACACTATATAATTACTATATAAGTAATTTCCTACACAGCTGGTTTTATGTTTCTCATATCGCTTTCACCTCTCAAAATACAATCAAACCAATATTTCATGTTTTCGTGTAAGCTTTGTGATATATTGTAGATATGTAGCTAGAATGTCATATTGAATTTAACTGATGCATGGTAACAGGTGAATGAATGTAGATTATTTCACAACACATACAGTCAGATCTACTGTATCAGGCTTTAATGTTTTAAAAAGATATGTATGTGAGAGAGCGACAGAGACAGAGTTATCAGAATTGTTGACTGCTCAGATTGTCTTCAGTTTGTGATGAATGAGGTCTGGTAGAAGTTTTATTGTGTGAGACCCTGTTAAAAAAAAGACCCTCTGACTTATTACTGACCATCAATTTACATGTAACACCTCTCTCTCTCTCTCTCTCTCTCTGATTTATTTAAATACATTTATAAATAAGAACAGGTTCTTGATTTCCATCTCTGTCCAGTAAAACACGTCATTATAACACTAGAGATTCCACAACCACACCCTCCTTTACTTATTTCATCAAAATAAGAAATGACAATTCATAAACTACTGTTGTGAAATGTTTTCAGTAGAGGAAGAGCTCACAGTGTCCCTACACACACACACACACACACACACACACACACAACATTGTGTTTAATTGTGTGTTCTGCTCTGCATCAGTGAGCAGGTAAATGTTTCTCACCTCTCTGGGAAATAGCTCTGAGAAATATTTACAAACTCACAGTCAGTAAACATTTACCGGTGCGCAGAGACAGCTCACCACCAGCAGACAGACTCTACCTGAGAGAGAGACATATGGTCAGAGGGTGAGACCAGGCTTCTGCTCGCACTCTCCTTGTAAACACCTCTTTAGTGAAGGAGAGTGTGTGTGTGTGTGTGTCAGAGCTGCAGAAGCTCAAACAGAGAATGAATCATCTTGACAGCTGAAACTCACCTTGTAGCTACATGAGAAGAGGAGTGTTTGCTCACCTCCACATTTCCCCTCCAGCTCTCCTCCGGTGACATTGGAGTCCCGGCAAAGAGAGCCGCGGTTTGGGGCGACTGACAGCGTGTTCCCTTTCTCTTCTCCCAGCACGCAAAGCTGTAAGCATGTATATCTGTGTGTGTGTGTGTGTGGATCTGCCAGGTCGCA
Source organism: Chromobotia macracanthus (assembly GCA_036877525.1). NCBI lineage: Eukaryota > Metazoa > Chordata > Actinopteri > Cypriniformes > Botiidae > Chromobotia > Chromobotia macracanthus. Next base: position 437,349 of record JAZGTH010000001.1, read on the forward strand.
TTGAGCTGACAGTGGACTGGGAAGGTGCACTCCGAGCACACATCACAGCACATCACCTCTAACCGCACGAGACGCACAAGCACAGCGGCATGTTTCCAGTGGCTCTCGGGCACATTGGAGCAGAGCTGTCACCTGCAGCACGAACGGACACGCTGCCCCGCCCAAACAGACCCAGATGTGTGCACAGATACAGGAGAGAGACAGTTATGGGCACTTTGGACAAGAAACAGAGAGGGATGCCTGTTTGAAGTAACTAAAGGCTGTTTTCAAAATCTGTGTGAAATCGAAATGGAGCTTGTTTACTTTATAAACACACAATCATAATTCTGTTTTGCTTATTGGTGCACTTTATTCTAAAGTACAAAATTTAAGTTAACAACTTTGTCCCCTGAAATGGCTTCTTGTTTTGGCTGACATCACTGACTTAAGAGACTTTTCAGCATCCAATCAATTGCCTGATTTTGCCAAGTGCCATCTGTTGCTGGGTAAGTAACTGCAGTAACTGTAAACATATCCCTCAAATTCAGTTCAATTCAATTTAATTTATATAGCGCTTTTTACAGTGTTACATTTCTTCAAAGCAGAAATGTAATATGTTTTATTACATATAATAAAAACGAATTATAATAAAGAACAGAACAAATGTCAGACATGTTCTGACAACAAAGATTAAATGGTATTATGGCAAATAATTTGTGAAATGTATATTAAGACATTAAATGTATATTAAGGCATACTAGGTTTATAGTAGGTTTAAAAAAAGGGGGAGTTACTGAACCGATAAAACCATCATTAAATCATTAAGCAAGATTTCAAGAGCCGTTCCAGCTTACATGGAGATGACATTTAAAAAGATAACATCTTATGGGACAGGGGTATAAGGGATTTGCAACAGTACCATGAAATCCACACAACACAAAGTAAAATGCATACATACAATATATACAATAGAAATACCTGAAAATGACAGTGAAAAGAAAATAGAAGAGTCTTCTGTAACTGTAATTATATCATATCGCTAGAAGCAATATTAACAATTTACAAAACCCAAGCTAAGTTAGATGTCAGCAGTCTCCCAGTAAGCAAGCCAACAGGGCGACAATGGCAAACTGGCTGGTTGATTGGAATGTTAACCCAGGGATATCTCTCCCTGGGAAAAGCAGGAAGACCATGTCCATCAGTATAAACCAATTTACTCAGAAATGTGTCACATTCAGAATAAACAGGTGATGAGTATTTTACGTTGACTTTTAAGACTAAACAACGTTTCTCTGTTTAAAACAGAGATTTTTTAAACAGAGATTTCTGTATCAGTGACTAAAACATTGTATTGACCAATTAGCATGCAAGATTAGAAGGTGTGTGTTATAGTTACAGAGTATCTTCAGGTTCACAGTTGCTGTGCTCTGTGATTTTGTTCTTCACTTTCCTTCACAAGTCAGTTTGAATGTTGAACAATTAATGCAGCTTAACCTTTTGAAAGAACAAAAGTCAATGAATTGCATCTTTGTCCTGAAATGTTTGATTTGTTCAGTTTGTTTCCTGAATGTTTGTAAAATACTAAAATAACAATTAACACTATGATTTTTTCTACAAACTTCCAACAAAGTTAGTTAGTGTGCCACACAATTAGCTTCAAGTAATCGTGAGACCAGGCAAAAAGTTAAATTAAAATGGTTTTAATATAGCAATTTATGTTTATTTAACTCCTTAACAGTCAACACTGTAAAAATTTAGTGATAGTAGTACCAATGGGTTATGATGTATGTATCAGGGGTTCTGTTCAAATATACATGCTTAAAAAGCCATTGCTGTGCTTAGCTTCATATATTTATTACTTAAATTTGTACTTGATGTTATGATGCTGCTTCTAAGGAACAGAATTTAATTATGAGTCTAATTATGAGTCTGTAAGAATCATATGAAGATCTTCAAGGGATTTTGTTTTCTGGAAAAATATGGATAATTTTCAGACATGTGAGGTTACCCAAGAAAGTCTGTTGGGCTGACACACACACACACACACACACACACACTCAGGTCTTGTAAGAGGAGTGAATGTCAATGTGTGACTGCAGCCACAGATCAATCAGGGTGGATCAATGTGTGACATTTACCCTCACAGATCTCCACACTGACCCCCCCCCCCATCATAAATAACACCCTCACCGCCCCTCATATGCGTATGTGCTGTGCTCACGCTTTTCACCTACGAGTTACACCCTGAACTTCAGAGGCTTTTAAAAGTATTAAGTTGTTCATAAAATGATCTGAACTAAGTAATGAAACGTGGTATTACACTTTAATATGCAATTTAAATTCAAGATTTAAACTGCATATTTTTTTTCTTTAAACTGTTGAATGACTGATGTAACCAATTAATTCTGCCAGTGTCAGACGGCCGTGGCTTTGGGCGCAATTGGCCCCTTTAAACAATATCTCCTTAAGTACCTTTGCAAAGATGAATGTAAATGTGATCCTGCATGTAGTTTTTAAGTTGACACAGAAATACTGCAGCAACATGTGCATGTCACAGCCCATCTGTCACCAGGCAAAGGGGTAAATTAACCGAGTCTGATCCCTTCAGAAGCTCATCAGTCTGTTTACAAGCAGCGAGAGCAATTAATCCAGATGTTTCAGCATCTTGCTGCACTGTGTGTGATGAACTGACCATTGCATGTCAGAGCCACAAAGGTTTAAGATCGCTGTAATTACAGATTTTTTAAGACCAACCACACACAAAGTAAGTGTTGGGACTGAAACACACTCAAGTGAACACAAATGCTTCTAGCTATGAAAGTTTGTGCTGCATTCTTAGTGTGACCACAGGGGGTGCTATATGGAGAGATTTCTCTTTCTCGTCCTGTACTGTTAAAGCGGAATAAGAGTTCAAAGAGAATCTTGCTGAGCAAGTTAAAGTTGAGAAAAAAAACCTAAACATGTATATCAACATTTCAAAAGATCTAAGAAAGGTTAAAAAAAATCTAAATAAACTGAGTGACAGTGAACTTTAGCTCTTCATTTCCCTATTGCTCATTGTCTTGTGTAAATGAGGATGAATAAAGCTGAAGTGAGTTTGACCAGATTCTAAAATCCTTCTGTATAAACATCTGCTTCAGTGAGGCTACAGTGCAAGCGTGCTCAGTTTTATTAGCTGCAGCAGTAAACAGACACACAGTGCTGTATGTTGTGAGTGTTTGGGGGTCTTTGTAAACTCATGCATGCAGTTTCCCCTAATTACAGACATTAAAAGACAAAGTGCAGAAATTCAATCCACATTCGGCACATTCGCGTCTTTTGTTCTGGAAATATTTAACGTGGCGAGTAATTAAAACAATCAGTCTAGTTCTCTCACTCATTTCACATGCCTTTGTTATTGTTTGATTAACACTCAAACTATCAGATTTGTTTTCCCAGTGCAGCATCTTAAAACGCACAATCATCCAAAATGACAATATAAACAGTTACGGGCTATTAATGAATCTGTCGTCTGAGAACGGGAGCATTTCGAGTCGTAATAAAGCATCATCCCTGATCTCTGATTATGATACACAGCAGGTAACAGAGCACAGCTGGAGTCTGTGTGAAATCAAGGGTTGTGAAGTGAGTTTTGTCTCGCTTTCTCTCGGGTTGTTTATGCATCTCCAGGCCTCGGCAATCATGTGACCACCTGTCACCAACCTCCAGTTCACACAGACAAACAGCAGCAGAGGATCCGGTCATCTCACTCGCGCTCACAGCCACAGATGTAAATATTTAGAGCAGGAGGTTTTGTTTAAATTCTGTGGGTCAGTCACACACAAGCTCAGTTGTTACCTTTATGGAATCGGGTTTTGTGTTTATGTAGAAATAGAATAAATGATCTCATTGGAAACACTGTTTGCAATATTAGCCGCTGAAGGGACGCAGCTGATCTCTGCCATATGTGTACACAGTTTACATGGCTGACCTGTTTATACAGCTAAAGAAGTGGATTTTACAACCTTCCTGAGCTGTTTATTTAAACTCCAGGAAGGTTTCTGTGGCTTTCTTCACAGAAAAGTTTACCACAGAATCAGTCAGAATTATGCAGCCGGGGCCTGTGTGGATGTGAGGCTTCGTCTGGCTTCATCTGCTCACGTCTGGGCACACTGTGATACCAACTCATGTTTCAGCTCTTTATAAACTTTATACAGAGTTGAGAAAGAGGGCACAATGTTTGACAGTTCAGGGTGCCCGTCTGTCTGTCTCAGCATAAAGTGGAACACACACACATTTGAAATCAAACAAACATCTCTTGTGTTTTTCAGTCATTTGACATTCTTTCAGTAGTTTACTGTAGTAACACATTAGCTGAATAGCAGGAATTTTTGGTTTAATGAACAACTGTGAAACATGGTAACTGACTGACCAATAAAGGAGCTCATGAAAAGATGTCAGAATATAAGATTGTGAATATGAAGAATATTGAGCAGTTGTATTCTCTCTCTCTTTTTCTGTTTGTAGGTTTGGTTGTGTGTGAGGTGGGTTTGTCTTCACCCAATGGTCCTGTATTGATATCTCATCTGAAGTCCTTATGTTTTTAATGTTTTCAGAGTCCCTTTTTTTTAAAAGAGTCTCTGAAACACTGGACAGTCTGTCCTGAATGTATTAAGTGTGTTTACATCTGCTGAGGGACTCAGTCTGTGAGTCTCTTTTGGCATGAAGCCGTGTAAACTCCAGAAACACAACTGCACTGTCAACAACCTATAAATACCACTGTTTTATCATTGTTTCTTGCAAGTGTTGAAATCATAGATTAAACAAAATTAGGAACTCAGACACATCTCCATGTTTAGAGCAGGAGAGCTGATGAGATGTGACCCCTGAACACTTCAGATGAAACGTCTCTGTGGGAAACACAAACCTCTATGTGAGGACCACAGGACATGCAAGAGCTGCAACAGAGACCTGCTTGACTGTACAGTGTTCTGAGAGGATCTCCAGACTTTGTGTGTGTGTGTGTGTCTGTATTTGTCTGTGCATATGTGTTTGTGTAAGGGTGAGTGTATGTATGTCTGTGAGTGTGTGTGTGGTTGTGAGTGTCTGTGTGTGAGTGCATGTGTGTGTATGTGCTGAAGGCAAATGTGTGGGTGAGTGTGTCAGTGTGTGTGTGCTGCAGGCAGATGTGTCACAGCCACAGGAAGGAGACTGACACACTGTAGGCTTCCAGAGGAAGAACACAGTCAAGGTCATTAGGTCACATGTCCTTAGAACAAACTGTAACCTACTTTCTCCTGACAAGTAGTCCTCAACTAGTCTCCAGAGACAAAGACACCAAATACAAAAAGTCACATTGGATATTTTTGTTTTTTTATCCAGAACAGAAATGTTCGATGACAAAATAAGCTTATTTTTGAATAAAGAAAAATCATTTTCAGCCTAGCTACAGTTTTTACTATTCATGATTATTAAACTTTTTCTTCCCATGATAAAAAAACAGCTGTTCTCCTTGTTCATTTTTTCCACTCAGGTACATATCTGCTGTTACTTTAATGCAATGGAAAGAACAAATGAAGTACATTCATCTGTGTAGAAGTCTCACTGCTGTGAGAGCAGTGAAGTCAGAGAGGCTCAGGGTTTGAGCAGGTCAGATGTTGATCTCCATCAATATCCATCAGCAGGTTTGTAGGCCACAGATATTTCCAGCTCCTGATGAAGGAAGAGCTGTTTCTTTTGAATGGTGATTTATGGGCACATTTGTTTCACACTGATCTCTGAGATCCTCCTGAGGAACTGATAAATCTGAGCCATGCTGGAGTCACTGACAGGACCAACGACTCTCAAGAATAAATACTGAAGAGAAAGACAGAACAGAGAATGGGTGAAGACAGATACATGATCTCATAACATGCTTAAGACTACCACTACCACGTTACCACACCTCATTTGGACTCAAATCTCAATGCAATGAGGATTTATGAGGATTACAACATAATCTCAAGTAATCCAAAGTGCCATGGACAGGGAACGCTTGTCATAACGGAATAAACCCGCCCTGCCTTCTGACAACATTCAGTCAGCAGCGGGATTAATTGTTTGCAGGCTGAGTGAAGCAGAAGCTCTGAGCACATTTGTAATTTAAGAGTCATAGATCTTCTTAAGACGCGTCCATCTACAGCCTGGACAAAAGAGATGCTCATTAAAGAAGATCTAGTGCTGCTGACCTGTGAAACACTGCAGAACTGTAGCACACAAACTTCTCTCAGCTGACCTCTTTCCAGCAGAAAGTACATCTGTGAATTAGAAAGAGCTCACAGTTTTTAAGGGACATATAGAGTGATTCATACTTTACACTGAACAGCCTGTGGTTGTATTGTATTCCACACAGTTTGTCTGAATTAGGTCTGATTACTGCCTCTGCTTCATGTATCGTGGTTCTAAAGATGTTTGTCAATGACTCGTTAAAAGTTTTTTAAAAATCTGTTGATGGATCGATTTAATTTTCATCCTCTGTTGAATATCTGAAGTGATTTCCAGTGACATTATTTGTGTTTGGGGCTAATTAACAGTATTTGATTTTTCTGCAGCATTGGTTTGAATGCAGCTAATTTGTGACATAATCATGAGCAACACAATTACAAAAGCAATTTAAATGTCAGTTGTGTAATATTCATTAAAAATCGTCCATGTTTGCAACAGTAACTTCTGGATGTGACTGAATTAATAATTAGTTTTATTTCATTTAAATTGTAAACAGGCTCACTTCCTGTCTTGATATCCTGTAGGTACAAGACACTTTGGACATGTTAGACCTGCTGCAGATTGTGCAAAAATTCCACATAAAAACAGGTCTTTACCAACATGTGGGTGAGCAAATAATGACAGAACTTTAGTTTTTTGGGGACTTATGTTTAATTAATGTTAAATTAGGTTTAACAGAAGCACATTGTCTAAATGACAACAACCATATCGGACATTGGGTGTACAAAACTATTAATCATCTTCCAAATAATGATGAATACTACATAAGACTTTTGTCACTGATTATATTGTAAGACAAGTTCTGCTCATGTAAACAGTCACTAAAGGTTGAATTTGAATGTGTCACTTGAAGTAGCTGTCAGATTACTCACACTGCCCTCTAGTGTTGCACTGCAGTACTTTGTGCTTTGTTTACACAGCATGAAATCTCAATCACAAACTGTTTATCTTGTTTCTGCTGATGTCCAGATGGGAATTTAATGAGGATGAATCGGCACCAGAGATCATGAAGGACAATCACCTGCACATCTGAATAGGAGAAAAGCAGGAAAACTTTGCCAAACAATCCGAGTGAAGAGAATTCCGAGAATGGGGACAGGCAAACACATGCAGGCGTGTAACCAGGGTGAGAGTATCACTGCAGGATGAGATCTGTGAGCTGTCATCATCTCAGAGGTTCAGAAAACCTCCTTCAGAAGAGGAGAAGAATTCTTCTCAGTCAATCTGTAATCACAGTATAACATTTACACTCGGTTCACACATTTACAGCGCTTATACTCTTACCCTGAACAAGAATTACAATTTATATTTTTATTATTGTGACATTTATGACAATTAAGCAAATGCACTTTTAATTAGTAATGTAATGTTAATTTATTTATCGTTGTCACTTTTCACAATGTCATTGATGATTCTCATTAGTGTAAAATTAAAATATTTTTCCACATTATTATTCATATTTATTTGCCTTACAATAAAGACGATTTGAGGGAAAAATATGTTTAAATAAAAAAGAAGCTATCAAAATCATACTACAATGCAAAAATGGTAAAATTTCTGAAAATACCAAATACCTTTATACGGGAGATTTCTTATTTCTTTTCTTTGATATGGGGGTGAACTATGATTTTCTACACAGTGTGTCTGTTTATGTACATATATATTATACTGTATTTATTTTCATGATTTATTGTATGGCACATTTATCAGTTTCACTCGTGTTTCTACGGAAGCTGCATGTTGCAGCTCGAGGTGGACGTCGGGAAAGTAAATTTCCTCTGATTCATGAAATGTGAAGTATTACACGTCAGTTTTCACCTGTGCAGGATTAAGAGGGAATTTGCTGTCGTCCAAACGTCACAGGTGAGCTGCAGGTGTGACGGTGATCGATGAGTATGAAGATGTATTGATTGTCTGATCTGACTGGATCATTCATTTGTTTTACATCGACTCTAGTTGTGTGCGGTTTGTACATTAGAGGGTTTTGGTTTTGGTTTAAATACTATTTTATTGTTTAATTTTAAAGGAAAGTTGGCGTTTGGGAAGCACATGATGTGCAGTGTGCTGTAGGTCAGTCTAACACATGGATTATGAGACACATACGGAGTGGCAGTGAAGAGTGTTTGTAGGTCAATGTAGTCAGTCATGTAATCATGTAGTCATGTAATCATGTAGTCATGTAATCGTGTAGTCATGTAATCATGTAGTCATGTAATCATGTAGTCGTGTAGTCATGTAGTCGTGTAGTCAGGTAATCATGTAGTCATGTAATCATGTAGTCATGTAGTCGTGTAGTCATGTAGTCAGGTAATCATGTAGTCATGTAATCATGTAGTCATGTAATCATGTAGTCATGTAATCATGTAGTCATGTAATCATGTAGTCATGTAGTCGTGTAGTCATGTAGTCAGGTAATCATGTAGTCATGTAATCATGTAGTCATGTAATCATGTAGTCAGGTAATCATGTAGTCATGTAATCATGTAGTCAGGTAATCATGTAGTCATGTTATCATATAATCATGTAATCATGTAGTCAGGTAATCATGTAGTCATGTAATCATGTAGTCAGGTAATCATGTAGTCATGTTATCATATAATCATGTAATCATGTAGTCATGTAATCATATAATCATGTAATCATGTAATCATGTAATCATGTAGTCATGTAGTCATGTAATCATGTAGTCAGGTAATCATGTAGTCATGTAGTCATGTAATCATGTAATCATGTTGTCATGTAATCTCAATGTCATGTCACTCACCATTGTTTTGTTTGTTTGTTCCACGAGCGCAGCATTTGGGCCGGACGCTGTCACTGTGAGAGGAGGGGTCGTGACCCCAAGTGTGATGTACCTCACTGTCTGTCCTCACCTTCCTTCTGTCTCCATCTCACTGCTTTTGTCTTCTGATGTGTTTATGATGTTAATGTGCCCTGAATGATCCTAGAGCTGTGTTAGCATTAGCACTAGTGTTGAAGCATTAGCATTGAAACTCTGTGGCTGTTATTCTCAAGAAATACTGACATTTGTGCCAGAATTCACTCTCAGTGAAAATTCTGAAAAATCAGAAAAGGTGCATCTGTCAACATTAAAGTTTTACAATGACTGATTCTTTAACTGTTACCTCAGTCCTAAACATGTGTACAGTTATTCACATGATCAGCAGTTATTTATTGTTACTAACTCTGCAATATTTAAACCCTGTCACAGTACATTTACAATTAATGTAACTTGAATAGAAAAATAATTCTGCCAATATTACTCAGTTTATGCTGCTTGTATCAAACCTGTTACATTTCAAATGTTTCAGGTGTTAATGATCAAAATATTATTGGTGTGATATTTTAATTTCCATAAAATATATATTTAGGTCAAATTGACAATTTTGAATAAAAAACAATATTATCTAATAATATTGAAAAAACAAGACAAAATGACTAGTATTCTGCTACAAATAATACATTTCTGATTTTATAAAATCATAATTAAAAAATAAAAAAAATGAATAGACAAAACAACTGTTTTCAGTAGCAATGAATTCAGTAGCTTTATTATTTATTATCAAGTTTAATGAAACATTATTTTATATTTTATATGGTTCTCTTTTTAGATTAGATTAGATTTTAGATTAGATTCAACTTTATTGTCATTACACCTGTACAAGTACAATGCAACAAAATGCAGTTTAGGTCTAACCAGAAGTGCAATAAGCAGTAAAGTCCAGGATATAATTTAAATAATTTAAATGTAGATAAATCATTTCTATGGTAATAATTACAGATGGATACGTACTATGAACATAATATACAGATGGTTATACTATAGGCAGAAATTACAAATGGGATATTTACAATGTAATACAATATACAATGATGTGCAGTGTATATTAAATACTGAATAGAATATTAAATAGTGCAGCTGAAATTATGAGCAGAAGTTAACCCGAGGTAACAGTGCAGTGGATGGAGTAGTGAATTGCAGTATAATATATACTGCAATTATACAATGATTGAAAGTGTAGACAGTCAGATAGTGCAAATGAGCATTAGAATAGTCCCTTAGTGCATTGAGTGATCATGTAGCGCAAATACAAGTTTAATAGTGCAAATACAAATGTAATGGTTATGGTTTGATTAAAGAGGTATGAGGAGGATGAGGGGAGTGAAGGTGTAAAGGTGATGCAGTGGGATCAGCGAGGGGCAGAGTTCAGTAAGGAGACAGCTCTGGGGAAAAAAGCTGTTCCTCAGTCTGCTGGTTCTAGTCCGGAGGCTTCTGAAGCGCCTGCCGGAAGGCAGGAGAGAAAACAGTCTATGGGCGGGGTGAGAGGAGTCCTTAAGAGTACTGCATGCTCGAAATAGGCAGTTCTTCCTCTGTATGTCTTTGATGGCTGGGAGTGGAGACCTTGTGATGCGTTGGGCAGTTTTAACCACCCACTGCAGTGCCTTTTGCTCCGCAACAGTGCAGCTTCCATACCAGACTGTGACATAGTTGGTTAGTATGCTCTCTATTGTGCAGCGGTAAAAGTTCACAAGGATGGCTGAGGACATTTGATTTTTCTTCAGTGTCCTTAAGAAGAAGAGCCGTGGGTGGGCCTTCTTGACCAGGCTGGAGGTGTTGGTGGTCCAGGACAGGTCTTCTGAGATGTGGGTCCCCAGGAACTTGAAGCAGGAGACACGCTCAACAGCCATCCGATTAATGTGGATGGGATCATGTGTGCCTCATCTCTCCTTCTTGAAGTCTACAATCAGCTCCTTAGTTTTGTTGGTGTTAAGGAGCAGGTTATTTTCTGTGCATCATGTAGCCAAGTGTTGGACCTCCCCCCGTAGGCAGTCTCATCGTTGTTGCTGATGAGACCGATCACCGTAGTATCATCTGCGAACTTGATGATGGTGTTTGATCTATTCAAGGCTCTGCAGTCGTGGGTGAAGAGGAAGTAGAGGAAAGGGCTCAGCACACAGCCTTGTGGGACGCCAGTGTTGAGCGTGATGGTGGTAGAGCAGGTGAGGCCTGACCTAACATGCTGAGGTCTGTTGGTCAGAAAGTCCATAATCCAATTGCAGAGTGAGGTGTTAATGCCCAGATCTCCAAGTTTAGTGATTATCTTGGAGGGGATGACAGTATTGAATGCCGAGCTGAAGTTGACAAACAGCATCCGTGCATAAGTGTTCTTATTGTCCAAGTGTGTGAGTACAGAGTGCAACGCTATGGAGACTGCATCCTCTGTGCTCCTGTTGCTCCGGAATGCAAACTGGAGTGGGTCCAGTGTAGATGGAAGGCAGTTTTTCAAGTGTTCCAGGACCAGCTGTTCAAGGCACTTCATGATAATGGGTGTGAGTGCTACAGGGCGGTAGTCATTCAGACATGATGGTTTTGAGTGTTTTGGCACTGGCACAATGGAGGTAGTTTTAAAGCAAGTTGGCACAGCTGCTTGAGCGAGGGACATGTTAAAGATGTCTGTAAAAACCCCACCGAGCTGCTCCGCACATGCCCTAAGTACGCGTCCGGGGATGCCGTCTGGTCCAGCAGCCTTGCGTGCGTTGATCCGGCTCAGTGCGGTAAACACATCTGTGGAGGTCAGTGTGATGGAGGTGTTTGTAGGTGTAAGCTTGTTGGCAGTTCCTCTATTGTCTCTCTCAAAGCAAGCATAAAAGTCATTGATCTCGTTCAGGAAAGAGGCATTTGTGTCTGTCGGGGTGGAATGCCTGGATTTGTAGTCACTGATGGCCTGGATGCCCTGCCACATGCGTCGAGGGTCAGAGTTGGAAAAGTGATCCTCTATCTTTAGCTTGTAGCAGTGCTTGGCCTTTTTGATGCCCCTCTTCAGATCTACCCTGGATGTGCTGTAGGCCTGTGCATTACCTGATCTGAAGGCTGTGTTGCATGCCTTCAGCAGGAGGCACACCTCCTTGTTCATCCATGGCTTCTGATTTGGGTATGTGGTGATCTGCTTCTGAGTTGTAACACTGTCTATGGTGGTGTTAATGTAATCCAGGACAGAGGAGGTATAGCTGTTTATGTCTGTGTGAAAGCCACATGTGGCCTGAGAAGCAAACATACTCCAGTCAGTATTTTGAAACCTGTCCTGGAGTGTGAGGTCTGCCCCCGCTGGCCACACTTTGATGGTCTTCACTAATGGCTTCACACGGTTGATGAGGGGTGAATATTTGGGGATGAGGAACAAAGAAAGGTGATCTGATTGTCCCAGGTGGGGGAGGGGGGGTCACAGTGTATGCTTCAGCCATGTTTGTATAGACATGATCCAAAGTTTTGTTACCTCTGGTGTGACAGGAAACATTCCGATGAAATTTAGTGAGCACTGTCTTTAAGTTAGAGTGATTAAAATCCCCACAACAATAAATGCAGCCTCCGGGTGAGCAGTCTGTTAAGTGCTGTCTGCACTTAACCATGAGAAACTCTAGGTTAGCTGAGCAGTGTTTGACAACACTAACAGGGTTCGTGCACCAAGCATTGTTAACATAAATGCACAATCCTCCGCCTCTGGTCTTACCGGTGTCATCAGCCAATCTATCTGCTCGGAATGTTTGGTGTCCAGCTATGTAAATAGCGTTATCCGGTATGCCGCTGTTTAGCCATGTTTCAGTGAAGATCATGACATTGCAGTTCAAAAGCCTCTTGCTGTGGCTAATGCGGGGTGTCGAATCTCATTCATTTTGTTCACCATAGACCTTATATTGGCGAGGAAAATGCTGGGAAGAGAGAGCCGGTGTGGTGTTAGCTTTAGCTTAGCTCTCAGTCCTCCGCGCTTTCCCCTCCTTTGTTTACGGTCTTGACGCCGCCTTCTAGCACTTCCGCCCGGCCGGGTAGGGTGCGCAGCCTCGGTTGTTTTGGCGATCTCAGGGGCAAGATAAAGATTGCTGATAAAACTGTCGGAAATGCGCAAACTTATATCCAAAAGCTCCTGTCGGGTGTATGATGTTAATGCACGACTGTTCTGCACGAACAGACCCGATATGAGCAGGAGAAATACTGCAAAACTGCAGAAACTAGAGAGACGCTGAGCCTCGCGTTGTGCACGGGCCGCCATCTTGGTCATTTTCCAGGTCACTTTAGACTTTAAACCAGACACTGGAATCTGAGATCTGCTGAAACTCTCAATAACACACTGATGCTTCAGTCAGGAGGAGCAGCTCTCATTCGCTGTAAACAGAAAAGCTTGCTCTCTCTCGCTCTCTCTCTTTCTCTCTCTGTTTCTCTCACTCTCTCTGTCTCTCTCTCTGTTTCTCTCACTCTCTCTCTTTTTTCTGTTTCTCACTCTCTCTGTTTCTCTCTCTCTGTTTCTCTCACTCTCTCTCTCTCACTGTTTCTCTTTCTCACTCTCTCACTCTCTCAGTTTCTCTCTCTCTGTTTCTCTCTCTCTCTCTCTCTGTGAGTTTGTTGGGAGTGAGCGTGGTGAGAGCTGGTTAGAGTGTGGGGAAGTTTGTGAAGTTTTTCAAACTCTCTTTATCTCAAAACTTCTCTTCTGATATCTATCGTTTGTTGTCTTATTGTGTTGTGTTATTGATCAGTATTGTGTAGTTCTTGGCTGTCGGCGGGGCTGCTCAGCATGGCTGCAGGGGAGCAGTCCGGCTTGTTGAAGCTGACGCGCCGGCACGCTGTTAAGTTGTGTCCGCCGGCCGGCTGCTCGGTGGAGGACTGTGTGTTAGAGGTGGGTGAGAGTGTTGGGTATGAAAGTGTGAAATCCGCGTCGAGAATGAACAGTGCCGTCGTGATCTTTTTAGACAGCGTGGACAAAGTGAAGCGGCTCATTGAGAGCGGAGTGGTGATCCAGGACACATACACACCTGTGTTGTCTCTGGTAAATCCTGCTAAAAAGATCATCATCTCCAATGTGCCTCCTTTTCTGAAGAATGAGCTTCTGGAGAAGGAGCTCGGGAGATACGGGCAGCTGGTGTCACCGATCAAAATGATCCCCATCAGCTGTAAGTCTCCTCACCTTAAACATGTGATGTCTTTCAGAAGACAGGTCTTCATGATCCTGAAGAACAATAACGAGGAGCTGAATCTGGTGTTCAGGTTTAAAATCGATGAGTTTAGTTACTCTGTTCATGTGTCGTCGGAGATGATGAAGTGTTTCGGGTGCAAACTGTGGGGCATTTGATTCGGGCGTGCCCGGAGAGGGCAGGTGAGAGCCCGGCGGCCGCTAATGCAGCCGAACCGGCGATCACCAACACTGATAGGGAGGTCCCCTTACTGAATGATTCACAAAGAAATGTACAGGACACACAGGAGGAGGACAGTGAGAATAGCGATCAGGAGAATGAGGTGACGGATCCGTTAACGAGCACACAGAACGAGCAGGACGTGCGGAGCGAGTTAAAGGTGAGCGCAGATGTGGGTCACACTGGGTGGGTCTCACCAGAGTAGCCGAGTCAGTGTTGTTTAGTGAAGAGGACGTGCTGAGTGATAGTGATCTCTCCAAAGTGTCGATCAAGAGGAAAAAGACAGAAAACAAAGCCAACACTGAACCAGTCATGAAAGTGTCCAAGACTCGTCCTGCTCTCAGCGGGAGAACAGTGAGGTGGACACGCAGGAGAGTCAGGCCGCTGTGAGCGCACACACGCAGGGGGATGTGGACAGTGTTTACTCCCTCACCAGAATTCAGGCCTTCTTACAGAGCACTAAAGGAATGAGGCTGGTTAAAGTGGAGGAGTCTTTCCCAGACCTAAAACTGTTTCTTGACTCAGTTAAATTTTTTATGAAAAATACTGAACACACCAGCCAAGTAGCCTTCACTGATCAGGAACTCTTCCATCTTAAGAAAATGATGGCCAAAGTTAGAGCTCAGTTAGCAAGTGATGCTTGAGTGTCTGCTGTTCTTCTTCTTTTTTTGTTTTAACCTCTTTGGTCTGTTTAGTTGCAGCTTTATTTCTATCATGTGTGACATAAAGCTTGGCTCTTTAAACATAAATGGTGCCAGAGAGGATGTGAAGAGAGCTTCTCTTTTCAATTTATTTAAAGTTAAAAAATTAAATGTTATTTTTTTACAAGAAATGCATAGCACGGTTGAGATTGAATCTGCATGGAAGAAAGAGTGGGATGGGGAGGTTTATCTAAGTCATAAGAGTAGTAGCAGTGGTGGGGTTGCTGTTTTGTTTTCTAGGGATTTTTTGCCAATTGCTTGTGATACTGAGGAAATTATTGAGGGCCGTTTGTTAAAAATACAAGCTGTTTTTGAAAATGTTAAACTGACTTTTATTAATGTTTATGCTCCAACTGTAGGCACTGAAAGGGTGGCCTTTTTAAATGTTTTAAGCTCTGTTATTGTTAACTGTGGCAATAATGTTTTTATTTTTCTGGGTGGTGATTTTAACTGCACTGCAAATCCGATTTTAGATAGAAACCATCCTGAGCCACATGGACCAAGTAAAAAGGGTCTTATTAATTTAATTGAGGTGAATGATTTGTGTGATGTTTGGAGGTTTTTTCATCCTACTCAACGCCAATATACTTGGACTCATGTTAAAGACAACTCTTTATCTTTGGCTAGGCTTGACAGATTTTATTGTTTTAAACATCAGTGTACTATTTTCAGGAGTTCTTCAATATATCCTGTTGGTATTTCAGATCATTGCCTTGTTGAGGTTTCTGTCTTTGTCAAAGATGTGAAATGTAACAGTGCTTATTGGCATTTTAACGTGGCTCTGCTTTCCGATAATGTTTTTAGAGATGTTTTTAAGTTTTTTTGGAATAATTTTACAAAAACTAAATCTGAGTATACTTCCTTACAGCAATGGTGGGATATAGGAAAAAGCAAAATAAAACAATTATGTTTACAGTATACTCTCAATGTCTCTTGGAACATGGCTAGGTCAATGAAAGTCCTGGAGAGTGAAATAGTGAAGCTGCAAGTTTTGGCAGACTCCACAGGAGACAGAGAGCATTTTAAAGCTCTCAAAAGAAAAAAGTCAGCTCTGTCTAACCTGTTGGGTTTTTCTGCTCAAGGTGGTTTGCTCACGTTTTCAAAATGTTGTTAAAATGGATGCACCCTCACATTTCTTTTTTGGTCTTGAACAGAACGGGCAAAGAACGGGCAAAGAAGACTCATGCACTCTTTGCGATCAAGAACTGGGCAGCTGCTACAGGAGCCTGTGGAGATTCGTAAATGTGCAGTGGCTTTTTATGAAAAACTTTTCCAGAAGGAGTTCCAAGAGAGACCTGAGGTGGCGCAACCTTTTTATGAGGACTTACCGAAGGTTTCAGTGGAAGCTAATGCACAGCTGGATGTGCAGCTTTCTGCTGCTGAACTGTACACAGCGTTGCAGAGTCTGGAGAGGGGTAAAGCTCCAGGCATTGATGGCCTTTCGGCAGATTTTTATAAAGTTTTTTGGCCTGTAATTGGCTCGGATCTGCTGCTTGTGCTAAGAGACAGTTTAAGCAAAGGACAATTGCCACTGAGCTGCAGGAGAGCAGTTATTACTCTTCTCCCTAAAAAAGGAGATTTACTTGATATCAAGAATTGGCGTCCAGTGGCTTTGCTATGTACTGACTACAAACTGCTGTCAAAGGTCTTGGCCATGAGGCTAAAAAAAGTGATGGAACAAATAATTCATGTTGATCAAACATACTGTATACCCAACAGGTTAATATCTGACAATATTATTTTAATTTGTGATGTTTTGGACCTCTCCAGTTCATTGGGATGTAATATTGGTCTGATTTCAATAGATCAAGAAAAGGCTTTTGACAGAGTTGAACATCAGTATCTGTGGCAAACGCTAGATGCTTTTGGTTTTAGCTCTGGTCTTATAGCCATGATCCAGGTCTTGTACAGAGATATTGAGAGTTTACTGAAGATCAATGGTTGTTTAAGTGCTCCTTTTAAAATTCAGAGGGGAATCAGACAAGGTTGCTCACTATCTGGAATGTTGTACTCTTTGGCCATAGAGCCTCTTTTACATACTCTGAGACGGCGTATTTCAGGAGTCAATTTTCATTGGTGTGAATCAGTTTTTAAATTGTCTGCTTATGCTGATGATGTTGTTGTAATGGTTAAAAATCAAGACGATATTAATGCTCTTGTTGATAGTCTTAATGATTTTAGTGTTTTGTCTTCAGCAAAAGTTAACTGGGGAAAAAGTGAAGCTATTACTTTTAGTGATGAGTTAAGCAGGAACTTGTTCTTCCTGGTGGTCTATTTTGGAAAAAGGGTGGTTTTAAATATCTTGGGGTTTATCTTGGTAATAATTCTTTTATGTGCAAAAATTGGGATAATGTTTTAGAAAAAGTTGAAGGACGTCTTAAAAGGTGGAAATGGATTCTGCCACATATGTCATATAGAGGACGCACACTAGTTATTAATAACTTGGTGTCATCCATGTTGTGGCATCGTCTAATATGCATGGACCCCCCGGCGCAGCTGCTATCAAGGATACATGCGGTGTTGGTGGATTTTTTCTGGGACCGTCTTCATTGGGTCCCTCAGAGTATACTGTTTCTGGAAAAAGGGGAAGGAGGACAAGGGTCTTGCTGAGTCTTTGTTCCTAACAGATCTGTGTGCTCATAATTTGGGCAACCTCCCAACTTTTTACTCTGGATTGTTTACTGTGTGGGGGATGTTTCAAAAACGGAGGTTAACCAGCAGTGTTTCCTTGTTGTGAACCCGGTTCAACGTCCAACAATTAGCTGGATCTTTTGTGCTGCAGCAGTTCCAGTTGGCAGGGGTTGTCACACTGGGGCATGTAGTTGATCTATGTGGACCTGATCTGACTAATGCTTCAGGTCTGGCTTCACATGTGGGAATTGGATCCATCAGGCTTGTAAATCTTCTGCTGAACACTTGGAAATGTGAACAGTCTGAACTTTCTTTGTTAAATGATTATTGAACTGGACATTGTTTGTCAAATGTTGATGATTCCTTTCCTATATTGTTTCTTTCTCCTGATTTTAAAGATTGCACTGGTCAGTTTTTAGATTTTAGTGAGACCTTAACAGACAGGTTGGATGTTATGGGGGGGAAAACTATGTACAGGCTGTTCGTGAAAATTTTAAATAAGAATAAATTAAATGGTCAGACTGACACTCCATGGAGCGTTCATTTAGGGCTTGACAAAGAGGTCAAGCCTGTATGGAGAGCACTTTACAAGCCACCATTGACAAAAAGGGTTGGGGATTTACAGTGGAGAATTTTACAAAAAAATTCTGTAAATGCTTTTATTTCTGTTATTAATCCTAATGTAAGTGATGGTTGTCCTTTTTGTCTCGAGAGAGAAACAGTTTTTCACTGCTTTTTGGGCTGCAGAAGACTTGTTTTTCTTTTAAATCTTCTAAAACGAATGTTCACGATGTTTGGAGAAAAGTTTTCTGAGAAGATGTTTATTCTTGGTTTTAGATACAGTCAGGAGTGGAGAGTGAAATGTCAGTTGTTTAATTTTGTATTAGGTCAGGCAAAAATGGCTCTATCTACCTCAGTCGAAGGAATAAAATAGAAGGGTCCCTAGATTTTGATGCTACCACTGTCTTTATTAGAATGATAAAAGCCAGGTTAAAAATTGATTTTGATTTTTATACTACCACAAATAATGTAGAGGAGTTTACAAGTATCTGGTGCTTCAAGGATGTCCTGTGCTCTGTTGTTGAGAATGTTTTGTTTTTTGGAAATATTTTGAGTTAAACTTTCTTTTGTTTTGTTTTTTGAAATTATGTATTGTCCTGTTTTGATTAAATAAAGATGTTTTGAATTTTCATTTTCTCTCTCTCTGTTTCTCTCACTCTCTCTCTCTCTCTGTTTCTCTCCCTCCCCCTCTTCCCTCTCTCTGTGAGGTGATGGTTGTTGTTGTTTTGCAATTTCTCTCTTAAAGGCATGAAACCATGATAGCGCAGCGGTACATCAGGCTCTTTCAGACGGCCGTAAGCTTGTCTCACTCGTGGTCCAGTGCTCTGTCAGTGTTTAGCTGTGGATAAAGATGGAAAGAGACGGAATTCCCAGTGCTGGATGATGGAGAAATGAGAGTTTGTAAGCGACTCATTCTGACAGACTTAAGTTAGCAGAAACAGCTGGAGCATGAGAGAGATTCTGTGAAACATGAGGAATACACAATCTTGACAAACAACTGAATGGTGCTGCCCCTGAACGCACACACACACGCACACACACACACACATGCACACACACACACACACACACACAAACTATACACATATGCACACACACACACGCACGCGCACACACACGCTCTTTGACACACACACACACACTATACACATATGCACACACACACACACACTATACACACACACACACACGCACACTATACACATATGTACACACACACACACTATACACATATGCACACACACACACATACACACGCACACACTATACACATATGCACACACATACACACGCACACTCTCTGACACACACACACACATACACGCTCTCTGACACACACACACATACACACGCACACACTATACACACACACACACACACACACAATATACACATATGCACACACACATACACACGCACGGGCACACACACACGCACGCTCTCTGACACACACACACATACACACGCACACACTATACACATATGCACACACACACAAACTATACACATATGCACACACATACACACGCACGGGCACACACACGCTCTTTGACACACACACACTATACACATATGCACACACACACACACTATACAAATATGCACACACACACACACACACGCTCTCTGACACACACATACACACGCACACACTATACACATATGCACACACACACACACTATACACATATGCACACACACACACGCACACACTATACACATATGCACACACACACACACACACGCACACACTATACACATATGCACACACACACTATACACATATGACACACACACACACACACACACACACTATACACATATGCACACACGCACACACTATACACATATGCACACACACGTTACATTTCTGATTTTGCTCTTCACTGGCCCACACGTCCTGTTGTGATGAAGTTTAGCTCTAAAATCTGAAGCTCCACACATTATTCCAGGTGAATATCTTGTAAAATGACGCGGTTTGTTGTTTTATGGTCGGTGTGAGCTGTTATCAGAAATCAAACTAACGACGGCGCGTTTGTTTGTTTTAGTCTTCTGACATTTTGTCTGTTCTGTAAAATATGTCATTTAATGATATAATATTATAAATTATGGGTGTAACAATACATCGATATTGATTGAGGTATTGATCAAATGTTTAACGATACGATGCATTAATGGCACACGTAAAATATCGATAATATATAACGATATTTACACAGTACCTACACGTTTATAGAGGTACGTGAAATACGGGACCTTTATTTTGACGCTCTCCACATCTTCACGTGACGTCAGCTACGCGTTTTGGCGTAATTTTTCGTCTTATTTGCTCGCTGTTCTGCCCGCAGCGACACGACGCAGGTTTCATGTCTTTCACTGTCACCTCAAGTCATGTGCCCATTATTTATTTTTTATTTAAAATTTAAATCATTAAAATTTAATTTTTTAAATAATAAACTATTTAAAGTTTTTTGTTGTAAATGTCCCAATTTGAATAGTGGATGTCCATCGTTTAAAGAGTTTAATAAACATTCATGTTATGTATTTTTTTTTGTATTTTTGAGTTTTGTGAAAATAAAAATGTAACTGGCTGTGTAAACTAGGCACATAATATATAAATATTAAATATTGAAAAATCTTATATAACCTCAAATGAATCGAATTATAATCGTATTGCTGGATTTTTCGAGGTAGCGCCTAACAGTGTTTGGATGAAATTTGAGAATCAATATCATATCGTGAGGAGATGTCCAATTTACACTCATATTATGAATGTCATATATATATATATATATATATATATATATATATATATATATATATATACATATACATATATGTACTGTGCAAAAGTCTTAGGCACATTAGTATTTTCACACCCAATTATAAGATTACAGTTCCAAACATTATTTTTGCCATTAATTGTAATAATCCAGTGAGATGTTTGTATGCACAAGGAGACTGACGACAGCCAGTGCTCCACAGAGAGATCTGATCTCACAATCATCGAGTCTGTCTGTGATTACATTTTGAACCAACAGAAAGAACTGAGACAGACTGAATCCAGAAGAACTGTGGCAGTGTCACCTCTTGCCTCATCTTAAATGCCTCAACTTGAGCATATATATATGCAGTTAATGACTGTGCAGTTTGTTCATAGATAATTACGTCACTTTCTTTGATATTATGACATTTACATTTACGCAGCACTAATACATTTTATTTTAACAGATTGTGGTCAGTGTTAAAAAACAAGGAAGAACAAACCTGTGTGATTTGTGTTGTTTTGTCATAGCTGAAACATTTATGTATGAAGTGTGTGATGGGGATTATTGTAGCAGTAGCTGAACATTCAGGAATGATGGACTATAACCCTGCGTACAAGCTTTACAAATCTACTCTGTCCACATATGTTCTTTTACAAGCAGATATTTCCAAATTCGTCCTTTCTCTCTTTCTCTCTGTGGTGTGCTGACTCTCTTTCTCTCTCTGTCTGCGTTTTGCTGTCTCTCTGTCTGCGATTTGCTGTCTCTGTCTCTGTCTCTCTCTGTCTACAATTTGCTGTCTCTCTCGCTCTGTCTCTCAGTTTAAGTTTGCTTTATTGGTATGACAAAAACTGTACATTTGTATTGCCAAAGCAATGGCAGCTAGGCTGCATACAATAATGTGTGTAATGCAATTTATACTAAGTGTATACAAAGAAAAGTAGTGCAGAAATAAGATAAAAAGAAATAAAAATAGAGGTAAAAATTCAATACAGTTATAAAGATGTATAAAGATACAGATAACACAAATAACATGAAGTATAAGTTATACAATTTAATTACAAATGAGAGAATTATGGAATCAGGGCAGATCATTCACTGTCTCTGATACTGTGGCAGGCAGACACATATTGTGCTGCTAACACACAGCAGCCCTTGTGTTCTTCTAACATTTTTGTAGGCTCTTTATTTTTTGGTAGAACATTGTCTGAATATCTTTGTATTTTGTGCATTCTGTTAGAAAGTGCAACTATGTCTGGATTTTGTTTTGATCGCAGTGTCTCTCTTCCTGTGGAAGCCATGTTTTCCTGTGTCTACCCATCTCTGTTGTGAGCTTGTGTCCACTGAGTCTGTACCTGCTCAACTGGCTCTCAGTTTTTTGTCTGTGATTTGCTGTCTCTATCTCCCTCTGATGTGCTCTCTCTCTCTCTCTCTCTCTCTCTCTCTCTCTCTCTCTGTGATGTGCTGTCTCTCTCTCTGTGATGTACTGTTTCACTCTCTCTCTCTATGTCTCTCTTTGTCTATGATGTGCTCTCTCTCTCTCTCTTTCTCTGTCTGTGATGTGCTGTCCCTCTGTCTGTCTCTCTCTCTGTGTTGTGCTGTCTTTCTCTCTCTGTGATGTGCTGTCTCTCTCTCTGTGATGTACTGTTTCACTCTCTCTCTTTTTCTCTCTCTGTCTGTGATGTGCTGTCCCTGTCTCTCTCTTTGTCTATGATGTGCTCTCTCTCTCTCTCTCTCTCTCTCTCTCTCTGTCTGTGATGTGCTGTCCCTCTGTCTGTCTCTCTCTCTGTGATGTGCTGTCTCTCTCTCTGTGATGTACTGTTTCACTCTCTCTCTCTTTCTCTCTCTGTCTGTGATGTGCTGTCCCTCTCTCTGTCTCTCTCTCTGTGTTGTGCTGTCTTTCTCTCTCTGTGATGTGCTGTCTCTCTCTCTGTGATGTACTGTTTCACTCTCTCTCTCTGTCTGTCTTTGTCTGTGATGTGCTCTCTCTCTCTTTCTCTCTCTCTCTCTCTCTCTCTCTCTCTCTCTCTTTCTTTCTCTGTCTGTGATATGCTGTTTCTCTCTTTGTCTGTGATGTGCTGTCTCACTCTCTCTCTCTCTCTCTCTTAGTCTCTCTCTCTCTCTCTCTCTCTTTCTCTCTCTTTCTCTCTCTATCTGTGATGTGCTGTCCTTGTCTCTCTCTCTGTCTATGATGTGTTCTCTCTTGCTCTCTCTCTCTGTCAGTGATTCACCTCACTTACTGACAACACAGAAAATTCTTGAAAGTATCTGTTTGAAATGGACATATTCCATTAATACTCAAAACAAATTAGCATCTTGTTTATATCATTAATATAGATATGCATGCTTATTTCTTAATTGTTGATTTTATCTTATTTTTCATATGATATAATTGTACCTAAAATTACAAAATAAGAGAGAAATAGTTTTCCAAGATAACAAGCAATTTCACTTTTATTATTTTATTTTATTGAACTTCATTTATGCATTTGGCAGACACTTTTATCCAAAGCAACTGACATTACATTTAAGTTATACGTTTGTTAGTACATTGTGTTCCCCTATGAATCAAACCCACAACTTTTGCATTGCTAACGCAAGATTGGGTTAGCAATGCATTGCTAGCCGAGTAGTTGGTTAGCCACATATTTACAGATATACAAGTTGCTGCCTTAATACAGAATGTGTGTCGTTGTGCTTTTATGAGTGTTTTACAAAGAATGCAGTTCGTCCAATCAGAATTTAGAGTCAGAGTTTACTGTCAGTTTAATAATTGAGGAATAAAACTCATAATGTGAAATGAGAGAAAATCCTCAAAAAATTAAACTCAACACGGGTTAAGTGAAAACCTCAAAACAGACAGTAGAAGGTCAAAAGCAGAGAATGCCAATTATCAGATCTGAGTGTTAGTGCATGAGATGTGTGTTTATGTGTATGAGTGTATGTGTGTCAGTGAGCTGCTCTACTGTGTTGTTCTCTGTTTCTTGTTCTCTGTAAACGGTTGGTCTTTGATCAGGCTGATGGTAAAATACAACAGACAAAATGCTCTGGGAATTTGGGAACGTGGAGGTCAAACAGGCAGAAGAATGTGATGAAAATTACTCCCTGAGTGGCCCATCAGTGTTATGTCGAGTGTTACCTCCAGCCTGTCCGTTCATCTGACGGCTCCTGCAGGCACTACTGCAGATCTTCTGTGCTTCACTTCAGGTGCAGCGTCCAAGAAAAATAATTGCACAAACGATTACAGTGAGCGTTCCCATGCTGGGTCATGTTCTGTGCAGTAAAAGCCTGTGGACCTATCACAATCCCTCTCTGCCCTGTTATCGTCTGTTTAGTGGCTCCATCCAAAATACACGACATCGGGTGTGTTGAGAATTGGATGTGGAGCACAGAACCGTGTGTATTCTGGCAGCAGAGGTCTGGAGGGTTGAAAACACATCTTTGGGAAGGAATTCCACATTTACAGCCTTCATTCTGTCTGTTGAGGGCTGCACATACAACCACAGGTTCCTGTGAGGTTCTCCAGGTCAGAGGTCACAACATGTTGCACCTGAAACATGTTGTGACCTCTGACCTCAGAGGTGAAGATTCTCAGGTGCTTCTGAAGTTCTGAGTCTGTCCTAGAACTGGACTAAACTCTCCAAAACAAATCTGAAATCTATCCAGTTCTCTTCATTTTTTTAAATAATTGTGTTCTATGAGTAAAAATTACATTTTAAAGCTGTTTTATTTAATACCACTTCCAAAAATCCCATCTCCCCCCGACCAGAGGAGAGCTCTCCTAAACATGAGCCGTGCTGTCTGTCTGTCTTTTTTCCCCTTCTCTGCCTCTCTCTCTCTCTCTCTGTGTGTGTTCAGTGTTTATTTTCTGCTGTCCTCAGAACAGACATTGGCAGTGATTATGTAATAACAGATGGGGGATGAAATTAACACGTTCTGTGTGTGTGTGTGTTTGAGAATCTTTTTCATGTCGAATATCTCAGAGTCTTGGACCCCAGCAGACCAAACTGCACCTGTCAGAAAAGTAATGGCCGAAATATTCCAACGCTAATTAACAGAGAGGGAGAGACAGAGAGGGAGAGGAAGAGAGAGAGAGAGAGGGAGAGGGAGAGGGAGAGAGAGAGAGAGAGAGAGAGGGGAGAGAGAGAGAGAGAGAGAGAGAGGAATGCTGGCATTTACACACACCCATTAATTGCAGTGAATATATTCAGTGATGTGACAGGAGTCTTGTATCAGACACAGAACACAGAAATCTAGATTGTATCCATCTATTTTAATCTAGAAATCACACAGACAAGTAGCATTTTGAACATTTATTGTTTTTTTCCACTATGGATGCACTTGCTCTTTCATTATATCTATTTTTTTTTATTTATTTATGTAGCCATTTTTCATCAGCTTTACAGAGTCAAGTTTAAACAAACTAATTGATCCATTAAAGAAAAAGATATAACTGGTGAACACAGTAGTACTATGATGAAATTAAATTAAGAAAGAACAGCAAATAGAATTTTGCAAAAGTCCTGTAAAAAGTAATAACTGGAACAATAAGCAAATTAAAGAAATGAAAAAATAAATGAATAGAGTTCTGTGAGTATTTGAACCTGATGTGTTGAAAGTAATATTACTAAAATATGTCTGTTAATATGTACATGAGTTGCAGCCGTAATTATGGCAGATCTCGTTGCTACTAGTGGCAACGAGAGGCAATGGTCTTCATTGGGTGGAATAATCGTTAGCCAGGATTAGTATTAGCCAGACCTGGGGCTGTCAGTCTCAGAGCTCTAAGGGCCTAATGCTGGGCCTAGAGCTGGGTCCTCAGGAACCAAGAATGAGACATGGAGACAAAACAGACTGATATTAGCAGACTGGTATAGTCCGCTCGCAGAGTGTAACAATTGTAAAATATTTAATAAAATGTAAAAGATTGGTGTTAGAATTCAGTTCCGGTCATCTACTTATTGCAGCATAACCATGTTTAGGTATGAAGTTAGAAGCAAGATTAAAGAAAGAGTCTTTAATTTAGACTTAATAGCTTTTCATTAACGTTATTTCATAAACATTTATTTATTTAGCAGAAGCTTTTATCCAAAGTGACTTACAAAGAAAGTGAGCATTAAACATTTTGTCTTAAGAACCAAAAAGCTACAAAGCTTTAAAGCTACATTTACAAGTGGAAATCATATTATGATGCTAGAGACAGGATGAACAGAAGGTTTTTTTTTATAGATTTATGAAAGAATATTAGAGCATTAGGGATTATTCTCTGTTTACTGTGTAACACAAAATGCAAACTTTGAAATAAATTGCAATGTTTCTCATTAGACTATCAGACAGTTTGCTTTTATTTTTGATGGGTTATATAGTATGCAACATCTGAGAAAGTGCATAATTTTCTCCCATTCTTGGCTTTTCTGTTCAACCCTGTATTTTAAAAATAATCTTTCTGACATATTTTAGAATCGACTGCAGTTTTTTGACCACATGGGTCCTTCAGAGGTCTGTTCAATATCTAATTCTATGTGTATGTCAGTATCAGATTTACACATATTATCAAGCTCAATAATTCAGTTCTGTCATGTGAAAGAACCTGAATTTGTAGAGCACAAGCTTGAAGATCCTTCTCCAGTGAGCTGCGTCTGTGGAGGTTTCTGCCCTGATCTTTGGGTTTGAGGTAGAACATGATTTCATAGTTTCCTTTGGAAAACATGAGAAACCCAAATGAGTGAAACAAAAGTAAGAGGCGGGCAGGCAGAATGTGTCGCCTGTGTTGAGGGGGGAGAAAATATGTGTGATGTCAAAAGTCTTTTTGTGTTTTTCTGGTGGTACTGCTGCGATGCTAGCACGCTTTCCATTTCAATTATTGACAAGCGTTTAAGAAGCACCTGCAGAGAGCAGAAACACACTTTACCAAACCCAGATTCAGACAGAGAGAGACAGGGATGTACACTAGCAAAGAAAACAGCGCCTCAGGCTAGGAAGTAATGAGAGCTTTTCCGCAGAGGCTTTAGACCCACTGTTTGAAATTTTTTTTGTGTCTTAATAAATCCTAAAAGTGTAATTTACTTGTGAAGGAGAAATAACAAAGGCGCCCGCGCCACATTTAATATAAAACACTTGTTAGTGCTGATGTGTCGACAGGCCTCAGATGGCAGAGCGGCGTTTTTATTCTCTTGTTGGTTTCTTTTCTTCTTTCCTCAGGTGGCTGTGGGCGTCCTCAGATCTTTACTGATGCCTCATTTGCCACGACACTTTTCTTCTTCCTCAGTATTTTGAAGAGTCAAACTCAGACCATCACTATTAGAGAAACATCCCCTTACATTCATGCATTGTTGCATTTCAATAGATGAACACAGATCATCTATTAAAATAGATCAGGGTGAACGCAGAACCTGCTAATGTTTATCAGTCTGTCATTGGGGGCTTTCATTAGCCGCACGACGCACCCGCAGGCACTGCTCTCTGTCCATTAGCAGCGTCCTGGAGTGGAAAATAAGAGTTAACAAACATCTACAAATACACACTCAGAGTTGTGTTTATAGGTCCTCACAAACTCCACGACTCGCACCTTCACACATTTGCTATAAAAATTCAGTGTATCTCACTGGATTGGCCTTCTCTCATGCTGACCCCTCAGGTCATCCTGTAAAGTTTCTGTAAAGATGCAATGTGCAATCATATAAATAAATAAAATACATTTTTTTGCCACTTGTTTTTTAACTATAACGAATAAGTGCAAAAGATGCACATTATGTGTGCAGTTAGTGTCTGTTCTCCATATTGTATTATCCTTACACTAAGAATGAGAGAAGGACAGGAAATGTGCCTCGTAAGACAGCTAAATTACAAATATATTCTGGCATAAGGTACTTTTTAATCTGCAAACAATTATTATACAAAAAATGTATACAAACTACATTGATAAATCAACAGTTTACAATTAAAATACATTTATTATTAATATCAGTTTGCATTCACCTGGATGGAAAACTGCGTAAAGAACATCCAGAAATACCTGCTGCTAATCGAATTCATGTGATGTGACATTAAGGAAATTAAGATAACATAATCCCCTTTTATTTCCATGGAAATCTTTTAAAAATCTCACGTTCCATCTTTAAAGAAACTTGCTATATTACTATTTTCTAAACTATTTTGACATAATCATGTCAAAATAGTTTAATTTGTTTACATCTCATCAAGAGATGAACATCATAAAGATCCGCCCCCATAATTACATCAGAGAACTGTGGCGACAATCACGGGGGCAAACCTGCAGACCCCTGCCCAGGCTGGAGAGAAAGCAGGTCTCCTTGTCATTGTTCTGGGAAGAAAAATCAATAATTAACATAATTCATGCATCTAAGCACAATGCGCACAAGGAGAAAATAGTGATATGACAAGCGGGGTCGGTCTGTGTCTCTCCGGCTCTAAAAATTATCTTCAGCATGACGAGAGTTCCGGCTGCAGCTGGCGACACAAATGCTCTTTCAGGCTGAGGCCCGGTGCTGCTGTTTACCAGCTAAATGTATGGAATCAGACGAGCGCTAAAAACCACTATTACAGGTGATCCACAGATTCAAATCACAGGCCTGCCGATCTGAGTGCAGGGAAAATTGTCCTAATGATGGGTTTGGAAGCTGGAGGGAGGGGGGTGCTTAGTGTTATCTCTGCACCTGTGCGCTGTGCCACCCCTAATGATATGGAGTGATATCATTAGAGCGAGTGTTCATAAACAGATGTTGAGTTCCTGACTAAACACTGTCAGCCGAGCTAGTGCCTCCTGAAACCATATTATTTACATCCACCGTTTAAGTTTGTTATGTTAATAACCCTGCCATTAGCAAACAGGATGGGGTGCAGCTAATATAAATGGTACGGTCCCCAGCACCCGCAGTTAAGTACATCTTTATGGCATGTGTGTTTAGCACTGAATACTGCTGCTATGTTTAGAGCCATTGTTTCTGTGTCTTCTCACAACATTTAGTACCTTAGACAGCGTGTGCACACGCACCTGCTCTGCCACCACGCCGCTGCTTTAAGTAAAGAGGGTTCGGCCTCTGACATGTGGCTGTCTTGCAGAGAATATGCGACCTTGCAGGGAAATGACTCATCTGTTCCTGTCTGGAGTCAGAGGAAGCGGGATCTTTCATTAGGTCACATGGAACTATGTCAGGATTTCTGACATTTCATTCCTGGAATACGTTGCAGCGTCTTCACTTCCTGCAGCTGGATGACAAATAACCCCCGTTACACTGATCTCTCTCCCAATTAAAGGAACGGTCTGTGTGCTGTGTGTGTTAAGCCACACACACAGGTTCAAGTGCTGAAATTGGTATGTGAGCATTAGCAGTGCGTTTGAAAGCAGCAGTCTGACCCTGTGTTGAGATTTAAACACTTCATATTATTTATAAAATATTGAGATGTAAATCTTTAATTGATCTACAACATGAAAACATGATCAACAGATATGTAGCAATGTTCTGTTATATGGGGATCAGTGTCTTTAACAGACAAACACAACTTCATTAAAATTGCTTATAAAATAATGTTTTATTGAGAGTTTGTGTCCTTTATTAAAAAGCTGTAATGCCCTTGAAGTAATGTTTCAGTCCAGTGTGTTCTAATGACCTCATCTAAAATACTCTATTCATAAACATGAGAGCGGTTTATGATGTCAGTATAACAGTTGAATCCGTGATTTAGCTCCAGCCCATAAAAATGCAGCATCTCCTCAAACTGTCTTGATCTCTGTCTGTGTGACGTGCCCGTCTCTCTGTCATTACTCTACTCTGTCCGGTGGGGTGTGACAACGGGTTCGACTGGCGTTTCTCAGCGTAGCTATTAGGCCTACCATCCTCACGCTTCTAAAACCCCTCTAATTATTTTCTTGGGCAGCAGCCGTGGAGATGGAAGGTAATTTCTAACCTTTCACGTGCACCTGGGGAACCTCCTCGCGGGAGCCAAGGTGTCTGTGTGGCATTCAGTCATCAAAACATGACCTTTAATGGCCGCTCGGAGAGCAGTTGGCACTGGTGGCACACGCCGGCTGATGCTAATGTTGATGACTAATTTATGCAGCAGCCGTCTGATCATCCCGCTCTTAGGTAGCACAAGAGAGAGAGAGCGATGGGTAAAGACAGTCATCAGTGAGACAAGTGGAGGTTAAAGACGCTCAGGGAGGGGTTGTTATTTAGGGCTGCGGGCAGATGAGTGGGGCAGGTGGGAGGATGGGGGTAATTATGTCAAACACGTTCAGATGGTCTGCGGAAATGTTCTGGATCGGCCCGACCGGCATGTCTGACCTTTATTTGGTTTTTATTTGGGCAGACTGCAGACAGAGCGTGTCAGGTGTAAAAATGTGAAACAGGGTCAGGGTTATTTTATTCGTACACATTTATTCTGTGTATATTTACTCGCCCACATACACACCCTCATTAGGAACGGCATGAGGGAGCGTAAATGATAGATGTTAGAAATATTAAAGATTTATTTCTACATAGCGTTGGGCAGTTTTACAGTTTATTTTGTGTGATGATGGAAATCTCAACATCCATGACATGATTCAAATGGACACAGATCCATAGTAGCATATCCAAAAGAAACCACTACCATGTGGCACTTAATCACTTAGTCACAAATAAAAAGAGTGTAAAAGTTACTCTTGTGTAAAGTAAATTCTGGGTAAATGATGTGATCACTGCTGATTGCTCAGATCAGTGATGCAGTTTTAGCAGGTTTAGCTAATGTCTATTTTATTACACAAGCCCAAAAAAAACATTCATTATGAGATCAGAAGCCAGTGTGAGCGTGTGCAATGTGAGCGTGTGTGTGTTTGTGATGTCGGGCTGTTGTAGTACTCCATCTGTTGAAGAATAACAGGTTTATTTATATGATCTGAATGCAGCATGCACAGCAGTCACTCGCAGACCTGCGCAGATGAATGAATGAGTGTATTTACACCAAACAGAATCTATTTTATTAGTTTATTATTATTAATATTATTGGTGGTGCTTTTAGCCTAAGCATTCACTCCACTTTATACTGTTGTACAAAGTAAAAAAAATCAATAGATAGAGAGAGAGACAGAGAGACGCCCAAGGGGAGAGTTTCCAAACAGGTGGAAGCCATGGATACCATCCTGTCAAAGTTACTGTTAATTGCTTCACTTTTCTCTGATTCTGTCTCATCTACACACAATATTATCAGAAACTAATATATATAAAACACGAGTGTGTTATGTGGAGAGGAAGAGTTATGGTGTGGAGTGATTTAAAGTGCAAATGTACCATCGTATCTGTTATCATTTCACAAACAATCACATTACCACATGTGACAGGAAGTGAAAGACAAACTCTCTTCCGTTTTTGATGTGTCTAAAACACATTCAACAAAAATCAGCATTCTCATTCAAATAGAAACATTTAGATAAATGTAAAAAGTTTTTAAAATCACATTGTAAGGTGATTTATTGGTTTTGTGTGACAGAATAACATTCACCTCCCGGCAGATTTGCACATAAATATTTTGCTTTGAAAATGCTTCGGTGACCGTGTCAGAGAAAGATGCTGATGCGTGTGTTATGTGACAGAGTTTTCTTACATGAAATATCATTTTCCCAGCAGAAGGAATTCTTCTTCAAACTGTGGAAAGGTCAAAGTGAGATGTTTTCCTCAGAGTCACATCACAAAAGAACCATAAACTCTGCCGCATGTCTCTGTGTGTTGTGATGGAAAAAAACAATACTGCGTCGGATTTATACAGAGACCCCGCACGTCTACATCAACATTAAAACGTGTTATTAAAAATGACACGTTGTATCACTGGCTGCTCACCTGAGGATTATATCACTGATATACAGCATACATAATTAATGCGGAGGTATAGACCAATGCAGTCGCCACGACAAGTCTAATAAATACCATCATGTGTTGTTCACACATCTCTCTGTCTTCTGTGAAGTGTCTCTCCTTACTCTAATAAAGAATAAACAGACTTTTCATTGTTTCAGGTATTAGTATATTAGATATTAGTATATTAATATATTAGTGTCTGAGGTAACAGGTCATTAAATGTTAAATCAGACCTCTGTTTTATCTGATCTGTTTTACTATTTTGATATTTGCAATGTTGCAGGAAGCAAAAGCTTCTAAAAAGTCTAAAACATCTGTAGTGAAGCACATAAATGTTGAGTAAAATTATAGAGCAATTGTTATTGACATTTAAAAGTATTACAAGTACAATTATAATCAATATTTCTCAAATTCTGTCATCATTTTCCTTTGTCATTTAAGCCTGTCTGGTTTATTTTGTTCAGTAAAAGACAGACAGTAGTTCATATATTTTAAGCCATCTGAGAAACAGAGATTTGTGTGAGAATCAAACTGAAACACTCAATGAACAATGACTCAAATTTGATTAATTTTTCACTGATGATCTTCTCTTTAGGCACGTCACACCAGATTTAACCTCATATTTGTTCAAGTTGAAAAGCATTAGGTCAAGCAATCAAGGGTTGGAGGAACATGCTGTTTTTTAGCTATTAGTTTTTATCACTCACTGCTAATGTAAACTTGTTTATATTCACCACAAGCTCATTGATTAAATGCTTCTGAATCGTGTGTGTTTTCGAGATCCCCCGGGATTTGAGTAAACACCACTGGCCTACAAATTATACTCATTGCTCGTAAAGCTGAAGACGAACTCATGTCTTATTAAGCAGAGGAAAGGAAATATTCTGGTGAATGAGAGAGAAACTTCAGTACATATGGAGGGTTTGGTTGTGAGCAGCAGGCAGAGGGTTCTTGGCTGAGCGTGTGTGTTGGTACGGAGGGCAGGTCCTTGCTGCAGGCGTCTCGGGCTGGCCAGGGTACCGCAGGAGAGCAGATGGACAGCCAAAGCTTGTAGTCACACTTACCTTGCTAAAACCCTAATCCCACAATGCTTTCCCCTCCAAGACAGCCTCACCGCAGAGAGGGGCCACAATCTGGACACGAGGACTCACTGCCAACCTCTCACTACACAGACATGCAAATGGAGTGATGGCAGCAGCTGACTGCAGCCAGGACTGCACTTCCTCCGAGTAATTAAGATACCTAGAAAAAAGAGAAGATCCCTGTGTGCAGGATCAAGAGTTTGAAATGGATCAAGAAGGTGTGTGACTGAAAGGCCTGTTTGTTGGTGCTTTCAGATGGGAGCTCGTCTTCATTTGGCCTCGTCAGTACCATAAATCTCTGTCAGTTTATGTCTTAATTAGGTGGCTGTGTGAGGACAGACTCCTGAAGACAGTTCAGACATGCTGTATGTTTGTCTCTGTACTGTGGGTTTACACCTCGATCCCATGAGTCAGAGTGGAAGCAGGAATTTCCCCCATGTCAGTCAGCTGGGAAATCTGGCCCCGGCTGCAGAGAACAGAGCCGTTATTGGACTGGATGTGGTGTGTAAATAGAGGACAGATGTTAATGTGGTGGCATCAAATCAGTACGGGGTAAATGGACAGAGATAAACCTCTGAGGGGTAAAAGATCAGTAAAACCTTCCATTTACCACCCATCACCTGCACTGCCACATCTGCTCCATTTGAAACATTAACGTTCAAGAGGCAGCGATAAACAATCCACTGGTACTGTGATTGGAAACCTGTTTTAGAAATGTGGTGCCACTAAAACACAGAAATGACACATTTAAAGTGATTGTTCTTACACAGATTTGATTTTGTCAGGTAAAAACACCCTGTGTATACAGCTGACACAATGAATTGAATTTCCATGGACCCGCCTGTCTGAAGCTCTTTTTGGTCAGTGGGTGTTGAATGAATGTTTACATTTTCAGCTGCATGGCAGAGCGGCACTTTGAAAGCTTGTGCATTTATTCTGTGTTGTGGAGATGCAGGCACATGTTGTGTGACTGTGTGTCAGATGTTTTAGGGGGGTCAGTGATGGACTCCGGTGTATGTTTGGACAGGATCACAGCAGGATGTTTTTGTACATGCAGCTCCAGTCTCGCCCTTTGTCAGCCCCCTCCCCATCGCGCTCAGACAGAATCAGGCAGTGCTTAACTAAAGGTCAAACACATACAGCAGGTTAAACAGGCTAATTGTTAAATTTGGTCATGGTTGCTTCAGTTATGATCATTGACAGAATTATACAATAATTAAAGGTCATTGGATTTGCACTGGAATCCATTATTACAAAGAGAAACTCCAGCAGGATTCTGCATCTCATTGGCTGTTTAGTCTGAATGTTTGAGGAGATCTCACAGTTCAGTCAACCTCAACACATAGTACACAGATCCATTTATATGACAGACGGACAGGCGGGCGGGCGGACAGACAGACTTACAGGTAGACAGATGTAGGAATTTGTACGATCCCATTCGTACGTTTTTGTACAACCTGCTTTTGCCCCAGTAATAGTTAGAGTTGGACCTTCATGCTTGTATGTTTTTGTAGGAACTTTGTACCATATGAATAAATCCATATGAAATCCCCATTTTGTAAACTAGTTACAATAGTTAAAGGTTAGATAGATAGATAAATAGACTCATTTAAAAAGCCACCTAAAAATGAAAATTCTCTTAATGTTCCAAATCAGGAATGATTAACTTTAATTTTTATTCCCCCTTGAAACAAAAAACAAGATAATTTACTGAATATCAAGATTCAGTTCAGTGTTTTGTGTTCCACATGAAAAACTTACTGACATCAGAGTCGGAAAATAGCAACACAATTTTCATTATTGGGTGAATTAATCCTTTAATAAAGAATTCTTACGTTTACTCGCGTTTGAACTGAATGTTGTCAGTCATAAAACGGACGGTTCTGACTCTGTATTATGATTGGGTGAGGCATGTTTGATGCTTCGCTTTGTGTTTAAGACCCTGATCAGTGTTAAAATCTCCCCTTGTGGCTTTTTGCTGTATTGTACAACACGTCATTCAATAAACGTATTGAGCTGGTTTAGGGTTAGTTACAACAGTCAGTGATATCAGATAACAGTGTGCGGCGTGTGCTGGGCTGTGAGATCTGAAGTTTAGAGCTGAAGGTGTTTTAAGAAGACACATTGATGATGCTGTGGACTGTGTTGCAGTAATCACACATTAGAACAGTCAGTGATATCAGATAACAGTGTGCGGTGTGTGCTGGGCTGTGAGATCTGAAGTTTAGAGCTGAAGGTGTTTTATGAAGACACATTGATGATGCTGTGGACTGTGTTGCAGTAATCACACATTAGAACAGTCAGTGATATCAGATAACAGTGTGCGGTGTGTGCTGGGCTGTGAGATCTGAAGTTTAGAATTCAGGAGCCGCTCTGAGTGTTTCAGATTTGGCATTTCACCTGTGGGCTTTGACCATGATTGAGATGCACAGAGGAGTCCTACTG
This sequence comes from Chromobotia macracanthus, assembly GCA_036877525.1. NCBI lineage: Eukaryota > Metazoa > Chordata > Actinopteri > Cypriniformes > Botiidae > Chromobotia > Chromobotia macracanthus. The sequence continues at coordinate 472,790 of JAZGTH010000001.1, forward strand.
CTGCTCTAATTGGCCCAAGAGTGTGTCTGATCCCTGCAGCTCTGTGAGACGTCCATTTTAAAAGAGCATAAATCAATTAATGGAACGATAATGTGTTTCTCATTTCTGCTCGACGCCGGGCAGAAAGTTTGAAAAGTCAGAGAGATGCAGAAAAAGTCTGTCATTTCTCTCTCTAATGGCACACAACATTAATTACTGAGGCTGAGATGCCTGCCCCTCTCACATGCATCTATAGAATTAGCGCTGCCCATGAATTTAAACCCATCTGTAGACTGTCCCTGGAAATGGGCTGTTTCAGTAATTCACACTTTCCTGAACTTAGAGTTCTTTGAAAGAGGATTAAGGGAAATGTCGCTGGTAAGTGCTTCTGTGTGGGAAAGGAAGATGAATGTAAAAAGGATGTGAGACCAGAGAAGGTTAAAAGTAGTCATGGCTAACCGATTCAGAGTCACACACGTACCCGCTGACTTTCTTATAAACTGAATGATTGCTGTATTCTTACCAGTGCTCTAAAATGTGAACAAGAACTTATTGTGTATTCACATTAACGCATAGCTGCACACACATGCATAAGCACTCACACACACAAATGCATACACACACACACATTGCGTTGTGTGTGCTGCAGTGTTGTATTTCTGACCCTCCTGCTGCTACTCAGATCTGAGCTGATTTCATATCAAAGCAGCTAGCATTCCCATAACAGAAATGTGCATTAATAAAAAGAAACTTTGTCTGCCGTCCACCTGGACATCGGGATGGCACCTCAGACTTGCAGAAGCTAGAGCATGTGTGCGTTTGCACTGGCACATATGCGTGTGTGAAATGAACGGGTGCTTTCATCTGTAGTCTTTGGATCTATTAACACCTGGTATGCTGGAATTCTCATTGCTGGGATTGTATATCAACTCCGGGTAGAAACTTGAGCCAGAGACAGCGAGACAGACAGACAGGCAGACAGACAGGCAGGCAGGCAGACAGACAGACAGACAGGCAGACAGACAGAGAGAGTGAGAGAGAGCGAGAGAGAGAGAGAGAGAGAGAGAGAGAGAGAGAGAGAGAGAGAGAGAGATACGGTTCTAGTGCTGACATGTCCAGCAGACCTCTAATGTAGAACAAAATCTTCAGCATGTTCTGTGTCCTGCACACCTGCAGTGTGTTTGGATGAGGGTCCATCACAGACTCAGAGTTATGCTGTTCTTTAGCAGTCATTCAGCTCCAGTGAGATGCCGCGGCTACATGAGATATTAAACGGCCATTAGCAGATCATAAAAACAGAGACAGCAGAGGAAGGGGCTAGTTCTCCATTTGCTGTCCCTCAGGCTCAGCACATTAACACACTTCTCATGTGTGTGTTTGAGTTCCTCATCTTCACCTCAGATTCCAAACCACACGCTGCTCAGATCTGATATAAAAACAGTTTAGAATCTGTTCAGCGCTGCCACTCTCTGAATAAACAAACACACTGAATATTTTATATTACCCATGAATGATTAAAAAATGGCTTTAATTGGGGTTATTATACAACATAGAGTTTCTGCACATTTATTGTAAACACTCATTAATGCTTATTTGGAGCACGGTTTGTATTTCTTGCAGCAGGGATTGACTTTCTTAGCAGAATCTCAGTGCTTTTGTTTCATGGCTGTATTTTCTGGCTCTTTTATTAGTGTTAGTGGCACATGTGGAGATGCCCAGAGATGTGTTCGCATGTGAGGCCCTATCCGCTGGGGCCCAGCGGATAGGACGAACTCCAACTGTAAATAATTGTGTAAAAATGTGAATTAAATTAAATGAACATCACTATCCAAACCTGTTCCCTTTAAAGCAGACTTGATTAAAACAGAATAAGAACTGTGTCTATGTGCATGAGAGATAATCTGCATATTGTTGCGCTTTTACTCAAACACATTTACCAAAGTGTCATGTTCAGGTCGGTATTTAAGCACAGTTTTAGATAGTTCCGGGTGATTTTTGATTATGTTAATGATGGTAGGAGTTTGTGTGGAGCAGGAAAAATTAAAAAAACTCAAAACAGAAGTTTATGTGAAATTTGTAGACTAGTAGACTAGGAGAAATCTCAAAACATTAAATTTCAAAAATGTTCCTTCATTCTGTGTCCGGACCATTTTGTGGGCACAGTTATAAATATTTCAGTATTTGGCATAGTTAAAAATTATGAATAATATTTGTAGATGTGAATTTGCATTCAACTGTTAAATTAAAAATTAATTACTCAGATACATGGAGGAACAATAAAACTTTGAAGGCTGAGAGATGGTAAAGTTAATTATTTCCAATTAGGAGCAAAATATCTGCAGAGATATTTCAGAGCCTTTAATGGCTGCAGATGAACCGCCAACAGAAGAAAGACTTTTTGTGTTCCACTGTGTGAAAGATAGCACTTCATATCCAAAGCCTGCATGCCACACAATTAAAATCTGTAATACATTTTATTGGAATATAGAGGGAAATGTTCTGATCAAATAAGTTCATATGTAACATAAAACACAAACACACACACAGTGATCAAAGAGTTTGATATTGTTCTCACACACTGCTGGTGAATTTCCTGTTTGTAAGATGGAGCTGTGTGTCTAATCTCAGATTTGATGAGTCTGATCTCTGCACAGCAGTGTTGACTCTACTCACTGTAATCTCATGTACATTTTACATGTCTCTGTCAGTCTGTGTGTATATGGAGATCAGGAAGCCGGATCACCTGAGACACTGTGTCTGTGTGATGCTGGACTGCTCTGGACTGCTATTCTCAAAAGCATTGTGAGCTTTATCAAGTTGATCGTAAAGACCACTGGTGCTACAATATACTTATGATGCTACTGAGAAACGTGTGACGTCTGATCTCTGTGTTTCACTCTATAGTTACAGTCGTCTGAAATGAACGCTTGAGTTGGTTTAGAATCAAGTTGCATTTAGAGTTACATAGTGGGATATTTCTAGATATTGAACAGGGAGCAGTGTGTGTGTCTGTCGGGGCCCTGTGTGTCACTACAGATCTCCAGCACTTTATAAATGTGAATATAATGTGAATTTGATGTGTGGTCACAGAGATTATTGGTTTTGGAAAGAATCCCCTTATGAAAAAGATTTGTGTTATTTTTTAATACATTAACGACAGAGAATCATTGTAACACAATTTCTACAGGGCAGGTTCCTGTGATGTTCCTGTACTACTGAAGATTAGCTGATTCAGGTGTGTTACAGGTGAACACTTTAGGTCCTACTTCAGTCTGCTGTCTGGTGTCCAGACAAGCAGCTACCTGCTTCTAAAGTGGAATCTCATTAGTGACTGATTTAAAATGCTCTACACAGGCAAAAACTACCGAATAAGCATAAAATGCAGGTTCGAGTTCTGTGTGAAAACACTGCAGTCAGTTTAGATGTGTGTTCAGGAAAATTTTGGAGGTTGACAGATTTTCACAGTGTATTTTAAATCACATCTCAGGGCCTCATAACAGCACAGATTCTACAGTCAGATGTTCACTTTAAAGTTCTGACCTTCCTGATTAAACACATACATTCACAACCTCACACTCACAAACACACAAGCTGACACACAAACACACACATTTACACAAACACACAAGCTGACACAGACACACACACAAACACTCACAACATGACATGCATACAGATTCACACATAACACCTGTTCAAAAAAATTGTTACACACACACGCACACACACGTACAAATACAAGTACCTGAGGTCTTTGAATTTTCATTTTTGAATTTTCCTTCAACCAGAATTCTGAAATGCATCACCACTAAACCGTTTTCCCATTTCTCTGTCTTGCTTTCATTGTTGTGTTTTGAAACACACACACACATTTGGACTGCTGTCAACAGCAATGAAGCACACGTCTCCATTTGTGTGAAATGTTTTTGGCATCCTGTAGCATTCACATTCATTTCCCATAAAGCATTATTTGGCGACGGCAGCGCAGACAATAGTCTGAGTGAGACAGGCTGATTAGGATGTTAAAGCTGCACGTGGCTCTTCTGCTCAGTGCTGTAGCACTGCATGCAGCCGCAGCCAGCAGGCCGCTTTCAGAATTTTACCTTGGTACATCTGATGATGAGTGTGATGGGAAACAAGATCAGAGACACGTCCACACAGAACTCCATGTAAGTCCAAACACATCATCAGTAGACCTTTTCCCTTAAAGACGTTTTCAGTTCTTTTGGAACAAAGCAGGACTTTTGCAGTTTTGCATCAGTATTGGCAAAATTTGGGACATAAAGTTTAAAATAATGATTTGAGTGATTTTTTTATTTTCTGTTAATGAACATTAAACAAATAAAAATGTAATAATATGGAAAAAAAGAAACTAATATTAAATAGGTACAGTAACAGGGATGAAGATTTGGCCTACATTGAGGAGAATAGTACAGTTGCTAGTTTGGGTATTGGTTTATAATATATTGATAAGCAGAGATTTGCCATCAATTAAAAAAATAATTTGAAGATTTTTCGTTGTGACAGGGTTGAATGGTTGGTGATTACAATCAACACAAACAGTGTAAAAATTGAGAAAATATATGATGATTTCCCATCTTGCAATAAAGGGGTCTGAATGATTTACAGTAGGTTTTACACATTACATTAGGTTTTTGGTAATTAAAATGAAAATTAAAAATTAATTGTTATGAATTGTAATTTACAAATTAACGTAATCATTCTAATATAAAAATGATTTAGTCAGGGCAAACAAAACATTTTTACATTTTACATTTCAGTCACAAAAAATAATTTCATGCATATTTCACATTTTTGTGTCTAATACTTTTAAAAAGTTAAGAAACATGTAACATGTGATAGAGTACAGAGATACAGTACAGTACTGTACAGTAAAGTGCGGTACAGCTTGTGTGTCCTCTCACCAGTTCTATTGTCCCTGTTTTGTGTGTGCAGAACCCGAAGTGACTGATCATGTCACAGATTGCAGAAAGTTATGCCAAAAACGAGAGAGAGAGAGAGAGAGAGAGAGAGACATGATTCTCACAGAAAAGTCCAGATTCACTGTCAACACTGCAATCTGTGCATCTGTCATCAAACACATACTACTCATTCACCTTCTACACAAACTTCACTTGGGTTTCCATACAAACTACATGAATAAAGAAAATTCTTGCTTTTGGATTATTGGATTATTATTATTTTAATAGAATAGCAGTAACAGCAAGATGACAAATATACAAATCTTCAACAAATAGTTACATTTGCACTAGCTACATTATATATTATTAACTCAATATTATTCTTATATTTATTCATTTATATTAATAGTGTATGTTTTCTGTGCAATGTGTCACTGGTAGAATTCAAATCTTCTGACGTCTTGTTTTGTGTTCACAGTAAGAACACTGATATGGTGGAGTTGACACCAAGTTGGAGTCTTGTGAGTGTCTCTGTTATTTCTGAGGGAACCCAGTCGAGAGCTGAGTTTCATAACACACAAACAGGTATTTCAGAAGGAAATAGTTTCAAAGACTAAAATCTTATTTCTGTTCCATTGCTGTTTTATCAGCATTACATTGAAATAAAAATGTATAATTATTTCTGAAATAATAATGTGTTATGAATAGAAATGAAAATAAAGGGGAAAAGAACTTGGAACTTGTTTATTGGTGTGTAACTCTTTTTGGCAAACACCAAAGCCTGATGAATCTGATGATCTTTGAGAAATCTGAATGAAATCTGAAGAAAAGGGGCTTTTCTTTACCCACGGATCCAGTCTGTGATCTCAGCAGAGGACCAGAATTTAATAACCCACAAAAAAAATGAACATCCAAAATTATGTTTTGTTGTATTTGTCAGAAGGGACAATCCTACACAAAACCATGGTAACAGGATTGCTATTTAAGTAAGCAATTATATAATTCATGAGAAGTAGATAACAAAATTAGCTACTAAAAATGTTTATCATTAAACAGGCCCTTCACAGAAGCACCGTTTAGTTTTATGACCTTGAGCCACAAGGTTTATAATGTCCATTAAAACTGTTAACTCAGTTCTGAACCCTGATGCCATAAATATTTCCCAACATATACTACAATAATTCATTTAACATGAGATGGCACAATAACATATATTAACACATAAATACAGTCTTTGTCTCATAACATGTTTAAATCTGTAAAAATCACCTTATCAAACTGAGAAAGACGTGCTTCAGTGCCCTTTATATCTGTATCTATAGTTTTACCAATGAATTAATGAACAGATTTTTTAAAATCCATTTGGATTCCAACAGATTCACTAATGAATGATTCAGACTGATTGGTTTACAGCTTTTAATAATTTCTTAAATGCATCTCTGTGGTTGTAAGCAGGTTTAACTCCACACATGCAACATCTATCAAATAAAAATGTGTTTTATTCATCAAGGATTGTTTATAACTTTAAAGAAAGATTGTAAAAAGACTTTTCCAGCCCTGGAACAATATTATTCCATGATATTTCCAGGTTTAATGACCTCAGCATGAAATGGCCTTAAGAACGAGACACATTGTTATTTCTGATCAGTAATTCTATCAAGCTCATTAGCTGTAATTTAATTATGATTTTATAGTCTTCATTAATGGCTCTTCTGTGTGCGGTTACATGTAATAAATCAAATAATAATCACTGTGAAAAAATGCTACAGTGTCTGTGTATTTTCTCCTGCCAGTTCAGGAAAAGAATGTTACAAATGTAAGAATGCATAACCATTGAATTATGTAGGAGTCATGAAACATGCATGAGTAAATATGAGCGAGAGAGAGTGACAGCGGGAGAGAGGTAATCTGCTGTCTAACTGTAGGGTGCAGCAGTAGTCTGTGTTAGAAGCACTGGCAGTCTTGCGCTGGTTTCCGTCTCGTTCGCTGATGGCTGGAGCTGCACAAATCCTGAAAACACAATTACAACATCAAGCTTTTGTCATTTTTATGACAGACAGACTTTCATCTGTATACAGTGACTGTATATCACTGTAAACTTGGAATGTCTTTAGAAAGACTTAATTTTAAAAGACAAGCAAACAAGGATCCAAACCATCAATAAATGTAAATAAATGTGAATTTTTCTAGTTTTTTATGAGAGAAACAGACTGTGATGATAATGTAATGTTGTGATCTGATTTCTAGGAGATCTCTCCAGTGGTCCAGGTTCTTCAGGGTTCTCCTCTCTCCACTGTCTGAAGGTCTGGTGTCATGGTCAATAGCGATCTCATTTCTCAGAGAATTTCTCACTTAGAACACTAAAGAGCTGCACAAACAAACATCATCACAGCGGCAAGAGTTTCTGAGGTTTTGTTTGTCAGAACAGCATTTCCTGTTCACTCTGAGCAGATGTCAATTGGTCCAGCTGTAGCCAAATACAAACGTTTTCTCTTTCTCCTTTTCTCTCTCTCTCTCTCTCTCTCTCTCTCTCTCTCTCTCGTCTATCACTAATACAAGTACTCCTAGCCATCTGAACAGACCCCCAAATTGAATTATAGACTTAAATGATCCTCAGATCATGTGGCTTGTGTTGTAGAGGTGTGATGTTAGTTTTCTAAATGAGCAAACTAAAAGCAGAAATCTAGTTTATGTAAGTATGGTCATGATTAAGTAATATTGATAATGATACACATTGGATACGTTTGCTCTGTTGTATTTCATAAGTATTTGAGGTTTGTTCTCTCATAATAAACTCATAATGATAAACACAGGAAGCATAAACTCATAAACACTTTCATCCTCTCAGCTGGCTGACAGTATTTACCTGCCCGCTGTCCTGTTTGATCCCCACAAATTCAATAATTACTTTGCTGGATTGAGACCCAATACAACACCAATATTTGAGCACAAATATTCCGCTAATTGTGTTTCCATGTCTGTGACTTTCCACTCACTAAATCCATAAATACGCAAAAGAACAATTGTGCAAAATAAAATAAACTGTGTTTGCCTCAGTGAACTCAGCAGAGCTGTATGTATCTGGAAATGTGTGTTGGGTTAACAAATAAACCTGCTCATTTATGGACGTGGTTGGTGAACACACACACACATAATCACAGTAAAACAAAAACAAGCAAAACCTTCCTGTGTTTTTGTAAATGCAAATATTTAAGTAATGATCAGGGTAAAGGTTTAAAACTTTGCTAAAAATGTGATTTTCTGTTCTGTCAATTTAAAATTGATTTTCACCTGCTTTTGTTTCTTCAAATCCTACAGTCTTACAGTTGAAATGTAATTCATGTTTTTGAAAGTCAAACTAGCAAAGTTCTTTATTTTTGCATTCACACAAACCTTGACGTTTTGACTACAAAAACGTATTAAACATTTTATTTTATTATTTTGATTCAGTTCAATTAAACGTGTTAACCTCATGTGTGTGGTGTTGTCAGATATGTTGTGACCAGCAGGGAACCTGCTGTTTAGTGACACGGTTTTTGTTAAAAAAAATCCACAATATTAAAATTTATAATCAAACGACCATCTTAAAACAAGTGTTTCCTCTTCAGTCTGATAGCAGATATCTGCTCGCAATGGTATGTGTTGTCTTCTGTGAGTTGGTAAGTTAGACTGTGTGGAAATTATTTATAAGGGTTAAGCAACTTTCTGATGGAAGAGTGTTTTCTTTAACAGCGCCGGGAAACTCGCTGCGACTGTTTACTTATGAAAACAAATGACTCCAGCAATCAAAGAACTTCTTCCTGCGGGGCCTGAAGCCACTAGACACAGTGACTGGTGATGTTCAGGTGATGTTTATTTGAAAAGCAGTTGATGGAGAGCATGCTAACACGCACCTAATACAAAACTCACATCTGAACGGCACCTCATTTACTACAAAACATGTTTACATGTTATAAACTTACAATGCAGCTAATCACCGCATGTATGATAAGGCACAACAGCTGTTGCAATGCGCTAAACTAACTCATTACAATGGAATGAGTGGAATGGAATTGAAATGAAATTACAATGGAAATATGCCCATATCCTTAATACAAACAAAACAAACTTTCTCTTCTGAGTGTGAGCATTTAACACTTGCTGTAGGTCGGGTGCAGTGATGATAGATTAGGATGCAGACGAGGTCGGTGGAGGATCGTCCGCACGCGTCAAACGAGAGCTCAGCCTCTTCAGCTAAATTGGTTTTGCTATACACATAATGAACTACAATCAATGCTGCTTTAGCCTGACATGTTCTACCCATAGACGGCAGCAGTAATGAAGCAGGTTCATTCTTACAGTCCTTATCTGAAGCATCCACAGGAAGTGCTTCTTCACTCAGCCGCTCTGGGGACAGACGCACATTTGAAAATCAAGAAAATGAGATTTATCTGAGGTCAGTTTGTGCTAAACAGGTGTAGAAGATGCCATCATAATTCATTAACAAAATAACAAACGTCCCCATGTGTTTGTAAATCAATTAGTATTCCACTTAAAACAGTAATTATAAACTCATTAAATGACCCGATCTTCAGAGTTGTAATCAATCACATTCAAACTATACCAGTTAAATAGTTATATAGTATAAGAGAGTGAAATTTTCATGTTTGGCACTACTACACAGTGCAGTAGTAAATCTGGTGGACTCAAGCACAACACTGCAGTGTTGGATGTAAGCTGTGCTATACCTTATGAACAGCATGTCAGCTGTGTTTTGTGTTTGTTGCTCTTCCTCTCATCCATTCTTCTGCATCTGAGTCTCGAGTCTGTCAAAATTCTCACTTCTGTGTGCAGGTATGATAATGAAATCAGTGGAGGTTTCGGAGTGAAGTCACAGCTTTACGTTCTGCTCGGGGTGGCAGTTCACCCCTCACCCCCCTCAGCTCCATTATCATAGTTATAAGAGCTTATAGGTGCATAATCTCAAATACTTCCTCATTCACAAGCAGCTTGTTCAGGGCATGTCGGTATCACCTAGAATACAGAACATGCTTTATAATGAATGTGTGTGTGTATGTGTGGCTAAATGAATCAAGCTCAGTAGTTCAGACACACGCTTCATCTGCTCTGACAAAGAAACACTAGTAAATAACTGTGATAGATAACAGAGGAAATCTTCTAACCAATTGGCTGTGTAATAGTTTATGGTCACTGCCAAATGACATTTATGTATAGCTTCTAGAAAAAGGCCTCTTGAAACCGTAACTGTAAACTAAAGGTGACCATAACTCACGTCATCTAACTGTCAGTCTTACATTAATATTATGACTGTATTCATATCTCCTGTCATCCATTACACACAAGCCGCAGTAAAGTGCAGCCGCACGTATAGGGGAAATTACCTGGCTGCCGGCCGTTGGGTTACAACAGCACAGGTGGTCGGACAGCCACGCAGCCACGAGCATTTCACTCCCGCGATCAAACATTTGTCTGATCATCTCAACTCTTTGTTTTTTTACACTGTATGAACTTATGACCAAAGTAAACATGAATACATTAGTTCATACTCTTATACTGAGTACAGCTGTAAAGCTGTATGTGTCACCCTCCATCCATCAGAGCATCACTGTTGTTATTGCTGCTTACTGTTGAGATTGAATTCTTTCCAGCATGTTCTGTTTATGACACAGACATGTTTACAAGTTCCTGAGGTGCAGTACAAGTCAAGAGTCTTTGAGTCTCACAAGTTCATATAAAGTCTTTTATACGATCACTTTTTGGTATAATTTCTCTGTTTGCTGCGTAATGTCAAATTATAAATCATAAACAAGTTTATTTTACATATGCATTATTGTTTTAAAATCAAATACATATACCATATATATATATATATATATATATATATATATATATATATATACCATATATTTATATATATATATATATACATATATTTATATATATACACACATACCACGCTGTCGCGGTAGATTGTAGGATTACAGCAGTGCATTGTTAAACGTCTGTTTTCTACAACACAGAATTAAAGCAGATGTTGGTTTCTCAGCAATCGCTCTGCCAATACAAGTAACTGTAGTTTAACTCTTCCATCATTTGTGTTAGTTGTAATTCATCACACTGTGTCACACAGTGTTGCTGTTTCCTGGTTTAAGAACAACGGGTTTAGAGGGTTTAATGCAGAGCCAGAAACCACTGTTTCATTGATACAGAACATGGCCAAACTGGGGATCCAACATCTGCAGTGTATCAGCAGACTCTGTCATGTTTTCATTTCTTTTACAGTGCTGAAATCTCTGATTCTATGGTAACCAAGCGTGTTTTGTTTGTTCTTGCTGAACTGAAGTTTACAGGAGAATGTGCTAGAAAGTGAGGGATGGTGATTAATGGTTACGTGTTATTGTAGGAGGTAAACAATGTAGTTTGGAAATTGAAGCTTTATTGTAAATAAATGAGGGGGGAAGTGGAAATGTTGTGAACAGGAAATAGTTGATGTGGGAATGTTAAGTGATTGTTTCTGTCTATTGTTGTGTATCTAAACGGTCCTCCAGTTTGTCTTTATTGCATGTATCCTGATGCTGATGTAAACGTGGGTGGCTGCAGTGCAGATTATGTGAAAACACTTCATCAGGGGACAGCGCACAAAGGTTCAGGTAAAGGTCAAGATTTCAGGAATGACTGATCACAACTGTATTCAGAACCTTCTGCCATTCTATTTCTCGGTCCACATTCAGGGCTAGTCAGAAACATGTCTTTGTGGTGTACAACAGCAGTAATAAGTGCTAATATCGCTGTAGTAAGAGGAAAACAAGAACATACATTTGTAGCCAACTACACAACTTTTAACCAAAAGATGTGCAAAGTTTAAAATTCCTGTAGTTTAGCTGGTAGAGCATTGCGGTAGCAGTGCAAAAGGTTGTGGGTTTGATTCCCAGGGAACATGTACTGACAGAATGTCTAACCTAAATTTACTGTAAGTTTCTTTGGATAAAAGCATCTGCCAAATGCAAAACTTAAAAAACAAAATTAAAGGTCACAGGTTGTAGTGTACCCTGGGAGATATAAGACAGTTCTCTATATCACAGATGTATTGCTATAAAACGTTCAACATGGAATCTCTCAAATGATAGACAAACTTAAAAACAGTTCAAATACCTGTTAGTTACCCATAATCAGTTATAAGTTTTATATACATATACATAATACAGACATTATCAAAGTATTTACTGTGGAATTTCACAATGTTGATGGACAAGGTTGAAAATACAGATACCTGTTAACTACCCATAATCAGTTTCACCATGTAGACAGTACCATTTTTCCATTAAAAGGTACAGAGATCTAAGGACAACATCCAGGTATAAGACATTGCAAGAGCAACACCCTAAACCACTTGACACCCTAATAAAACTCGCACTACACACCGAAACTCCACCAACTCCAAAACAAGCATACAAAGTAACAAGGGGTGCCCATAAACAGCTACATGCACAGAATGGTTTGCACAGTCCTCTTTTCTTACATGTTTGGAGAGTGTTTTATCATGTGATATGGGAGGTGAAACCAATGCTGCAAGAATTCTTGGTAAAAATCATGCTGCATTTGTGTGTAAGATTTGAGTCAAATCGTGTTCTGACTGAATGAACTGTCACATGCAGCCAGTGTCAGAAAATCAAACAATGACAAACTGGATTATCAAAGAACATTATTGTGTACATTTACGCATTTGGCAGATGCTTTTATCCATAGCGACCTAAAGTGCATTTAAGCTATACATTTTACCAGTGTGTGTGTCCCTGGGAATCAAACCCACAACATTTGTGCTGCTAACGTAATGTTCCACTGATTGAGCAACAGTTTACTGAATAATGTGTCTGTTTTTGCATTAAACAGGTCACAGATCACCATCTAATTCATGTAGAATTTGGAAGAATGTGTTGTTCTTGTTAGAGTCTTCTTTTAATTTTCTTTTTCCTCTGCTTTGCGTCTTAGTATTTTCAATTCAGTTCAAGTTTTATATATATATATATATATAATTTTATATATATATATATATATTTATATATATATATAAATATATTTATATAGCGCACATTGTTACAAAGCAGTTGCACAAATGAAAAATATCTAATTAAATATATATTTAATATATAGATAAAATAAAATAAATAAAAATCAATGAAAAAAGAAAGAAATGTATTCAAATTAATAAAAATATTAAAACAATGATAATTAACAAAATGTACAAAACATTATCCTAAGCTAATGTTCTAAGCTAATGTCAGCAGTCTCCCAGTAAGCAAGCCAACAGGGAGACAGTGGCAAGCAACCACAACTCCAGTGATGTATAGATGTAGAAAAACCTTGTGAGAAACCACAAGGTTTAGCAGGGAGGGCCAGTTCAGTTCAGTTCAGTTAACTGCTCTTACAGGACAGGATGTATGCTGAGTCTGACGTGGAGAGTCTAACTGAGGTGGAATTTTATACAGAAACATAAACAGGCAACCAAGCAGATAAGCAGTAAATAGACTGTGATAAATTCAAAAGAAGTCCATTACATTATTCCCAGTGTTTTTGGGTGACCCAGGCTATAGCTATAGACATCGTTCTATGGCGCGAGGATGAGCACCTAACTGTACCAAAGGAGGGACAATTTTCAGGATGAAATGGAGCTTGGGTCAGTCTGTCAGGTGCTGGATCCATAATGAAGCAGGTGTAATCTGAAGCTACCCCAGGATTGATATCCTGAGATAAAAACCCAAAACAGAGAGTAATTAGCATAGTTGCTCTTCATAACGTTAAGTGCGTAAGAAGATAGTTGTTTTTTTTGGTAGAGAAAAATTTATTTTCTCTTCAGTCGCTTACTGTATTTGATTTGCAACAGCTGTCTGTAATCAGATTCACCTGTGTGTTGTTGGATGGCAGTCAGAAGGTTGGAGAAGATAGAATATATCTTGCATTCATGGCCAACAGATGACAGGAAGCCAGAGTGGAATGTCCTCTCATCCAGAGAGGAAATTAATTTCTTGTGATATTTCGAAGCGCTTGCCTCAGTTTTGTTTGAAGGCTGGTGGTTAAATGACCATCGAGAGGATGCAGGTCTTTGCGTCAGGCTGAGAAATCTAGACTTGGAGAGAGAACCATAGAGGAACTTCTGCTAAAGAACAGACTCTTTCCTGCATGCAAAAGCTTTCATTAAATGTGATGCAGTATTGAGGAGCTGGCAATAGATGAAGCCAATCTGCCTTAGGCCTATGAATCGTCTGTGTCTGTGCTGTACCATCATCACTGGTCTCCGGAGATAATCGACTCATCTCCGAGTGGGTTGTAGAAGTTTGCCTGTGAGCATGATGGAGGCTTTTCTGCCCAGCAGATTAAACTTGGCGTTTAGTGTAGCACGAGCAGCATGCTTTAACACGTATTCAAACAGCATCAGATCCAATCAGATCAGATCCAGTCAGCTCTGCAAATGTCCTCAGGATGCGTTTAAATAAACACTGGATTACAGGACACGTCCAGCAGGAAATGCCATCATGTTCAGGGTCTTTTTGCTTTAATTTTCCCCTAAACAGTAAAGATGGATGAACATCCTGCTTAACTATAGCAGCTTAACACAGAATGACAGTGTTTAATCCATCTGCAAAGACAATCCCAAGATATAAAGCCACAACCATCTTCTGTTCATTTTCACACACACCGCTGTGATCTGGACCTGAAAATAAACTGACATCTATACATCTGAACACAAATAAAAAGAGCAGTATAGGTGGTCATCTAGATACATTGACCAGCTAGATATATACATGTGTGCTTGCTGGTTTCTCCACAGACCTGTTAACTTCAAGCTTCAAGCATGGTAATACATTTACATTTACATATGCATCTTATCATATATGTCTAGGCCAAATAAGGCAGTGTCATTTTTAAATTTTGTGTTAAATAAAATCTCATAATCCATTGTCATTAGCACATCTACATGTCTAATATTTTGTCATGTTGTTTATTTTTATGCTAAATATTGTGTCACTAGCTTAACAGCATGTTAATGTCAAACTATTGAACCAGTAGCTATAGATATATACTATAGTTTCCTGTGGAATGAGTATGTTTTACCCACAAAGTTGTTGTCTATGTAGGCAGAGGGAGCTCACTAGACAGAGCCTGTGTACATGTCAAAGAAGCATATGTAAATATAAATGAATATTCAGTATGTATTCGCCTGTTGAAATCGTTGTCGGGTCAGTATCTTGGGCCTGTAAAGACACAAAGTTAAACGAAATGCCTTTCAAAGGAAAATGACAGAGAAAAGCGGGTCCATTTCCATAATAATAAAATGTGAGGACCATGTGCTCCGTGAACACATTCCTGACTCTCGCCAGCTCTTATTGGGTGGCTTTGGCTGCAGGATGTTCTGCTCTTGGATTGAAGCGTCCAATGGCATTTGAGCTCCATAATCGCTGTCATTTTCTAAACGTCTTTAACTTCTGGCTCATAGAATCTGATCCAGATGGGATCTGTGTCCAACCGCACGACTCGGCATCACGTCAGGTTCAGCGTCCAAAACAGTTAATGATGCAAATCAAAGGCACTTTAAAGACGTGCGGCTGGTCTTTAAATACCCTCCCTTATTTCTCGCTCTGTTTCCCATCTTGCTCATCTTTTGGGGATGTTCTGTTTAGGGACATCTGAGGTAAGCTTCACTCATCGTTTTTTCATTATATTTACACTTTAATGTAACTAGTTTTAATATAGTCAGATTTGATGTGTGTTTATATAAAGAGGCTGTGACATCACAGGGTGTGGCCATCTCCCTCAGCCAGCAAATGAGAGTCTAGACACAGGTTAAACTGTCTGCCCCATTCAGAGGTAAACACCATCAGAATATTAACCCACTACAATAAGAGCAGAAAGAACTGTTCACATCACCCTTAAATATTAATGCTACAGTCATAGAACAGAGCAATATCAATTATATACTAGTGTCACATGATCTGAGTGAAATTTTAATAACACTACAGTGAGCTATTAACACTAGCATAAATCATTTATTTTATCAGGTGAATTGATCAGTTTAACTGAGGTGTCGTTATGAATATGCCGTACAGTAGCTTCGGGTCTTTGTGGGACCCAATTAACAGCTCAAAAGTGTTTTTATTAGCTCAATAATAATGACCTGAGCTGGTAAATCATTCACTGTTCCACAGAGCAGACGCTTCACTCAGCACAATTTAACCAAACATCTACATATCTCAGTCATTATTACTTCAGACACAAAACCTCAAACTGTGGTGAACTAACACAGTCTTGAATGGCTTATTGGTTTATTAAACAGCAGCAATATGATAAGACAGAAAAGCTTAATAAACAGTATTACATTGACTGTAATCAGTGTAAAGAAGACTTCCAAGTAATACAGGTACTGTAGAAATATATGTGTGGTAAGAGTTTACAGTAAACTGAGTTTACCGTAAATGTAGCATCTGTCTTACTTTTTCATTTACTGTTTCACATCTTGACTGATTAGGTCAAAGTAACATGTAGACTGTTAAGTGCAAATGAATGTTAACTGGAAGATTCTTTAGATTTACTGGAAGATTAATAATGAAAAACTGACTGTTTTTTCTTTTACTTTGATACAGTCTGGAAACTGTGTTCAGAACATTCTTCATTGTCATCATCACAGAAGAAAAAAAGTCATTTGGGTGAAAATCATTGTTCACTTACCTCATAGACCGACATGAGGGTAATGAGCAATGATAGTCTGTTGTGTGAACTTTAACTCTACTGTGAAAAAACATGTTTTAAATTGAAAAAGGAAAATATTTACCAATGGCCTTGATAAGATGGAATAAAGCAGAGGAAACTTGTGGCACTATTCAGTCATTTACTGACTCCAGGGGGTGGAAACCCATCCAGAGCACAAACACTCAGACCCTGGTGGGCCCTTAAAATGCCAGATTCAGTGAAGTGTGTCTGGAATTTGTTCCTCTCGTTTACTCTTGTGAGGTCTGAGGTGTCTGGAGTTTGTTCCTCTCATTTACTCTTGTGAGGCCTGATGTTTGTCTGGAATTTGTTCCTCTCATTTACTCTTGTGAGGCCTGAGGTGTGTCTGGAGTTTGTTCTTCTCATATTCTCTTGTGAGGTCTGAGGTGTGTCAGTAGTTTGTTCCTCTCATTTACTCTTGTGAGGCCTGAGGTGTGTCTGCAGTTTGTTCCTCTCATTTACTCTTGTGAGGTCTGAGGTGTGTCTGGAGTTTGTTCTTCTCATTTTCTCTTGTGAGGTCTGAGGTGTGTCTGGAGGTTGTTCCTCTCAATTACTCTTGTGAGGTATGAGGTGTCTGGAGTTTGTTCCTCTCATTTACTCTTGTGAGGCCTGAGGTGTGTCTGGAGTTTGTCCCTCTCATTTACTCTTGTGAGGCCTGATGTTTGTCTGGAGTTTGTTCCTCTCATTTACTCTTGTGAGGCCTGAGGTGTGTCTGGAGTTTGTTCCTCTCATTTACTCTTGTGAGGCCTGAGGTGTGTCTGGAGTTTGTTCCTCTCATTTACTCATGTGAGGTCTGAGGTGTGTCTGGAGTTTGTTCCTCTCATTTATTCTTGTGAGGTCTGAGGTGTGTCTGGAATTTGTGCCTCTCATTTACTCTTGTGAGGTCTGAGGTGTGTCTGGAGTTTGTTCTTCTCATTTTCTCTTGTGAGGTCTGATGTGTGTCTTGAGTTTTTTCCGCTCATTTACTCTTGTGAGGTCTGAGGTGTGTCTGGAGTTTGTTCCTCTCATTTACTCTTGTGAGGTCTGAGGTGTGTCTGGAGTTTGTTCTTCTCATTTTCTCTTGTGAGGTCTGAGGTGTGTCTGGAGTTTGTTCTTCTCATTTACTCTTGTGAGGTCTGAGGTGTCTGGAATTTGTTCCTCTCATTTACTCTTGTGAGGCCTGAGGTGTCTGGAGTTTGTTCCTCTCATTCACTCTTGTGAGGTCTGAGGTGTGTCTGGAGTTTGTTCCTCTCATTTACTCATGTGAGGCCTGAGGTGTGTCTGGAGTTTGTTCTTCTCATTTTCTCTTGTGAGGTCTGAGGTGTGTCTGGAGTTTGTTCCTCTCATTTACTCTTGTGAGCTCTGAGGTGTGTCTGGAGTTTGTTCCTCTCGTTTACTCTTGTGAGGTCTGAGGTGTGTCTGGAGTTTGTTCCTCTCATTTACTCTTGTGAGCTCTGAGGTGTCTGGAATTTGTTCTTCTTATTTACTCTTGTGAGGTCTGAGGTGTGTCTGGAGTTTGTTCCTCTCATTTACTCTTGTGAGGTCTGAGGTGTCTGGAATTTGTTCCTCTCATTTACGCTTGTGAGGCCTGAGGTGTCTGGAGTTTGTTCTTCTCATTTTCTCTTGTGAGGTCTGAGGTGTGTCTGGAGTTTGTTCCTCTCATTTACTCTTGTGAGCTCTGAGGTGTCTGGAATTTGTTCTTCTTATTTACTCTTGTGAGGTCTGAGGTGTCTGGAGTTTGTTCTTCTCATTTACTCTTGTGAGGTCTGAGGTGTGTCTGGAGTTTGTTCTTTTCGTTTACTCTTGTGAGGCCTGAGGTGTGTCTGGAGTTTGTTCCTCTCGTTTACTCTTGTGAGGTCTGAGGTGTGTCTGGAGTTTGTTCCTCTCATTTTCTCTTGTGAGGTCTGAGGTGTGTCTGGAGTTTGTTCCTCTCATTTACTCTTGTGAGGTCTGAGGTGTGTCTGGAGTTTGTTCCTCTCATTTACTCTTGTGAGGTCTGAGGTGTCTGGAATTTGTTCCTCTCATTTACTCTTGTGAGGTCTGAGGTGTGTCTGGAGTTTGTTCTTCTCATTTTCTCTTGTGAGGTCTGAGGTGTGTCTGGAGTTTGTTCTTCTCATTTTCTCTTGTGAGGCCTGAGGTGTGTCTGGAGTTTGTTCCTCTCATTTATTCTTGTGAGGTCTGAGGTGTCTGGAATTTGTTCCTCTTATTTACTCTTGTGAGGTCTGAGGTGTGTCTGGAGTTTGTTCTTCTCATTTATTCTTGTGAGGTCTGAGGTGTCTGGAATTTGTTCCACTTATTTACTCTTGTGAGGTCTGAGGTGTGTCTGGAGTTTGTTCCTCTCATTTTCTCTTGTGAGGCCTGAGGTGTGTCTGGAGTTTGTTCCTCTCATTTACTCTTGTGAGGTCTGAGGTGTCTGGAATTTGTTCCTCTTATTTACTCTTGTGAGGTCTGAGGTGTGTCTGGAGTTTGTTCCTCTTATTTACTCTTGTGAGGCCTGAGGTGTGTCTGGAGTGTGAGGCCTGATGTGTGTCTGGAGTTTGTTCCGCTCATTTAGTCTTGTGAGGTCTGAGGTGTCTGGAATTTGTTCCTCTTATTTACTCTTGTGAGGTCTGAGGTGTGTCTGGAGTTTGTTCTTCTCATTTTCTCTTGTGAGGTCTGAGGTGTGTCTGGAATTTGTTCCTCTCATTTACTCTTGTGAGGTCTGAGGTGTGTCCAGAGTTTGTTCCTCTCATTTACTCTTGTGAGGTCTGAGGTGTGTCTGGAGTTTGTTCCTCTCATTTACTCTTGTGAGGTCTGAAGTGTGTCTGGAGTTTGTTCTTCTCATTTTCTCTTGTGAGGTCTGAGGTGTGTGCGGAGTTTGTTTTTTCTCATTTAGTCTTATGAGGTCTAGACTAAATGAGGTGTGTCTGGTTTTTGTTCTTCTCATTTTCTCTTGTGAGGTCTGAGGTGTGTCTGGAATTTGTTCCTTTCATTTACTCATGTGAGGTCTGAGGTGTGTCTGGAGTTTGTTCTTCTCATTTATTCTTGTGAGGTCCGAGGTGTCTGGAATTTGTTCCTCTTATTTACTCTTGTGAGGCCTGAGGTGTGTCTGGAGTTTGTTCTTCTCATTTTCTCTTGTGAGGCCTGAGGTGTGTCTGGAGTTTGTTCCTCTCATTTATTCTTGTGAGGTCTGAGGTGTCTGGAATTTGTTCCTCTTATTTACTCTTGTGAGGCCTGAGGTGTGTCTGGAGTTTGTTCTTCTCATTTACTCTTGTGAGGTCTGAGGTGTCTGGAATTTGTTCCTCTCATTTACTCTTGTGAGGCCTGAGGTGTCTGGAGTTTGTTCCTCTCATTCACTCTTGTGAGGTCTGAGGTGTGTCTGGAGTTTGTTCCTCTCATTTACTCATGTGAGGCCTGAGGTGTGTCTGGAGTTTGTTCTTCTCATTTTCTCTTGTGAGGTCTGAGGTGTGTCTGGAGTTTGTTCCTCTCATTTACTCTTGTGAGCTCTGAGGTGTGTCTGGAGTTTGTTCCTCTCGTTTACTCTTGTGAGGTCTGAGGTGTGTCTGGAGTTTGTTCCTCTCATTTACTCTTGTGAGCTCTGAGGTGTCTGGAATTTGTTCTTCTTATTTACTCTTGTGAGGTCTGAGGTGTGTCTGGAGTTTGTTCCTCTCATTTACTCTTGTGAGGTCTGAGGTGTCTGGAATTTGTTCCTCTCATTTACGCTTGTGAGGCCTGAGGTGTCTGGAGTTTGTTCTTCTCATTTTCTCTTGTGAGGTCTGAGGTGTGTCTGGAGTTTGTTCCTCTCATTTACTCTTGTGAGCTCTGAGGTGTCTGGAATTTGTTCTTCTTATTTACTCTTGTGAGGTCTGAGGTGTCTGGAGTTTGTTCTTCTCATTTACTCTTGTGAGGTCTGAGGTGTGTCTGGAGTTTGTTCTTTTCGTTTACTCTTGTGAGGCCTGAGGTGTGTCTGGAGTTTGTTCCTCTCGTTTACTCTTGTGAGGTCTGAGGTGTGTCTGGAGTTTGTTCCTCTCATTTTCTCTTGTGAGGTCTGAGGTGTGTCTGGAGTTTGTTCCTCTCATTTACTCTTGTGAGGTCTGAGGTGTGTCTGGAGTTTGTTCCTCTCATTTACTCTTGTGAGGTCTGAGGTGTCTGGAATTTGTTCCTCTCATTTACTCTTGTGAGGTCTGAGGTGTGTCTGGAGTTTGTTCTTCTCATTTTCTCTTGTGAGGTCTGAGGTGTGTCTGGAGTTTGTTCTTCTCATTTTCTCTTGTGAGGCCTGAGGTGTGTCTGGAGTTTGTTCCTCTCATTTATTCTTGTGAGGTCTGAGGTGTCTGGAATTTGTTCCTCTTATTTACTCTTGTGAGGTCTGAGGTGTGTCTGGAGTTTGTTCTTCTCATTTATTCTTGTGAGGTCTGAGGTGTCTGGAATTTGTTCCACTTATTTACTCTTGTGAGGTCTGAGGTGTGTCTGGAGTTTGTTCCTCTCATTTTCTCTTGTGAGGTCTGAGGTGTCTGGAATTTGTTCCTCTTATTTACTCTTGTGAGGTCTGAGGTGTGTCTGGAGTTTGTTCCTCTTATTTACTCTTGTGAGGCCTGAGGTGTGTCTGGAGTGTGAGGCCTGATGTGTGTCTGGAGTTTGTTCCGCTCATTTAGTCTTGTGAGGTCTGAGGTGTCTGGAATTTGTTCCTCTTATTTACTCTTGTGAGGTCTGAGGTGTGTCTGGAGTTTGTTCTTCTCATTTTCTCTTGTGAGGTCTGAGGTGTGTCTGGAATTTGTTCCTCTCATTTACTCTTGTGAGGTCTGAGGTGTGTCCAGAGTTTGTTCCTCTCATTTACTCTTGTGAGGTCTGAGGTGTGTCTGGAGTTTGTTCCTCTCATTTACTCTTGTGAGGTCTGAAGTGTGTCTGGAGTTTGTTCTTCTCATTTTCTCTTGTGAGGTCTGAGGTGTGTGCGGAGTTTGTTTTTTCTCATTTAGTCTTATGAGGTCTAGACTAAATGAGGTGTGTCTGGTTTTTGTTCTTCTCATTTTCTCTTGTTAGGTCTGAGGTGTGTCCGGAGTTTGTTCATCTCATTTACTCTTGTGAGGTCTGAGGTGTGTCTGGAATTTGTTCCTTTCATTTACTCATGTGAGGTCTGAGGTGTGTCTGGAGTTTGTTCTTCTCATTTATTCTTGTGAGGTCCGAGGTGTCTGGAATTTGTTCCTCTTATTTACTCTTGTGAGGCCTGAGGTGTGTCTGGAGTTTGTTCTTCTCATTTTCTCTTGTGAGGCCTGAGGTGTGTCTGGAGTTTGTTCCTCTCATTTATTCTTGTGAGGTCTGAGGTGTCTGGAATTTGTTCCTCTTATTTACTCTTGTGAGGCCTGAGGTGTGTCTGGAGTTTGTTCTTCTCATTTACTCTTGTAAGGTCTGAGGTGTGTCTGGAGTTTGTTCCTCTCATTTTCTCTTGTGAGGTCTGAGGTGTGTCTGGAGTTTGTTCTTCTCATTTTCTCTTGTGAGGCCTGAGGTGTGTCTGGAGTTTGTTCCTCTCATTTATTCTTGTGAGGTCTGAGGTGTCTGGAATTTGTTCCTCTTATTTTCTCTTGTGAGGTCTGAGGTGTGTCTGGAGTTTGTTCCTCTTATTTACTCTTGTGAGGCCTGAGGTGTGTCTGGAGTGTGAGGCCTGATGTGTGTCTGGAGTTTGTTCCGCTCATTTAGTCTTGTGAGGTCTGAGGTGTCTGGAATTTGTTCCTCTTATTTACTCTTGTGAGGTCTGAGGTGTGTCTGGAGTTTGTTCTTCTCATTTTCTCTTGTGAGGTCTGAGGTGTGTCTGGAATTTGTTCCTCTCATTTACTCTTGTGAGGTCTGAGGTGTGTCCAGAGTTTGTTCCTCTCATTTACTCTTGTGAGGTCTGAGGTGTGTCTGGAGTTTGTTCCTCTCATTTACTCTTGTGAGGTCTGAAGTGTGTCTGGAGTTTGTTCTTCTCATTTTCTCTTGTGAGGTCTGAGGTGTGTGCGGAGTTTGTTTTTTCTCATTTAGTCTTATGAGGTCTAGACTAAATGAGGTGTGTCTGGTTTTTGTTCTTCTCATTTTCTCTTGTGAGGCCTGAGGTGTGTCTGGAGTTTGTTCCTCTCATTTACTCTTGTGAGGTCTGAGGTGTGTCCGGAGTTTGTTCATCTCATTTACTCTTGTGAGGTCTGAGGTGTGTCTGGAATTTGTTCCTTTCATTTACTCATGTGAGGTCTGAGGTGTGTCTGGAGTTTGTTCTTCTCATTTATTCTTGTGAGGTCCGAGGTGTCTGGAATTTGTTCCTCTTATTTACTCTTGTGAGGCCTGAGGTGTGTCTGGAGTTTGTTCTTCTCATTTTCTCTTGTGAGGCCTGAGGTGTGTCTGGAGTTTGTTCCTCTCATTTATTCTTGTGAGGTCTGAGGTGTCTGGAATTTGTTCCTCTTATTTACTCTTGTGAGGCCTGAGGTGTGTCTGGAGTTTGTTCTTCTCATTTACTCTTGTAAGGTCTGAGGTGTGTCTGGAGTTTGTTCCTCTCATTTTCTCTTGTGAGGTCTGAGGTGTGTCTGGAGTTTGTTCTTCTCATTTTCTCTTGTGAGGCCTGAGGTGTGTCTGGAGTTTGTTCCTCTCATTTATTCTTGTGAGGTCTGAGGTGTCTGGAATTTGTTCCTCTTATTTTCTCTTGTGAGGTCTGAGGTGTGTCTGGAGTTTGTTCCTCTCATTTATTCTTGTGAGGTCTGAGGTGTCTGGAATTTGTTCCTCTTATTTACTCTTGTGAGGTCTGAGGTGTGTCTGGAGTTTGTTCCTCTCATTTTCTCTTGTGAGGTCTGAGGTGTGTCTGGAGTTTGTTCTTCTCATTTTCTCTTGTGAGGTCTGAGGTGTGTCTGGAGTTTGTTCCTCTCATTTACTCATGTGAGGTCTGAGGTGTGTCTGGAGTTTGTTCCTCTCATTTACTCTTGTGAGGTCTGAGGTGTGTCTGGAGTTTGTTCTTCTCATTTTATCTTGTGAGGTCTGAGGTGTCTGGAATTTGTTCCTCTCATTTACTCTTGTGAGGTCTGAGGTGTATCTGTACTTTGTTCCTCTTATTTAATCTTGTGAGGTTTGATGTGTGTCTGGAGTTTGTTCCGCTCATTTAGTCTTGTGAGGTCTGAGGTGTGTCTGGAGTTTGTTCTTCTCATTTTCTCTTGTGAGGTCTGAGGTGTCTGGAATTTGTTCCTCTCATTTACTATTGTGAGGACTGAGGTGTGTCTGGAGTTTGTTCCTCTCATTTTTTCTTGTGAGGTCTGAGGTGTCTGGAATTTGTTCCTCTTATTTACTCTTGTGTGGTCTGAGGTGTGTCTGGAGTTTGTTCCTCTCATTCAGTCTTGTGAGGTCTGAGGTGTGTCTGGAGTTTGTTCTTCTCATTTTCTCTTGTGAGGTCTGAGGTGTGTCTGGAGTTTGTTCCTCTCATTTACTCATGTGAGGTCTGAGGTGTGTCTGGAGTTTGTTCCTCTCATTTACTCATGTGAGGTCTGAGGTGTGTCTGGAGTTTGTTCCTCTCATTTACTCTTGTGAGGTCTGAGGTGTGTCTGGAGTTTGTTCTTCTCATTTTATCTTGTGAGGTCTGAGGTGTCTGGAATTTGTTCCTCTCATTTACTCTTGTGAGGTCTGAGGTGTATCTGTACTTTGTTCCTCTTATTTAATCTTGTGAGGTTTGATGTGTGTCTGGAGTTTGTTCCGCTCATTTAGTCTTGTGAGGTCTGAGGTGTGTCTGGAGTTTGTTCTTCTCATTTTCTCTTGTGAGGTCTGAGGTGTCTGGAATTTGTTCCTCTCATTTACTCTTGTGAGGCCTGAGGTGTGTCTGGAGTGTGAGGACTGAGGTGTGTCTGGAGTTTGTTCCTCTCATTTTTTCTTGTGAGGTCTGAGGTGTCTGGAATTTGTTCCTCTTATTTACTCTTGTGTGGTCTGAGGTGTGTCTGGAGTTTGTTCCTCTCATTCAGTCTTGTGAGGTCTGAGGTGTGTCTGGAGTTTGTTCTTCTCATTTTCTCTTGTGAGGTCTGAGGTGTGTCTGGAATTTGTTCCTCTCATTTACTCTTGTGAGGTCTGAGGTGTGTCCAGAGTTTGTTCCTCTCATTTACTCTTGTGAGGTCTGAGGTGTGTCTGGAGTTTGTTCCTCTCATTTACTCTTGTGAGGTCTGAAGTGTGTCTGGAGTTTGTTCTTCTCATTTTCTCTTGTGAGGTCTGAGGTGTGTGCGGAGTTTGTTTTTTCTCATTTAGTCTTATGAGGTCTAGACTAAATGAGGTGTGTCTGGTTTTTGTTCTTCTCATTTTCTCTTGTGAGGCCTGAGGTGTGTCTGGAGTTTGTTCCTCTCATTTACTCTTGTGAGGTCTGAGGTGTGTCCGGAGTTTGTTCCTCTCATTTACTCTTGTGAGGTGTCTGGAATTTGTTCCTTTCATTTACTCATGTGAGGTCTGAGGTGTGTCTGGAGTTTGTTCCTCTCATTTTCTCTTGTGAGGTTTGAGGTGTGTCTGGAGTTTGTTCCTCTCATTTACTCTTGTGAGGTCTGAGGTGTGTCTGGAGTTTGTTCTTCTCATTTACTCTTGTAAGGTCTGAGGTGTGTCTGGAGTTTGTTCCTCTCATTTTCTCTTGTGAGGTCTGAGGTGTGTCTGGAGTTTGTTCTTCTCATTTTCTCTTGTGAGGCCTGAGGTGTGTCTGGAGTTTGTTCCTCTCATTTATTCTTGTGAGGTCTGAGGTGTCTGGAATTTGTTCCTCTTATTTACTCTTGTGAGGTCTGAGGTGTGTCTGGAGTTTGTTCCTCTCATTTTCTCTTGTGAGGTCTGAGGTGTGTCTGGAGTTTGTTCTTCTCATTTTCTCTTGTGAGGTCTGAGGTGTGTCTGGAGTTTGTTCCTCTCATTTACTCATGTGAGGTCTGAGGTGTGTCTGGAGTTTGTTCCTCTCATTTACTCTTGTGAGGTCTGAGGTGTGTCTGGAGTTTGTTCTTCTCAATTTTATCTTGTGAGGTCTGAGGTGTCTGGAATTTGTTCCTCTCATTTACTCTTGTGAGGTCTGAGGTGTATCTGTACTTTGTTCCTCTTATTTAATCTTGTGAGGTTTGATGTGTGTCTGGAGTTTGTTCCGCTCATTTAGTCTTGTGAGGTCTGAGGTGTGTCTGGAGTTTGTTCTTCTCATTTTCTCTTGTGAGGTATGAGGTGTCTGGAATTTGTTCCTCTCATTTACTCTTGTGAGGCCTGAGGTGTGTCTGGAGTGTGAGGACTGAGGTGTGTCTGGAGTTTGTTCTTCTCATTTACTCTTGTAAGGTCTGAGGTGTGTCTGGAGTTTGTTCCTCTCATTTTCTCTTGTGAGGTCTGAGGTGTGTCTGGAGTTTGTTCTTCTCATTTTCTCTTGTGAGGCCTGAGGTGTGTCTGGAGTTTGTTCCTCTCATTTATTCTTGTGAGGTCTGAGGTGTCTGGAATTTGTTCCTCTTATTTACTCTTGTGAGGTCTGAGGTGTGTCTGGAGTTTGTTCCTCTCATTTTCTCTTGTGAGGTCTGAGGTGTGTCTGGAGTTTGTTCTTCTTATTTTCTCTTGTGAGGTCTGAGGTGTGTCTGGAGTTTGTTCCTCTCATTTACTCATGTGAGGTCTGAGGTGTGTCTGGAGTTTGTTCCTCTCATTTACTCTTGTGAGGTCTGAGGTGTGTCTGGAGTTTGTTCTTCTCATTTTATCTTGTGAGGTCTGAGGTGTCTGGAATTTGTTCCTCTCATTTACTCTTGTGAGGTCTGAGGTGTATCTGTACTTTGTTCCTCTTATTTAATCTTGTGAGGTTTGATGTGTGTCTGGAGTTTGTTCCGCTCATTTAGTCTTGTGAGGTCTGAGGTGTGTCTGGAGTTTGTTCTTCTCATTTTCTCTTGTGAGGTCTGAGGTGTCTGGAATTTGTTCCTCTCATTTACTATTGTGAGGCCTGAGGTGTGTCTGGAGTGTGAGGACTGAGGTGTGTCTGGAGTTTGTTCCTCTCATTTTTTCTTGTGAGGTTTGAGGTGTCTGGAATTTGTTCCTCTTATTTACTCTTGTGTGGTCTGAGGTGTGTCTGGAGTTTGTTCCTCTCATTCAGTCTTGTGAGGTCTGAGGTGTGTCTGGAGTTTGTTCTTCTCATTTTCTCTTGTGAGGTCTGAGGTGTGTCTGGAATTTGTTCCTCTCATTTACTCTTGTGAGGTCTGAGGTGTGTCCGGTGTTTGTTCCTCTCATTTACTCTTGTGAGGTCTGAGGTGTGTCTGGAGTTTGTTCCTCTCATTTACTCTTGTGAGGTCTGAAGTGTGTCTGGAGTTTGTTCTTCTCATTTTCTCTTGTGAGGTCTGAGGTGTGTCTGGAGTTTGTTCCTCTCATTTTCTCTTATGAGGTCTGAGGTGTGTTTGGAGTTTGTTCTTCTCATTTTCTCTTGTGAGGTCTGAGGTGTGTCTGGAGTTTGTTCCTCTCATTTACTCATGTGAGGTCTGAGGTGTGTCTGGAGTTTGTTCCTCTCATTTACTCTTGTGAGGTCTGAGGTGTGTCTGGAGTTTGTTCTTCTCATTTTATCTTGTGAGGTCTGAGGTGTCTGGAGTTTGTTCCTCTCATTTACTCTTGTGAGGTCTGAGGTGTATCTGTACTTTGTTCCTCTTATTTAATCTTGTGAGGTTTGATGTGTGTCTGGAGTTTGTTCCGCTCATTTAGTCTTGTGAGGTCTGAGGTGTGTCTGGAGTTTGTTCTTCTCATTTTCTCTTGTGAGGTCTGAGGTGTCTGGAATTTGTTCCTCTCATTTACTCTTGTGAGGCCTGAGGTGTTTCTGGAGTGTGAGGACTGAGGTGTGTTTGGAGTTTGTTCTTCTCATTTTCTCTTGTGAGGTCTGAGGTGTGTCTGGAGTTTGTTCCTCTTATTTACTCTTGTGTGGTCTGAGGTGTGTCTGGAGTTTGTTCCTCTCATTCAGTCTTGTGAGGTCTGAGGTGTGTCTGGAGTTTGTTCTTCTCATTTTCTCTTGTGAGGTCTGAGGTGTGTCTGGAATTTGTTCCTCTCATTTACTCTTGTGAGGTCTGAGGTGTGTCCGGAGTTTGTTTCTCTCATTTACTCTTGTCAGGTGTCTGGAATTTGTTCCTTTCATTTACTCATGTGAGGTCTGAGGTGTGTCTGGAGTTTGTTCCTCTCATTTTCTCTTGTGAGGTTTGAGGTGTGTCTGGAGTTTGTTCCTCTCATTTACTCTTGTGAGGTCTGAGGTGTGTCTGGAGTTTGTTCTTCTCATTTACTCTTGTAAGGTCTGAGGTGTGTCTGGAGTTTGTTCCTCTCATTTTCTCTTGTGAGGTCTGAGGTGTGTCTGGAGTTTGTTCTTCTCATTTTCTCTTGTGAGGCCTGAGGTGTGTCTGGAGTTTGTTCCTCTCATTTATTCTTGTGAGGTCTGAGGTGTCTGGAATTTGTTCCTCTTATTTACTCTTGTGAGGTCTGAGGTGTGTCTGGAGTTTGTTCCTCTCATTTTCTCTTGTGAGGTCTGAGGTGTGTCTGGAGTTTGTTCTTCTCATTTTCTCTTGTGAGGTCTGAGGTGTGTCTGGAGTTTGTTCCTCTCATTTACTCATGTGAGGTCTGAGGTGTGTCTGGAGTTTGTTCCTCTCATTTACTCTTGTGAGGTCTGAGGTGTGTCTGGAGTTTGTTCTTCTCATTTTATCTTGTGAGGTCTGAGGTGTCTGGAATTTGTTCCTCTCATTTACTCTTGTGAGGTCTGAGGTGTATCTGTACTTTGTTCCTCTTATTTAATCTTGTGAGGTTTGATGTGTGTCTGGAGTTTGTTCTTCTCATTTTCTCTTGTGAGGTCTGAGGTGTCTGGAATTTGTTCCTCTCATTTACTCTTGTGAGGCCTGAGGTGTTTCTGGAGTGTGAGGACTGAGGTGTGTCTGGAGTTTGTTCCTCTCATTTTTTCTTGTGAGGTCTGAGGTGTCTGGAATTTGTTCCTCTTATTTACTCTTGTGTGGTCTGAGGTGTCTGGAATTTGTTCCTCTCATTTACTCTTGTGAGGCCTGAGGTGTTTCTGGAGTGTGAGGACTGAGGTGTGTCTGGAGTTTGTTCCTCTCATTTTTTCTTGTGTGGTCTGAGGTGTGTCTGGAGTTTGTTCCTCTCATTTTCTCTTGTGAGGTCTGAGGTGTGTCTGGAGTTTGTTCTTCTCATTTTCTCTTGTGAGGCCTGAGGTGTGTCTGGAGTTTGTTCCTCTCATTTATTCTTGTGAGGTCTGAGGTGTCTGGAATTTGTTCCTCTTATTTACTCTTGTGAGGTCTGAGGTGTGTCTGGAGTTTGTTCCTCTCATTTTCTCTTGTGAGGTCTGAGGTGTGTCTGGAGTTTGTTCTTCTCATTTTCTCTTGTGAGGTCTGAGGTGTGTCTGGAGTTTGTTCCTCTCATTTACTCATGTGAGGTCTGAGGTGTGTCTGGAGTTTGTTCCTCTCATTTACTCTTGTGAGGTCTGAGGTGTGTCTGGAGTTTGTTCTTCTCATTTTATCTTGTGAGGTCTGAGGTGTCTGGAATTTGTTCCTCTCATTTACTCTTGTGAGGTCTGAGGTGTATCTGTACTTTGTTCCTCTTATTTAATCTTGTGAGGTTTGATGTGTGTCTGGAGTTTGTTCTTCTCATTTTCTCTTGTGAGGTCTGAGGTGTCTGGAATTTGTTCCTCTCATTTACTCTTGTGAGGCCTGAGGTGTTTCTGGAGTGTGAGGACTGAGGTGTGTCTTGAGTTTGTTCCTCTCATTTTGTCTTGTGTGGTCTGAGGTGTCTGGAATTTGTTCCTCTTATTTACTCTTGTGTGGTCTGAGGTGTGTCTGGAGTTTGTTCCTCTCATTCAGTCTTGTGAGGTCTGAGGTGTGTCTGGAGTTTGTTCCTCTTATTTACTCTTGTGAGGTCTGAGGTGTGTCTGGAATTTGTTCCTCTCATTTACTCTTGTGAGGTCTGAGGTGTGTCCGGAGTTTGTTCCTCTCATTTACTCTTGTGAGGTCTGAGGTGTGTCTGGAGTTTGTTCCTCTCATTTACTCTTGTGAGGTCTGAAGTGTGTCTGGAGTTTGTTCTTCTCATTTTCTCTTGTGAGGTCTGAGGTGTGTGCGGAGTTTGTTTTTTCTCATTTAGTCTTATGAGGTCTAGACTAAATGAGGTGTGTCTGGTTTTTGTTCTTCTCATTTTCTCTTGTGAGGCCTGAGGTGTGTCTGGAGTTTGTTCCTCTCATTTACTCTTGTGAGGTCTGAGGTGTGTCCGGAGTTTGTTCCTCTCATTTACTCTTGTGAGGTGTCTGGAATTTGTTCCTTTCATTTACTCATGTGAGGTCTGAGGTGTGTCTGGAGTTTGTTCCTCTCATTTTCTCTTGTGAGGTTTGAGGTGTGTCTGGAGTTTGTTCCTCTCATTTTCTCTTGTGAGGTCTGAGGTGTGTCTGGAGTTTGTTCCTCTCATTTACTCTTGTGAGGTCTGAGGTGTGTCTGGAGTTTGTTCTTCTCATTTTCTCTTGTGAGGTCTGAGGTGTGTCTGGAGTTTGTTCTTTTCATTTTCTCTTGTGAGGTCTGAGGTGTCTGGAATTTATTCCTCTTATTTACTCTTGTGAGGTCTGAGGTGTGTCTGGAGTTTGTTCCTCTCATTTACTCATGTGAGGTCTGAGGTGTGTCTGGAGTTTGTTCTTCTCATTTTCTCTTGTGAGGTTTGAGGTGTGTCTGGAGTTTGTTCTTCTCATTTACTCTTGTGAGGTCTGAGGTATGTCTGGAATTTGTTCCTCTTATTTACTCTTGTGAGGTCTGAGGTGTGTCTGGAGTTTGTTCTTCTCAATTTCTCTTGTGGGGTCTGAGGTGTGTCTGGAGTTTGTTCTTCTCATTTTCTCTTGTGAGGTCTGAGGTGTGTCTGGTGTTTGTTCCTCTCATTTACTCATGTGAGGTCTGAGGTGTCTGGAATTTGTTCCTCTCATTTACTCTTGTGACGCCTGAGGTGTTTCTGGAGTTTGTTCTTCTCATGTACTCTTGTGAGGTCTGAGGTGTGTCAGGAATTTGTTCTTCTCATTTTCTCTTGTGAGGCCTGAGGTGTGTCTGGAGTTTGTTTTTCTCGTTTTCTCTTGTGAGGTCTGAGGTGTGTCTGTAGTTTGTTCCTCTCATTTACTCATGTGAGGTCTGAGGTGTGTCTGGAGTTTGTTCTTCTCATTTTCTCTTGTGAGGTCTGAGGTGTCTGGAATTTGTTCCGCTCATTTAGTCTTGTGAGGTCTGAGGTGTGTCTGGAGTTTGTTCTTCTCATTTTCTCTTGTGAGGTCTGAGGTGTCTGGAATTTGTTCCTCTCATTTACTCTTGTGAGGCCTGAGGTGTGTCTGGAGTGTGAGGCCTGAGGTGTGTCTGGAGTTTGTTCCTCTCATTTTTTCTTGTGAGGTCTGAGGTGTCTGGGATTTGTTCCTCTTATTTACTCTTGTGAGGTCTGAGGTGTGTCTGGAGTTTGTTCCTCTCATTCAGTCTTGTGAGGTCTGAGGTGTGTCTGGAGTTTGTTCTTCTCATTTTCTCTTGTGAGGTCTGAGGTGCGTGCGGAGTTTGTTTTTTCTCAATTAGTCTTATGAGGTCTAGACTAAATGAGGTGTGTCTGGTTTTTGTTGTTCTCATTTTCTCTTGTGAGGCCTGAGGTGTGTCTGGAGTTTGTTCCTCTCATTTACTCTTGTGAGGTCTGAGGTGTGTCCGGAGTTTGTTTCTCTCATTTACTCTTGTGAGGTGTCTGGAATTTGTTCCTTTCATTTACTCATGTGAGGTCTGAGGTGTGTCTGGAGTTTGTTCTTCTCATTTTCTCTTGTGAGGTCTGAGGTGTGTCTGGAGTTTGTTCCTCTCATTTACTCTTGTGAGGTCTGAGGTGTGTCTGGAGTTTGTTCCTCTCATTTACTCTTGTGAGGTCTGAGGTGTGTCTGGAGTTTGTTCCTCTCATTTACTCATGTGAGGTCTGAGGTGTGTCTGGAGTTTGTTCTTCTCATTTTCTCTTGTGAGGTTTGAGGTGTGTCTGGAGTTTGTTCTTCTCATTTACTCTTGTGAGGTCTGAGGTGTCTGGAATTTTTTCCTCTTATTTACTCTTGTGAGGTCTGAGGTGTGTCTGGAGTTTGTTCTTCTCAATTTCTCTTGTGGGGTCTGAGGTGTGTCTGGAGTTTGTTCTTCTCATTTTCTCTTGTGAGGTCTGAGGTGTGTCTGGAGTTTGTTCTTCTCATTTACTCTTGTGAGGTCTGAGGTGTGTCAGGAATTTGTTCTTCTCATTTTCTCTTGTGAGGCCTGAGGTGTGTCTGGGATTTGTTCCTCTTATTTACTCTTGTGAGGTCTGAGGTGTGTCTGGAGTTTGTTCTTCTCATTTTCTCTTGTGAGGTCTGAGGTGTCTGGAATTTGTTCCGCTCATTTAGTCTTGTGAGGTCTGAGGTGTGTCTGGAGTTTGTTCTTCTCATTTTCTCTTGTGAGGTCTGAGGTGTCTGGAATTTGTTCCTCTCATTTACTCTTGTGAGGCCTGAGGTGTGTCTGGAGTGTGAGGTCTGAGGTGTGTCTGGTGTTTGTTCCTCTCATTTACTCATGTGAGGTCTGAGGTGTCTGGAATTTGTTCCTCTCATTTACTCTTGTGACGCCTGAGGTGTTTCTGGAGTTTGTTCTTCTCATGTACTCTTGTGAGGTCTGAGGTGTGTCAGGAATTTGTTCTTCTCATTTTCTCTTGTGAGGCCTGAGGTGTGTCTGGAGTTTGTTTTTCTCGTTTTCTCTTGTGAGGTCTGAGGTGTGTCTGTAGTTTGTTCCTCTCATTTACTCATGTGAGGTCTGAGGTGTGTCTGGAGTTTGTTCTTCTCATTTTCTCTTGTGAGGTCTGAGGTGTCTGGAATTTGTTCCGCTCATTTAGTCTTGTGAGGTCTGAGGTGTGTCTGGAGTTTGTTCTTCTCATTTTCTCTTGTGAGGTCTGAGGTGTCTGGAATTTGTTCCTCTCATTTACTCTTGTGAGGCCTGAGGTGTGTCTGGAGTGTGAGGCCTGAGGTGTGTCTGGAGTTTGTTCCTCTCATTTTTTCTTGTGAGGTCTGAGGTGTCTGGGATTTGTTCCTCTTATTTACTCTTGTGAGGTCTGAGGTGTGTCTGGAGTTTGTTCCTCTCATTCAGTCTTGTGAGGTCTGAGGTGTGTCTGGAGTTTGTTCTTCTCATTTTCTCTTGTGAGGTCTGAGGTGCGTGCGGAGTTTGTTTTTTCTCAATTAGTCTTATGAGGTCTAGACTAAATGAGGTGTGTCTGGTTTTTGTTGTTCTCATTTTCTCTTGTGAGGCCTGAGGTGTGTCTGGAGTTTGTTCCTCTCATTTACTCTTGTGAGGTCTGAGGTGTGTCCGGAGTTTGTTCCTCTCATTTACTCTTGTGAGGTGTCTGGAATTTGTTCCTTTCATTTACTCATGTGAGGTCTGAGGTGTGTCTGGAGTTTGTTCTTCTCATTTTCTCTTGTGAGGTCTGAGGTGTGTCTGGAGTTTGTTCCTCTCATTTACTCTTGTGAGGTCTGAGGTGTGTCTGGAGTTTGTTCCTCTCATTTATTCTTGTGAGGTCTGAGGTGTGTCTGGAGTTTGTTCCTCTCATTTACTCATGTGAGGTCTGAGGTGTGTCTGGAGTTTGTTCTTCTCATTTTCTCTTGTGAGGTTTGAGGTGTGTCTGGAGTTTGTTCTTCTCATTTACTCTTGTGAGGTCTGAGGTGTCTGGAATTTTTTCCTCTTATTTACTCTTGTGAGGTCTGAGGTGTGTCTGGAGTTTGTTCTTCTCAATTTCTCTTGTGGGGTCTGAGGTGTGTCTGGAGTTTGTTCTTCTCATTTTCTCTTGTGAGGTCTGAGGTGTGTCTGGAGTTTGTTCTTCTCATTTACTCTTGTGAGGTCTGAGGTGTGTCAGGAATTTGTTCTTCTCATTTTCTCTTGTGAGGCCTGAGGTGTGTCTGGGATTTGTTCCTCTTATTTACTCTTGTGAGGTCTGAGGTGTGTCTGGAGTTTGTTCTTCTCATTTTCTCTTGTGAGGTCTGAGGTGTCTGGAATTTGTTCCGCTCATTTAGTCTTGTGAGGTCTGAGGTGTGTCTGGAGTTTGTTCTTCTCATTTTCTCTTGTGAGGTCTGAGGTGTCTGGAATTTGTTCCTCTCATTTACTCTTGTGAGGCCTGAGGTGTGTCTGGAGTGTGAGGCCTGAGGTGTGTCTGGAGTTTGTTCCTCTCATTTTTTCTTGTGAGGTCTGAGGGGTCTGGGACTTGTTCCTCTTATTTACTCTTGTGAGGTCTGAGGTGTGTCTGGAGTTTGTTCCTCTCATTCAGTCTTGTGAGGTCTGAGGTGTGTCTGGAGTTTGTTCTTCTCATTTTCTCTTGTGAGGTCTGAGGTGTCTGGAATTTGTTCCTCTCATTTACTCTTGTGAGGCCTGAGGTGTGTCTGGAGTGTGAGGTCTGAGGTGTGTCTGGTGTTTGTTCCTCTCATTTACTCATGTGAGGTCTGAGGTGTCTGGAATTTGTTCCTCTCATTTACTCTTGTGACGCCTGAGGTGTTTCTGGAGTTTGTTCTTCTCATGTACTCTTGTGAGGTCTGAGGTGTGTCAGGAATTTGTTCTTCTCATTTTCTCTTGTGAGGCCTGAGGTGTGTCTGGAGTTTGTTTTTCTCGTTTTCTCTTGTGAGGTCTGAGGTGTGTCTGTAGTTTGTTCCTCTCATTTACTCATGTGAGGTCTGAGGTGTGTCTGGAGTTTGTTCTTCTCATTTTCTCTTGTGAGGTCTGAGGTGTCTGGAATTTGTTCCGCTCATTTAGTCTTGTGAGGTCTGAGGTGTGTCTGGAGTTTGTTCTTCTCATTTTCTCTTGTGAGGTCTGAGGTGTCTGGAATTTGTTCCTCTCATTTACTCTTGTGAGGCCTGAGGTGTGTCTGGAGTGTGAGGCCTGAGGTGTGTCTGGAGTTTGTTCCTCTCATTTCTTCTTGTGAGGTCTGAGGTGTCTGGGATTTGTTCCTCTTATTTACTCTTGTGAGGTCTGAGGTGTGTCTGGAGTTTGTTCCTCTCATTCAGTCTTGTGAGGTCTGAGGTGTGTCTGGAGTTTGTTCTTCTCATTTTCTCTTGTGAGGTCTGAGGTGCGTGCGGAGTTTGTTTTTTCTCAATTAGTCTTATGAGGTCTAGACTAAATGAGGTGTGTCTGGTTTTTGTTGTTCTCATTTTCTCTTGTGAGGCCTGAGGTGTGTCTGGAGTTTGTTCCTCTCATTTACTCTTGTGAGGTCTGAGGTGTGTCCGGAGTTTGTTCCTCTCATTTACTCTTGTGAGGTGTCTGGAATTTGTTCCTTTCATTTACTCATGTGAGGTCTGAGGTGTGTCTGGAGTTTGTTCTTCTCATTTTCTCTTGTGAGGTCTGAGGTGTGTCTGGAGTTTGTTCCTCTCATTTACTCTTGTGAGGTCTGAGGTGTGTCTGGAGTTTGTTCCTCTCATTTACTCTTGTGAGGTCTGAGGTGTGTCTGGAGTTTGTTCCTCTCATTTACTCATGTGAGGTCTGAGGTGTGTCTGGAGTTTGTTCTTCTCATTTTCTCTTGTGAGGTTTGAGGTGTGTCTGGAGTTTGTTCTTCTCATTTACTCTTGTGAGGTCTGAGGTGTCTGGAATTTTTTCCTCTTATTTACTCTTGTGAGGTCTGAGGTGTGTCTGGAGTTTGTTCTTCTCAATTTCTCTTGTGGGGTCTGAGGTGTGTCTGGAGTTTGTTCTTCTCATTTTCTCTTGTGAGGTCTGAGGTGTGTCTGGAGTTTGTTCTTCTCATTTACTCTTGTGAGGTCTGAGGTGTGTCAGGAATTTGTTCTTCTCATTTTCTCTTGTGAGGCCTGAGGTGTGTCTGGGATTTGTTCCTCTTATTTACTCTTGTGAGGTCTGAGGTGTGTCTGGAGTTTGTTCTTCTCATTTTCTCTTGTGAGGTCTGAGGTGTCTGGAATTTGTTCCGCTCATTTAGTCTTGTGAGGTCTGAGGTGTGTCTGGAGTTTGTTCTTCTCATTTTCTCTTGTGAGGTCTGAGGTGTCTGGAATTTGTTCCTCTCATTTACTCTTGTGAGGCCTGAGGTGTGTCTGGAGTGTGAGGCCTGAGGTGTGTCTGGAGTTTGTTCCTCTCATTTTTTCTTGTGAGGTCTGAGGGGTCTGGGATTTGTTCCTCTTATTTACTCTTGTGAGGTCTGAGGTGTGTCTGGAGTTTGTTCCTCTCATTCAGTCTTGTGAGGTCTGAGGTGTGTCTGGAGTTTGTTCTTCTCATTTTCTCTTGTGAGGTCTGAGGTGCGTGCGGAGTTTGTTTTTTCTCAATTAGTCTTATGAGGTCTAGACTAAATGAGGTGTGTCTGGTTTTTGTTCTTCTCATTTTCTCTTGTGAGGCCTGAGGTGTGTCTGGAGTTTGTTCCTCTCATTTACTCTTGTGAGGTCTGAGGTGTGTCCGGAGTATGTTCCTCTCATTTACTCTTGTGAGGTGTCTGGAATTTGTTCCTTTCATTTACTCATGTGAGGTCTGAGGTGTGTCTGGAGTTTGTTCTTCTCATTTTCTCTTGTGAGGTCTGAGGTGTGTCTGGAGTTTGTTCCTCTCATTTACTCTTGTGAGGTCTGAGGTGTGTCTGGAGTTTGTTCCTCTCATTTACTCTTGTGAGGTCTAAGGTGTCTGGAGTTTGTTCTTCTGATTTTCTGTTATGAGGTCTGAGGTGTGTCTGGAGTTTGTTCTTCTCAATTTCTCTTGTGAGGTTTGAGGTGTGTCTGGAGTTTGTTCCTCTCATTTACTCTTGTGAGGTCTGAGGTGTGTCTGGAGTTTGTTCCTCTCATTTACTCTTGTGAGGTCTGAGGTGTCTGGAATTTGTTCCTCTCATTTACTCTTGTGAGGCCTAAGGTGTGTCTGGAGTTTGTTTTTCTCGTTTTCTCTTGTGAGATCTGAGGTGTGTCTGGAGTTTGTTCTTCTCATTTTCTCTTGTGAGGTCTGAGGTGTGTCTGGAGTTTGTTCCTCTCATTTACTCTTGTGAGGTCTGAGGTGTGTCTGGAGTCTGTTCCCTCTCTCGATTTTCCTCTCTTGTGAGGTCTGAGGTGTGTCTGGAGTTTGTTCCTCTCATTTTCTCTTGTGAGGTCTGAAGTGTGTCTGGAGTTTGTTCCTCTCATTTTCTCTTGTGAGGCCTGAGGTGTGTCTGGAGTTTGTTCTTCTCATTTACTCTTGTGAGGTCTGAGGTGTGTCTGGAGTTTGTTCCTCTTATTTACTCTTGTGAGGTCTGAGGTGTGTCTGGAGTTTGTTCTTCTCATTTTCTCTTGTGAGGCCTGAGGTGTGTCTGGAGTTTGTTCCTCTTATTTAGTCTTGTGAGGTCTGAGGTGTGTCTGGAGTTTGTTCTTCTCATTTTCTCTTGTGAGGCCTGAGGTGTGTCTGGAGTTTGTTCCTCTCATTTATTCTTGTGAGGTCTGAGGTGTCTGGAATTTGTTCCTCTTATTTACTCTTGTGTGGTCTGAGGTGTGTCTCGAGTTTGTTCTTCTCATTTTCTCTTGTGAGGTCTGAGGTGTCCGGAATTTGTTCCTCTCATTTACTCTTGTGAGGTCTGAGGTGTATCTGTACTTTGTTCCTCTTATTTAATCTTGTGAGGTTTGATGTGTGTCTGGAGTTTGTTCCGCTCATTTAGTCTTGTGAGGTCTGAGGTGTGTCTGGAGTTTGTTCTTCTCATTTTCTCTTGTGAGGTCTGAGGTGTCTGGAATTTGTTCCTCTCATTTACTCTTGTGAGGCCTGAGGTGTGTCTGGAGTGTGAGGCCTGAGGTGTGTCTGGAGTTTGTTCCTCTCATTTTTTCTTGTGAGGTCTGGAAGTGTCTGGAATTTGTTCCTCTCATTTACTCGTGTGAGGTCTGAGGTGTCTGGAATTTGTTCCTCTCATTTACTCTTTAGGTTTGATTGTGTCTGAGTTTGTTCCGCTATTAGTCTTGTGAGGTCTGAGGTGTGTCTGGAGTTTGTTCTTCTCATTTTCTCTTGTGAGGTCTGAGGTGTCTGGAATTTGTTCCTCTCATTTACTCTTGTGAGGCCTGAGGTGTGTCTGGAGTGTGAGGCCTGAGGTGTGTCTGGAGTTTGTTCCTCTCATTTTTTCTTGTGAGGTCTGAAGTGTCTGGAATTTGTTCCTCTCATTTACTCGTGTGAGGTCTGAGGTGTCTGGAATTTGTTCCTCTCATTTACTCTTGTGAGGCCTAAGGTGTGTCTGGAGTTTGTTTTTCTCGTTTTCTCTTGTGAGGTCTGAGGTGTTTCTGGAGTTTGTTCTTCTCATTTTCTCTTGTGAGGTCTGAGGTGTGTCTGGAGTTTGTTCTTCTCATTTTCTCTTGTGAGGTCTGAGGTGTGTCTGGAGTTTGTTCTTCTCATTTACTCGTGTGAGGTCTGAGGTGTGTCTGGAGTTTGTTCCTCTCATTTTCTCTTGTGAGGTCTGAAGTGTGTCTGGAGTTTGTTCCTCTCATTTTCTCTTGTGAGGCCTGAGGTCTGTCTGGAGTTTGTTCTTCTCATTTAATCTTGTGAGGTTTGATGTGTGTCTGGAGTTTGTTCCTCTCATTTACTCTTGTGAGGTCTGAGGTGTGTCTGGAGTTTGTTCCTCTCATTTTCTCTTGTGAGGTCTGAAGTGTGTCTGGAGTTTGTTCCTCTCATTTTCTCTTGTGAGGTCTGAAGTGTGTCTGGAGTTTGTTCCTCTCATTTTCTCTTGTGAGGCCTGAGGTGTGTCTGGAGTTTGTTCTTCTCATTTACTCTTGTGAGGTCTGAGGTGTGTCCGGAGTTTGTTCCTCTCCTTTACTCTTGTGAGGTGTCTGGAATTTGTTCCTTTCATTTACTCATGTGAGGTCTGAGGTGTGTCTGGAGTTTGTTCTTCTCATTTTCTCTTGTGAGTTCTGAGGTGTGTCTGGAGTTTGTTCCTCTCATTTACTCTTGTGAGGTATGAGGTGTGTCTGGAGTTTGTTCCTCTCATTTACTCTTGTGAGGTCTGAGGTGTCTGGAGTTTGTTCTTCTCATTTTCTCTTGTGAGGTCTGAGGTGTGTCTGGAGTTTGTTCCTCTCATTTTCTCTTGTGAGGTCTGAGGTGTCTGGAATTTGTTCCTCTCATTTACTCTTGTGAGGCCTGAGGTGTGTCTGGAGTTTGTTTTTCTCGTTTTCTCTTGTGAGGTCTGAGGTGTGTCTGGAGTTTGTTCTTCTCATTTTCTCTTGTGAGGTCTGAGGTGTATCTGGAGTTTGTTCCTCTCATTTACTCTTGTGAGGTCTGAGGTGTGTCTGGAGTTTGTTCCTCTCATTTACTCTTGTGAGGTCTGAGGTGTGTCTGGAGTTTGTTCCTCTCATTTTCTCTTGTGAGGTCTGAAGTGTGTCTGGAGTTTGTTCCTCTCATTTTCTCTTGTGAGGCCTGAGGTGTGTCTGGAGTTTGTTCTTCTCATTTACTCTTGTGAGGTCTGAGGTGTGTCTGGAGTTTGTTCCTCTCATTTACTCTTGTGAGGTCTGAGGTGTATCTGTACTTTGTTCCTCTTATTTAATCTTGTGAGGTTTGATGTGTGTCTGGAGTTTGTTCCGCTCATTTAGTCTTGTGAGGTCTGAGGTGTGTCTGGAGTTTGTTCTTCTCATTTTCTCTTGTGAGGTCTGAGGTGTCTGGAATTTGTTCCTCTCATTTACTCTTGTGAGGCCTGAGGTGTGTCTGGAGTGTGAGGCCTGAGGTGTGTCTGGAGTTTGTTCCTCTCATTTTCTCTTGTGAGGTCTGAGGTGTATCTGGAGTTTGTTCCTCTCATTTACTCTTGTGAGGTCTGAGGTGTGTCTGGAGTTTGTTCCTCTCATTTACTCTTGTGAGGTCTGAGGTGTGTCTGGAGTTTGTTCCTCTCATTTTCTCTTGTGAGGTCTGAAGTGTGTCTGGAGTTTGTTCCTCTCATTTTCTCTTGTGAGGCCTGAGGTGTGTCTGGAGTTTGTTCTTCTCATTTACTCTTGTGAGGTCTGAGGTGTGTCTGGAGTTTGTTCCTCTCATTTACTCTTGTGAGGTCTGAGGTGTGTCTGGAGTTTGTTCCTCTCATTTTCTCTTGTGAGGTCTGAAGTGTGTCTGGAGTTTGTTCCTCTCATTTTCTCTTGTGAGGCCTGAGGTGTGTCTGGAGTTTGTTCTTCTCATTTACTCTTGTGAGGTCTGAGGTGTGTCTGGAGTTTGTTCCTCTCATTTACTCTTGTGAGGTCTGAGGTGTATCTGTACTTTGTTCCTCTTATTTAATCTTGTGAGGTTTGATGTGTGTCTGGAGTTTGTTCCGCTCATTTAGTCTTGTGAGGTCTGAGGTGTGTCTGGAGTTTGTTCTTCTCATTTTCTCTTGTGAGGTCTGAGGTGTCTGGAATTTGTTCCTCTCATTTACTCTTGTGAGGCCTGAGGTGTGTCTGGAGTGTGAGGCCTGAGGTGTGTCTGGAGTTTGTTCCTCTCATTTTCTCTTGTGAGGTCTGAAGTGTGTCTGGAGTTTGTTCCTCTCATTTTCTCTTGTGAGGCCTGAGGTGTGTCTGGAGTTTGTTCTTCTCATTTACTCTTGTGAGGTCTGAGGTGTGTCTGGAGTTTGTTCCTCTCATTTACTCTTGTGAGGTCTGAGGTGTATCTGTACTTTGTTCCTCTTATTTAATCTTGTGAGGTTTGATGTGTGTCTGGAGTTTGTTCCGCTCATTTAGTCTTGTGAGGTCTGAGGTGTGTCTGGAGTTTGTTCTTCTCATTTTCTCTTGTGAGGTCTGAGGTGTCTGGAATTTGTTCCTCTCATTTACTCTTGTGAGGCCTGAGGTGTGTCTGGAGTGTGAGGCCTGAGGTGTGTCTGGAGTTTGTTCCTCTCATTTTTTCTTGTGAGGTCTGAGGTGTCTGGGATTTGTTCCTCTTATTTACTCTTGTGAGGTCTGAGGTGTGTCTGGAGTTTGTTCCTCTCATTCAGTCTTGTGAGGTCTGAGGTGTGTCTGGAGTTTGTTCTTCTCATTTTCTCTTGTGAGGTCTGAGGTGTGTGCGGAGTTTGTTTTTTCTCATTTAGTCTTATGAGGTCTAGACTAAATGAGGTGTGTCTGGTTTTTGTTCTTCTCATTTTCTCTTGTGAGGCCTGAGGTGTGTCTGGAGTTTGTTCCTCTCATTTACTCTTGTGAGGTCTGAGGTGTGTCCGGAGTTTGTTCCTCTCATTTTCTCTTGTGAGGTGTCTGGAATTTGTTCCTTTCATTTACTCATGTGAGGTCTGAGGTGTGTCTGGAGTTTGTTCTTCTCATTTTCTCTTGTGAGGTCTGAGGTGTATCTGGAGTTTGTTCCTCTCATTTACTCTTGTGAGGTCTGAGGTGTGTCTGGAGTTTGTTCCTCTCATTTACTCTTGTGATGTCTGAGGTGTGTCTGGAGTTTGTTCCTCTCTTTTTCTCTTGTGAGGTCTGAAGTGTGTCTGGAGTTTGTTCCTCTCATTTTCTCTTGTGAGGCCTGAGGTGTGTCTGGAGTTTATTCTTCTCATTTACTCTTGTGAGGTCTGAGGTGTGTCTGGAGTTTGTTCCTCTCATTTACTCTTGTGAGGTCTGAGGTGTATCTGTACTTTGTTCCTCTTATTTAATCTTGTGAGGTTTGATGTGTGTCTGGAGTTTGTTCCGCTCATTTACTCTTGTGAGGTCTGAGGTGTGTCTGGAGTTTGTTCTTCTCATTTTCTCTTGTGAGGTTTGAGGTGTGTCTGGAATTTGTTCCTCTCATTTACTCTTGTGAGGCCTGAGGTGTGTCTGGAGTGTGAGGCCTGAGGTGTGTCTGGAGTTTGTTCCTCTCATTTTTTCTTGTGAGGTCTGAGGTGTCTGGGATTTGTTCCTCTTATTTACTCTTGTGAGGTCTGAGGTGTGTCTGGAGTTTGTTCCTCTCATTCAGTCTTGTGAGGTCTGAGGTGTGTCTGGAGTTTGTTCTTCTCATTTTCTCTTGTGAGGTCTGAGGTGTGTGCGGAGTTTGTTTTTTCTCATTTAGTCTTATGAGGTCTAGACTAAATGAGGTGTGTCTGGTTTTTGTTCTTCTCATTTTCTCTTGTGAGGCCTGAGGTGTGTCTGGAGTTTGTTCCTCTCATTTACTCTTGTGAGGTCTGAGGTGTGTCCGGAGTTTGTTCCTCTCATTTACTCTTGTGAGGTGTCTGGAATTTGTTCCTCTCATTTACTCTTGTGAGGTATGAGGTGTGTCTGGAGTTTGTTCCTCTCATTTACTCTTGTGAGGTCTGAGGTGTCTGGAGTTTGTTCTTCTCATTTTCTCTTGTGCGGTCTGAGGTGTGTCTGGAGATTGTTCTTCTCATTTTCTCTTCTGAGGTCTGGGGTGTGTCTGGAGTTTGTTCTTCTCATTTTCTCTTGTGAGGTCTGAGGTGTCTGGAATTTGTTCCTCTTATTTACTCTTGTGAGGTCTGAGGTGTGTCTGGAGTTTGTTCTTCTCATTTACTCTTGTGAGGTCTGAGGTGTGTCTGGAGTTTGTTCCTCTCATTTTCTCTTGTGAGGTCTGAGGTGTCTGGAATTTGTTCCTCTCATTTACTCTTGTGAGGCCTGAGGTGTGTCCGGAGTTTGTTCCTCTCATTTTCTCTTGTGAGGTGTCTGGAATTTGTTCCTCTCATTTACTCTTGTGAGGTCTGAGGTGTCTGGAGTTTGTTCTTCTCATTTTCTCTTGTGCGGTCTGAGGTGTGTCTGGAGATTGTTCTTCTCATTTTCTCTTCTGAGGTCTGAGGTGTGTCTGGAGTTTGTTCCTCTCATTTACTCTTGTGATGTCTGAGGTGTGTCTGGAGTTTGTTCCTCTCTTTTTCTCTTGTGAGGTCTGAAGTGTGTCTGGAGTTTGTTCCTCTCATTTTCTCTTGTGAGGCCTGAGGTGTGTCTGGAGTTTATTCTTCTCATTTACTCTTGTGAGGTCTGAGGTGTGTCTGGAGTTTGTTCCTCTCATTTACTCTTGTGAGGTCTGAGGTGTATCTGTACTTTGTTCCTCTTATTTACTCATGTGAGGTCTGAGGTGTGTCTGGAGTTTGTTCTTCTCATTTTCTCTTGTGAGGTCTGAGGTGTGTCTGGAGTTTGTTCCTCTCATTTACTCTTGTGAGGTCTGAGGTGTCTGGAGTTTGTTCTTCTGATTTTCTGTTATGAGGTCTGAGGTGTGTCTGGAGTTTGTTCTTCTCAATTTCTCTTGTGAGATTTGAGGTGTGTCTGGAGTTTGTTCCTCTCATTTACTCTTGTGAGGTCTGAGGTGTGTCTGGAGTTTGTTCCTCTCATTTACTCTTGTGAGGTATGAGGTGTGTCTGGAGTTTGTTCCTCTCATTTACTCTTGTGAGGTCTGAGGTGTCTGGAGTTTGTTCTTCTCATTTTCTCTTGTGCGGTCTGAGGTGTGTCTGGAGATTGTTCTTCTCATTTTCTCTTCTGAGGTCTGGGGTGTGTCTGGAGTTTGTTCTTCTCATTTTCTCTTGTGAGGTCTGAGGTGTCTGGAATTTGTTCCTCTTATTTACTCTTGTGAGGTCTGAGGTGTGTCTGGAGTTTGTTCTTCTCATTTTCTCTTGTGAGGTTTGAGGTGTGTCTGGAGTTTGTTCCTCTCATTTACTCTTGTGAGGTCTGAGGTGTGTCTGGAGTTTGTTCCTCTCATTTTCTCTTGTGAGGTCTGAGGTGTCTGGAATTTGTTCCTCTCATTTTCTCTTGTGAGGTCTGAAGTGTGTCTGGAGTTTGTTCCTCTCATTTTCTCTTGTGAGGTCTGAAGTGTGTCTGGAGTTTGTTCCTCTCATTTTCTCTTGTGAGGCCTGAGGTGTGTCTGGAGTTTGTTCTTCTCATTTACTCTTGTGAGGTCTGAGGTGTGTCTGGAGTTTGTTCCTCTCATTTACTCTTGTGAGGTCTGAGGTGTATCTGTACTTTGTTCCTCTTATTTAATCTTGTGAGGTTTGATGTGTGTCTGGAGTTTGTTCCGCTCATTTAGTCTTGTGAGGTCTGAGGTGTGTCTGGAGTTTGTTCTTCTCATTTTCTCTTGTGAGGTCTGAGGTGTCTGGAATTTGTTCCTCTCATTTACTCTTGTGAGGTCTGAGGTGTGTCTGTAGTTTTTCCGCTCATTTACTCTTGTGAGGTCTGAGGTGTGTCTGGAGTTTGTTCTTCTCATTTTCTCTTGTGCGGTCTGAGGTGTGTCTGGAGATTGTTCTTCTCATTTTCTCTTGTGAGGTCTGAGGTGTGTCTGGAGTTTGTTCTTCTCATTTTCTCTTGTGAGGTCTGAGGTGTCTGGAATTTGTTCCTCTTATTTACTCTTGTGAGGTCTGAGGTGTGTCTGG
The DNA here is from genome assembly GCA_036877525.1 of Chromobotia macracanthus. NCBI lineage: Eukaryota > Metazoa > Chordata > Actinopteri > Cypriniformes > Botiidae > Chromobotia > Chromobotia macracanthus. The sequence continues at coordinate 516,571 of JAZGTH010000001.1, forward strand.
AGTTTGTTCCTCTCATTTTCTCATGTGAGGTCTGAGGTGTGTCTGGAGTTTGTTCTTCTCATTTTCTCTTGTGAGGTTTGAGGTGTGTCTGGAGTTTGTTCTTCTCATTTACTCTTGTGAGGTCTGAGGTGTCTGGAATTTGTTCCTCTTATTTACTCTTGTGAGGTCTGAGGTGTGTCTGGAGTTTGTTCTTCTCATTTTCTCTTGTGAGGTCTGAGGTGTGTCTGGAGTTTATTCTTCTCATTTTCTCTTGTGAGGTCTGAGGTGTGTCTGGAGTTTGTTCCTCTTATTTACTCATGTGAGGTCTGAGGTGTCTGGAATTTGTTCCTCTCATTTACTCTTGTGAGGCCTGAGGTGTGTCTGGAGTTTGTTCTTCTCATTTACTCTTGTGAGGTCTGAGGTGTGTCTGGAGTTTGTTCTTCTCATTTTCTGTTGTGAGGTCTGAGGTGTGTCTGGAGTTTGTTCTTCTCATTTTCTCTTGTGAGGTCTGAGGTGTGTCTGGAGTTTGTTCCTCTCATTTACTCTTGTGAGGCCTGAGGTGTCTGGAGTTTGTTCTTCTCGTTTTCTCTTGTGAGGTCTGAGGTGTGTCTGGAGTTTGTTCTTCTCATTTTCTTTTGTGAGGTTTGAGGTGTGTCTGGAGTTTGTTCCTCTCATTTTCTCTTGTGAGGTCTGAGGTGTGTCTGGAGTTTGTTCCTCTCATTTTATCTTGTGAGGCCTGAGGTGTCTGGAGTTTGTTCTTCTCATTTACTCTTGTGAGGTCTGAGGTGTGTCTGGAGTTTGTTCCTCTCATTTACTCTTGTGAGGCCTGAGGTGTGTCTGTAGTTTGTTCTTCTCATTTACTCTTGTGAGGCCTAAGGTGTCTGGAGTTTGTTCCTCTCATTTACTCTTGTGAGGCCTGAGGTGTCTGGAGTTTGTTCCTCTCATTTTCTCTTGTGAGGTCTGAGGTGTGTCTGGAGTTTGTTCTTCTCATTTTCTCTTGTGAGGTCTGAGGTGTGTCTGGAGTTTGTTCTTCTCATTTTCTCTTGTGAGGTCTGTGGTGTGTCTGGAGTTTGTTCTTCTCATTTACTCTTGTGAGGCCTGAGGTGTCTGGAGTTTGTTCCTCTAATTTACTCTTGTGAGGCCTGAGGTGTCTGGAGTTTGTTCCTCTCATTTACTCTTCTGAGGTGTGAGGTGTGTCTGGAGTTTGTTCTTCTCATTTTCTCGTGTGAGGTCTGTGGTGTCTGGAATTTTTTCCTCTCGTTTACTGTTGTGAGGCCTGAGGTGTGTCTGGAATTTGTTCCTCTCATTTTCTCTTGTGAGGTCTGAGGTGTCTGGAATTTGTTCCTCTCATTTACTCTTGTGAGGCCTGAGGTGTGTCTGTACTTTGTTCCTCTCATTTACTCTTGTGAGGTTTGATGTGTGTCTGGAGTTTGTTCCTCTCATTTACTCATGTGAGGTCTGAGGTGTGTCTGGAATTTGTTCCTCTAATTTTCTCTTGTGAGGTCTGAGGTGTGTCTGGAGTTTGTTCTTCTCATTTTATCTTGTGAGACCTGAGGTGTCTGGAGTTTGTTCTTTTCATTTTCTCTTGTGAGGTCTGAAGTGTGTCTGGAGTTTGTTCTTCTTATTTTCTCTTGTGAGGTCTGAGGTGTCTGGAGTTTGTTCCTCTCATTTACTCTTGTGAGGCCTGAGGTGTGTCCAGAGTTTTTTCCCCTCATTTACTCTTGTGAGGTCTGAGGTGTGGAAGGAGAGCTTTAATGGATGCTTTCTCCTCCTCTGAAGCTGGGTGAGCTCAACTTGGTTGGGCAGCCCTGACACAAGTGTGTGTGTGTTTAATATCCTCTCCTGTGACACATCTTCAGAGCGGGCAGTTAATTCCTCCCCTGGGCGGCTGTCAGGAATGAGTGACACAGAGGTCGGCCAGCATGACTTCCTCTTTCCTCAGGCCTGAGCGACACCGCAGCCCTGATCCTGATCCACCCACGTCGCTCCACAGAAATGCTGCCGGCTGCTTCCTTGCCAGCTTTAAAAATGAATATGCTGTATTTCTGTTGAAGGGTCACACAGTCTTTCAGAAATGTGCTCTGTTTTAAACTTCAACTTGATTGTAATGTAACTATTTTCAAATGTAAAAATTGAAGTGTAAGAAAATGGTAACTGTTAAACTTATCTATTGCTCAGTGATAGATCGATAGATTACAGTATTAATAGTGTTATTTCATTTTTTGACATTTTGATATTTGATATTACTAATTCTGCATACTTAGTGACAATCATCAAATCTATTACTAATGCTCATCAAATTAATGTTTGAGTACAACCAAATAGTGGCATGATTTACAAAGGGCTCATGTTTACTTGATTGTGATGATGACACAACTAATATAATTTCCCTCTTTCAAAATTCCAGGTTCTGTCCAAATATGCTAGAGTACGGACCACCCGCCTGCCCATCTGGGGTTGCTGCTGGATGTTTCCATTCATGTGGATGTACGGGACCTGTCGGGTCATCAGTGACACGTTAATGAGCCACACTCACCAGGTAATCGACATGTTCATGACACGCTCAACCTGTCAGGACAGACAGATTTAATTAACATACTGATCAAAGCACAGAAAGAACGTTCGGCCCGGGGACAAACTCACTGTGCCACACTATCTGCTAATTATTTAGCATTAAGGTTAGACTGTCTCACGCGTAGATGACGACTTCAAAAAGATGTGATTGGGTTTAGCTGGTTACAGCAGCTTGACGCCTGGAGGGTCGCAGGATGACATGAAAACATCAGACTAGATAAAGATGCACATGATAGGTAATGCCACAGGTACATCCACGTCCCTCTGACTTACAGAGTGGCCAAATTTCCCGGGTTCTAATTACTTGTCTGTGATACTATTGCAAATCCCTTTTACCCTGTCCCAAAAGACAGTTGGTGTTATCTTTCTATGTGCCATCTCCATGTAAGCTGGAACGGCATATCTTGACTAATATGATATTGTAGTTTTATCGGTTCAGTCAACCCTTTATTCATAAACCTACTATAAACCTAGTATGCCTAATTAGTCTTAATATACATCTAACACATATTATTTGCAATAAAATCATGTATTTTTTTGTTGAACATGTCTGACATTTGTTCTGTTCTTATAATTCTTGATGCTTTGAACATTCCTAGAACATTCAGAATAATCGGAATGCTTTTTACTTTATGGAACTTTATTACATTAACCTTTTTTACTTAATGGAAGCCCATTATCTTGGAATTTGTTTCTCTGCATTTACATGTAAATCAATAGAATATACTTCTATTACTAAACACCAGAAGAGCTAATATTAAGAGTCAAGTGTAGTAAAGAAAATGAAATCTAATCCTAAGCTGCTTCTGTCTGTGTGAATCACCTGCTGCTCTAAAGATCCTCCAACCTAAAGTTTGTGGTTTATTTTGAAGATCTCTGTTATTTCAGGCTGATCTGGACAGTCTGAGTGGCACGTTTGTGGAGAAGAAAGCAGCCCTAATAAACTGATAAATCCACTATAACAGACAGTCATCTTCTGGTTTATTTCTTTAAGAGCCACCTTTGTTAAATGCTAAACAGTCTCAAATACACCCAGACATTACAAAAAATACAAAGCAATTAGAATTTTGTCTGAAAAAAGTAAAAAAGGGCATGCGTCTTTGTACATTCTCTGGTTTGGCCTGTTGCAGCTCGTCGCCTGCGGCTCTTATATCTGAACAAGAGACAGAAGAGACAGTCTCTTGAACTGCCAGATACAAACACTATTAATTGTATTGTTTGAGCTCAGGAAAAATTCATGTATTGGGTTACAGAGGTGAAAGTCATTTGTGTGAAATAAGCTGCTCCTTTGTGCAGAATGGGCTCTTCCCAGGAACACTGGGGTCATGTGACTGCAGAGGTCACGGTGAGATGACATCATCACCATGGCATGCAACTCAATTCTGACAGCACCACCTTGTGTTCTTACATACCCCTCCTCTTTCTTTCTCTGTCAAAGAATACCTTTTTCTCACCCCAGCTGTCCTGTGAATCGGCCCAAATGCCTCTTTATATAATGATGAATGGTCGTTGACCCTGAACTGTTTCACACCAAACCCCAGATGAACGTTCCTTCACAGCAGCCACGCCGTGGTATTTACACACTTATCCACAGTCAGTGCTAAGATATTGCAGCTAAATGAAGATTAAATACTGGGCGAACATGTTGTTGGGAGCAGGCGGTGCTCTGAAATGTTTATTGTAATGAGGTCGCACCTTCATTCAGCGTTGGCGAGTTTCTTCTGACACGCATCCCATTGTTGGGATCTCCTTTGTTATGTGATTAATTACATCCAGCAACATTTACGGCTGGATTAACCATTAGCTGGACCTGTCAAGTCATCAGTCTGAAATGGCACAGTAATTGAAGAGCCAGTCGGCTATTCTGTCCAGAGCAGCAGAGAAATGTAGGAAAAACAGATTCTTCCTTTTAATCTTGTGTGCTCTGGACGACCAGTGTAGACAGTCAGAGCTGGTTATTGCAGGGTTTACTATAAACATTCATGTCTGTTCAACATAAGCACAGTTACCTTCCTAATATATTCCACTATCTGAAGTTTAAAACAAACTTTCCCTTACAGAACAATGGGCTGAGATGCTCTCATGATACCCGGAGTGTTAGTTGTCTGTTGTCATGGAGTTCATCTATAGTAGAGTAAATAAAACAGTAGACCAATATGACAGTCATAACAGCTACTACAACATAATCCGAAGAGGCTGTGATGTGATTTTACAGGTTTAGTTTGTGCTATGGTAGTATTTGATTATTATTTTATTTGAACTTTAAACTTTTTCGTTTGTTTTCCATTTTTACTCAAAACCCCAGCCAGACTGCACTGTGGGTAACTGGTGTGGTTGTCAGGTCGGGTCAAGAGGCGTTTCCTGGGAGCAACATCCCGCCTGCTCATGGGAAGACCAGCAGCTGCAGGGACAGCTTGAGTTTAGGTTTTCCCCATCAGGAACTGGCGGGTCACTCCTGATGATAATGTGGAAAGATGATTGTTTTCAAAGACAGAGAGGGCTAACGTGCGGGAGACATCAAAATATCTGACAGACTTCAGGATTATGAAAACGTCTCTCCCGCGTGGTGTTTGTGCGAACGGTCCCTGGCTGATCGGGGCTATTGTCTGAGGGCTGAGAGCTAAAATCTGCCCCATTCGAGGGAAGCCAGTGTGTGCTAATACCATATAATGCAATGAAGCGTTTGGACAGGGCTGGATTCAGGCCCACCGGCTGGAAATGTTTTGGTTTGAGGGGAAGTGAGAAACACCACTGCCATATTTCACTTATTAATCAAAACTGTTGAATATCTTTCAGCAGAAAATTGTTGGACTACTTTTGGTAATCAGCCAAAAACTGTAAAACAAAGCAAAATACAAAGCAAAATACTTATACAGATTTGAATAAATATCTTAAATCTCGCTCTCTTTTAAATGAATTGTCCATACAAAACATTTTCTGTCATTTATTGACAGCAGTTCATGTGATTAAGGCATTGTACTTGTCTTTTGTCATATGATTGATTTGTGTTCCAGATTTGTGCTTGTGACCTTACGAAATGACATTAAAGTGTTTGTTTTGTTTAGTTGCTGATGGTTTAGTTTGTTTGATCGATGGGGCTCGTGGGGCTGATATACCTGCCAGAAACAGTCTGACCGCACCACAATCCGTCTGTTTTTCCAGGCCGCAATCCTTCTGAACACACACACACACTCCTGCACACGTGTGTGTGTTGAAAGTGCTCTGTTTCCTGGGGAAGAAACGCAGTGCTGCTAAACCTCTAGGTGCAGAAGGCTGTTAGCACTTCCTGATGATAGTAGGCAAACATTAACATAATAATTAGTGTCTTGTAATTGTTTCATTAAAACCAGTTGTTCCATTTCTCCCTCTGTTCTCCCAGTAGACGAGTGGAATTTGGACAGCAGCCAGAGGGAGGGCGGCCATGTTGTCACCAGCGCTGGAGACGCTTCATACATGACACACTTCATCTCTGTCTCTCTCTCTCTCTCTCTCTCTCTCATAGCTGGTAGATCATGAAGGAAAGACACAATCGTGCCGTCTCTTAAAAGAAAAACGGAAACATTGTCTGTTTTATTATATCTGGAACTGCATATCAGTGAAAAATAAGGATGGTGATATTGATACCAGCACCAGTATCGATGGGTTGTATTATATGAGGATGTATTGGGTAATTATGGCTAATTTAACATTATATTTAAAATAATTACAATTTTTAGGAATAAACAGATACAGTTACAAAACATGATAAACCATTTAATTTTATATTTAAAGTTATAATGCATATTAATTTGCAGAAATTAATTGAAATTACAGTTGATATTATTTTGTGGAAATTGACCTTCACAAAAAAATATCAGTTTAAGAAACATTTATATTTCTGATTGATCATCTCATTCCTTGTGTAAAGCAACTTCACCCAAATAACTTGCTGATGAAAATGTAATCCATATTTCACCATGAAACACCATCAGAAATTGACAGGGAAATGGACAGGATTTTATTCATTTTGTTGATTGGATACGGATTGGGTGTTGCAGAGCTCACAGGATCAAAGGTGTGTGTGTGTTTACATTGGAAATCTGCTGTACTACAATAGACAAGACTATTTAATAATTTTTTAACTTTTAACAATTACTGCTACTAAAATCAGCACACACACATTTGAATGACATGGGCATTTTTTCCTCTCTTCATCTTTTTCTGTTTGGTGAAGTTCAGATAGACTGGTGCTCTCCACTGATTTTAATCACAGCGAGTCAAATGAAGACAAATCTTCAACACATCACAGATGATTCACACACAGTGTGAGTAGCGAGTGAACTCTTTCCAGCTCCTAAAGATTGATTCTCATCCAGCAGAAACAAACATATACACTCGTGTTGTCAATGTTTCATCCTGCTTATTGAATTCTGAAAGGAGGGCAATTTTAGCAACATTGTGCAATCTCGGGGTTAGTAAACACAAATAAGCAAATGAATGTGTGAAATATGGAAGCTGTGGTTTGTTTGTATGTTTGTTGATATAGATATGCAGCCCTGCGTTCTAGAAACCTCCAAAAAAGGGATTGAAAGTTGCGCGGTGCAATTAACTCCCAGAGTCGTGTCTATAAATCAACATCCTGCTATCTGCCTCACTGCTGATCCTGGTGTCACTTAGATATTAGACATGTCAGCCATCTGTACCATCCCATAACTGTCTGCGAATCACCGGGAGAGAGGTGGTTGGGTTTCTAAAACGTCCTTTAAAACATTATTTTTCATTATTCACTCGCAAGTCATTTTTCTCTTCAAGAACAAACTATTTGCCCTCCATATCAGTCCATTTCCGATTATAATCTTGCTTTGATATGACTCAAAGATTCAACGCTAGATATTTTCATGGAGCATGTACGCTTATATATATACATGCACAAATGTGCGTATGTGTCTGCATCATAAACTGAACAGAAAAAAAGAAATGCTCTGTCTCATTTTTCTGTGTGCGCTGTACTGCTTTTTTTAATAGTTTGCCCCTCTGATAAGCGAGTTTGTAAGGCAGTTATTGTCTCTTGAAAAGAAGCACTCTAAACATCTTCATAAGAATTTTCATTTTTTACATATTCATGCTTTTATCTGCATTTTCTGGAATATGTTTGTTTTACATATGTCTGCGATAAAACTAATCCTGTTGTGTCTGCTCTCCCTGTGCTATTGCCTTGAAAATGAAAATGCAAGAACTTCAATCGAACAGGGACATGGCAAACCTGCAGACTGACCCTGAATGCAGGAGAGAATCACACAGTTAAAGCTTGTGAATATGTAAAGAATTTCAGTAAGGAACATTTAAATGCAGCAGAACTATCAGGTCCAGTCTGTCTCTCGCACCGGATCACGCAGTTCGTGGGCAGCACGGGAGAACAGTGATTATTTCACACAGAGGTTTAGGGGGACACATGTGACAGATCATACACTTCATCTGTCTGAAACCCCTTTGAGTTTTACTTCACTCAGTTTCAATGTTTGTGGAACACAGTTCAGATAATGAAACTGATTCATATCGTGGGTTTTGAAAGACCTTACTTCTGTTTTTAAAACCGCAAACCATAAGTAGTGACCCCATAGAAATATTAAAATAAATTTGCTTAAATTTTGACTTCTGTGTGTGTGAGTTTGGTGCGTGTAATTTGTTTGCTAGTCAGTGAAAAAGATCCAACTGTCCAGATTTCTCACTAACAGCTTCTGTGGATCTTCTCACCAGTCTTGTTTCTGATGTCTCTCCATTTCATTTGGGATTTGAAAAAACTGCTATCATCATGCGCACACACACATTTATTCAAAGAAACAAACAAACAAACATACACTAAGTACACACTGTGCCTGACAACTACACAACTCTTAGAAATAACGTGAACACATGAATATTCAGAGACTCTTTTTTTGGTAATGTCTTTAAAATCTGTGTGTGTGTGTGTGTGATGTACCTCATGCTCTTTGGGGGATTATCAGTCTGCCCCAGTTTTTGCTGCGCTCCATCTGATTGGCCCGTGACCATTGACACACACGTCTAAATTTGGCAGTGAGTTCTTGTGCCAAAGACACAGACCGGCCAACACACACAGGCCAATCAGCACTAACGAGGAAGGACATTTTAATTAGTGCCTGACTTATGTACAGGCTACACTCGCCCCTTCTGCTGATACAGATGTAGTGTCCATCTAACTTTATATCTGCTGAATCCTCCAGTGAGTCATGCAGGCTGTAAAAATGATATTTCAGCAGTAAGACTGAGGACCAGTGTTAATATCCTCATTAGAGCTTAAACACTGATCATCTCTATAATCACAGAATCATCTTCTGATGTCCATCACATCACAGGTTTATTATACAAAAGTCATGCAACAGAAATGCAGTGTCGCCTGTGTGACCTGAGAAAAATTATCAGGAGTGTTTGTTGCTCTTTGGTGGTCCAAACTGCATTAGATGCTGTGGAAAAGATAATGACCCAAACATGCTATCACTGTACATGTCCAAAAAACTATAGTAATACCCTGATGCTTTCTTGCTAGTGTAAACTTAACCAGGATTCAGTGGAAAAGAAAATGAACAAAACGTTTAATCACCTTCTTCGTCCTCTCAAATATAAAAGACAATGAAACTTTTATTTTGAAAAAATTAATTCAAATTTTTTGCGACCTAAAAATACGAGCGCTAAAAAAGCCAATGGCTAGTTTACATCTTGAGCTCATTAATATTGTTAAAGAAACATCAGAAAGAATCAGTAATTTAGAATACAAAAAGAATGTATAATTGAGAATGCACACACCCAAGCGGCCAAATTATTTATACCTAATGAAAAGGAGCGTGCAGTCACCACTGCGCCGCAATTAAAATCTGTTTTATTACCTGTCCCAGGATCTGTTTATCTGTGGCTAACTCTCAGGAACCCGCGGAGAACCCGAACCAGACCTGCTGTGTCAATATAAAAAGCTAAATATCAAGGGAAAACGTAATTAAACTTGAGCAGTAATTAATTGAGCAGCTTCACATGTGACACACATTAGCCGTTTGTGCTAACAAACATGCTAGCGTCTGTCATACCAGCGCTCAGCAGGTTTATGTGATGTGGGAAATCCACAGACGCAGTTAGTGATCAAGTAGCAGCCCAAAACAGCAGCGATATTGTTTCACATTATAAAGTAACGAAAAATGTCTTTAAAGCTGCACAGTACATTATTCCGCAAGGTAAGGGATCCTGTTTTGTATTGTTTGTGGTTTATGAGAATGAGAATATTAAGTAACCTGTCCAGGTTACCATCTGCTTGATATATCGACTGTAGGTTTTACCATGTGACTGATGAATTTGTGTTAATAAGCCTGTTTATTTTGTTATCTAAGCTGTGCATGATTTTATGGTTAGTTGCATGTTATTTGCATTTACCCATGCATTTTTACTTTTTCCCTGTTTCCTATTTTTAGGTTGTGGCCCTCCCTGAGAAATGCTGTCTAAGACCTGATCTGAACAGAACAATGTGTCTGATGTTTAGTAGTGTCCCTCCTGTAAGATGGTACGACCCAAACACTCCCCAGAGCAGCAACCAGCAGGCTGAACTATCACCACCAGAGGGGTGAGAGGAAATCTACATTAAGTGCATTGATTATCGTGTGTGATATTTATCTCCCTCTGGCCCTCCTGAGGATGTCAAGCGCTATCTGCTGGTGTGGTTGTATCAGAGGTTTCAGCTTCCCAGCACCAGCCTCATTCATCACCTCATGATTAAGGTCTGTGATCTGCCGTTTGTTTGAATGAAGGAAAGAGATTATGGTCATTAGGAGCAGAATCTTTGTTTTGATGGAGCTCTTAATGGAGTTACATTAGGCAACTCCTGTGGGCCAGTTTAGCAGTGATTAAGCAAACAACACATTTTCAAGTCTTTAATTGAGACTGCCATAGTAGAAACGTCAGAATGCTGCTGCTGTAATGAACTACGGCAGTGAAGATCACAGCTGTAACGAGTCAAAGAGCACTTCCCGCACACCTGATACTTCACCCCCAGACCGCTCAGCACCGATACAGGGAATCCATCCCGTTTGTTTTAAAAGAAATAAACGTACGTTTCATTCACTTGACTTTAATTATAGACATAGGGAAACTGGTAATTGGGATGCTATCTTTCTCTCACATCCTTAGCAACAGATTATTTTGCTACACTATTAATTAAATCTGTTACATTGGGAATGTGCTGATTTTCCCGGCACTGTGTGCAGGGCTGCGGACTGGGATGTTGGGAGAGAAATGCTGGCCTCATTTGCTTTCTGATGATAAAAGCGATGCACAATAAAAACGTAATCACCTGATATATAAAGGACGCTTCCTCTGAGTCTTCACATGCAGCTCCTCCATTTTTCTTTCATAGTTTTTCTTTCGGGCTGTTTGCTAAAGTGGGTCATTTCTCAGAAACTAACTTTGAAACTACTGTGTTTTTTCTATTAAACATATTTCCACATCTCTCTCCCACGTGTCTTCTGCTCATTAAAAATGTTTAACAACATTGTAATTGAAGAATTAATTACCTTCTGCTATGGAAAGTCTTGTTAAACTCCAGCAGGGGAGTAAGGAGGAGCAGAGAAGTGTAAACACATGATGGGGTCACAGAGGTGTGAGGAGCAGGTGTGTTCTGAAGGTGAGGTGGATCATATCCCACTTCATTGTGCACTTTGCATGATTTAGATAAAGCTTCAGTGAAAACTTCAGTGGCTCTCTCTCTCTCTCTCTCTCTCTTACATGTTCACATTGTCACTCTCACATATCATCTCAGTCTAAACCTTCAATATTACGTGTTTTAATTAGTAATAAGCTTGGACGTTTTTAAGCATTTTTACATTGTTTCAAAATGTTTCACTGTTACTGTGTTGTGTATTTTAGCATGGCCGCAACACTGTATTGACCAATCAGCTTCTAGAACTGCAGCTCTCTGGTTTGTAAGTGCAAATGAATCCCGTCATGATGTGATTAGTTTTGATTGGACATTGAGAGAGCAGAGCATTTAATCACAGCGGATGACTGTCTTATGATGTGATCGCTGTTATGTTCTATATATGAAGTACTGACCTTGTGTGATTTTATTTCTACACAAATAAACATATCATGGTTGCATTTTTGATGAGATTTCCAGAGATGTCATGCAGTCCTGAACCCATCACCACTGATGTGTGTGTGTGTGTGTGTGTTTCGTCCCGTTTCGACCTCACCAGATCATCATCAGCTCTTCATTCTTTGCCCTGTGCACCGCTAACAGCCTGCCATCAGTCTGTAATGCAGCTAAACGCCCATCTTATGCTCCAGCTCTCCTCTTTGTCTTCTCCAGTTTCCTCTTCCCCTCTTTAGCTGGCACATTTGATTAGTTAATCGGCCTCTGTCCTCAGGTGGAGCGCACAGAGGAGAGGAGAAGCCCGTCTCCCCTCCGCACCGCATGCGTGTCCTGCCAAGCTGTTCTTTTGGATGCACGCACAGGCAGCTGTGTTTACTGGCATAGATTTAACAGAATCTATTATTCATATTGCTCACTATTAGAGACAGATCTCTTGCCACCTGTCTCTCTGACAAGCTTCACCCTTTTGTGTGCTTTCTGCCCGCACCAAACGATCTCTTCCTGATGAATTGGGGTTTTATGAGTATTGCTAACTAACAGTCTCACTAAGAGCCATGGACGTGAAAGTGATTCGTCTGCCGAGAGAAAGAAGGAAATAGTTTAGAGAATTTGAAATGTTAATCTGTGCCATGAGAGGCAGGATGAGAAATGAAACCAGCAGCCTGTCGCCATCTGAGTCCCAAACATGCTTCCTGTTAGCTTGGTGTTTCAGAGGTTAATGGAATCAGACCACATTGCACGGCAAATAAAGCATGAGAAACAAGCACGGCAGACAGAAGCGATTGTGTTTTGATCTGGTCTAGTGTTTAATTTGATTTGAGTGAGAATGTGTTCGGACGGGATGTCTCTCTGACTGAATCTTTCACCTGCATGTTTCATGGCTTGTTTTGGTATTGAATTCTGGGGTTTGTTAGTTTTTGTGTGAATTGGCTGGATGACAGTGTGTTGAGTGTTTCTTGTGTTTTGGCAGGACATTTTGAAGGGCTCGTTTTAATAGCTAATAGCATTTAGTTTGTCACAGCCATGAATCTTGATTTTGTACTTGCCATTTCAGAAGGACGTGATATCAGGGGGAAACAAAATTAGTTTTCTCTAACTAAAAGGCTGTAGTAATGCACTGTACATCTGCTAGTTTATTCTGTTAACATTTAGAAACATTTTGTTGACAAATCTTTTAAAATGATGTTAGCTCACGTGAGCTGATGAGTACAGTCGTGTGTTATGCTGTAGATCAGGTTATTCTTTCATAATGTTTGGCATGTTGAGATCACATGACCAGACAAATCTGCCGATCCCCCCACACTGAACTGTTTGAGAAATAAATTAATAATGGCTGACAGATATGCCTGTAAATTTAGTCAGGTCTATAAATCTGTATTTCTGCAGAATTGAAATTTGACTCCAAAAATGTTTTCAGCTGACAGAGAGATTTATTGCCCTCGGCTCTGTTTAACTAATTTCATTACCTGCAGTATTTCTCCCCAGAATCAGAATCAGTCACAGATTTTTAGTGGGCCTGAAAAACACTACTGCTGCATCGACACCAAGTTGTGTTTCCAAAACCACTATTTTATTGGCCAAATGTGCCAAAAAACCCAGACCAAAAGGCATGTCCTCCTTCTGAAACTTCTCTCTCCCCAGAAACCTTCTGCTACCTGATGACATTGAAAAGCAGATTTTTTTTGTTTTAAGATTAAAAAGCATTTTAATCATGGAAGGTGCATTAACGCATCACAAAGCATAAGCAAAA